>OZ014525.1:454137601-454594126 GCA_963966055.1 Lathyrus aphaca | reverse complement strand
AAAGCAGTGTCTTGAGCAGCCAAATGATCTTGCAGTGCGGTGTACCGAGTGTCTTGAACGGACACATACTCAGCAAAAGTGGTGTCTTGCTCATTTAAACGTCGTTCTAACTCCGAGTATCTTTCAGTTTAAGTTGTGTAGTAAGCTTGTTATTGAAGTTGCATATTCTGAAGCATAGACATGATTCTGGACGGATCATCTTAATGTGGTTGAGACGGAGGAGGAGATGGAGGAGCAAAGCGAGTTGTAGTGTTTGTCCACCCGGTGTGTTGCCATTAACCTCATCCTTGATTTTCATCGGAATCATTAGATGGGATGCCATTCCATTCTTCATTGTCAGCGGGCAATTCTTCATTTGGAACCACATTTGGCTCATTTTGATCCTCAAGATCATACCCATCAGAATTTTCTTCTAACGGTTGATTGAGATCACTTCTTACCACAAACCGATATCGTTTTTCTTTAGAGTCTCATATGTGACCCATAAGACTTAGGGTCTTTTGTTGAAACCAATTTGTGTCAGGCACGAATACCATGGGTAAGTCACCACTAACAATTTCCGCTTTGTCGATGATCTTCTGAATGATGGAAGGATATGCAAGAGCAACTCCTTTCTTTTCCTTTAGGGAAAAGATACGACTCGTAAAATAATGGGGCCAGTTGACTTTGACCTTGTTCCGAAGAATATATATCAGATGAACTTCACTCATATCAATACGAGAAAAGCCTCCTTTCTTTGGACGTAAATTGTGTGCAACAATCCAATGAAGGATACGATCCAAAGGCTTAACTTTTCCAGTAGTAGTTGTGTTCGGAAACAACTCAGAATTAACAAAGAATTCAACAAAAGGTTATTTAAGCATACCATTTAGTTCAGAACGAAATGAGTAATTCTCCACTTGAGATGTATCAGTCATCAAGATACTAGCTTCCTCAGGATCAATGCGAAATAAATATTTCCACACTTGAGCATTAACAACAAACATTCTAGTGCCCATACGGAAGTTGAATTTGAACCCTTTAAAAGTACCAACCAGACCAACATAGAACATTTTTACCACATCCTCATTATAATCTACATGACAGGAGAGAAAGGGATTGATACCTTGAAAATCCATCAGTTTAATAATGTGAGGAATGTGCATTTGAGTTGCAGTTGTTCTTGAATACACATATTGAGGAACAATTTTTCTATTCTTGAACTTTTTGTTATAAACTTCAACCAAATCAGATGGAAGAAGAGACAAAGCGTTTGCCGGGAGAGATGATTGTGAAGTAGAACCCTGTGACCTTTTACCTGTAGCTCTTGAAGCCATTTTCGAGAATGAAGAAATTTGAAGCTTTGAGAGAGGATTTTGGGGTTTTTGAGTTAAGAGATAAACTTGAGAGAATATGAGATGATAATGATGAGAGAATGAAATGTTAATGAATTTGATTGTAGGAATCCATAAAAAAAAACAATAAATTAAAAGTCAAATATTGATGGAAGGCATTGATGTGCCGACCTAGGAAAGTGGAAAAGCAGTCGGCGCGTCTTTTCAAGATAGCCAAATGTCATGTGATGCGACAATGAGTCGGCTCAAAATTTAAAATGAGTCGACTCAATTTGAATTTGAAATGAGTCGGCTCAACAAAGCAGAGAGGTTGACTCATAAGGTTCCATGAGCCGACTCATGAGTCGGCCTATTGGGACCCGACAGTTTTAAAAAAAACTCCAAAATCCACTTAAACCACCTCAAATCATGATAATATCATCTTTTATGCTAATCATTTGACAGACAACCAATCATAATCCAAAAGAAGAGAAGAAATAGATAAAGATACGAACATAAGCAATGCAACCCAATTTTACTATATATATCATGAATGAATAGAGATAACTAAGTTTAGAAGGATATTACCTCGAGTATATGTGAAATAGATGTACGATAACACTATACAACAAGAAGTTAGAGACAAGAGGAGTTGAACCAAAGAATAATATAAAACAAAGCAATGATGATCAAGATCTATCCGAGATGTCAAGAATACCAAGTTCCCTACAGATATAGAAGAAAGGATCGGTAGCAAGTGGTTTTATAAAACTGTCGGCTAGTTGATTCGAACTATCAACGTGCTCAAACACCACATCACCTTTCTCTACATGATCCCTAAGGAAATGATGCCTTATTTCAATATGCTTAGTGCGTGAATGAAGAATAGGATTTTTGGTAAGATTAATTGCACTAGTTTTGTCACACAAAATTGGAATTTGTTTAAGAGAGATATTGAAGTCAAGCAATTGTTGTTTTAGCCATAAGATTTGGGCACAACAATTTCCGACTGCAATATACTCCGCCTCCGCAGTTTATAAAGCAACAAAAACATGCTTTTTACTATGCCAACTAACAAGAGAGTTTGAAAAGAAATGACAAGTTCCACTAGTGCTTTTCATATCCACTTTGCAACCAGAAAAGTCGGAGTCGGAAAAACCTACCAAAGAGCAATCACTATCCTTAGGATACCATAAGCCAAACTTAGACGTACCACAAAGATACCTAAGTATGCATTTTTAACTGATTTTAAATGTGATTCCTTAGGGAAATATTGAAACCTAGCACACATACATACACTAAACATAATATCTGGACGTGATGCGGTAAGATAAAGAAGGGATCTGATCATACCTCGATACCTATTTATATCCACATCCTTACCCTTTTCATCACGATCAAGACTTGCCGCAGTAGGCATTGGTGTATCAATAGGCTTGGAGTTTGTCATATCAAACCTTTTGAGAAACTCATTGCAATATTTAGTTTGACTTATGAAGGTTCCATCTTCAAGTTGTTTAATTTGAAGTCCGAGGAAGAAATTAAGCTCCCCCATCATACTCATCTCAATTTCACCTTGCATAGAACTTGAAAATTATTTGACTAAATTCATGTTAGTAGATCCATAATAATATCATCTACATATACTTGAACTAATATAGAATGATTTCCTTCTCGTTTAATAAAGAGAGTAGTGTCAACCTTTCCTCTTGAAAAACCTTGATTGATTAAAATTTTGCTTAGGCGCTCATACCAAGCTCTAGGAGCTTGTTTGAGACCATATAAAGCATGTTTTAGTTTGTATACATGATTTGGTTTTTCATAATTTTCAAATCCAGGAGGTTGACACACATAAACCTCTTCATTTATATATCAATTAAGGAAGGCACTCTTAACATCCATTTGATATAATTTGAAATTTCGTGAACAAGCAAATGCAAGTAAAAGGCGTATAGCCTCAAGGCGAACAACAGGAGCATAAGTTTCCTCATAGTCTATTCCTTCCTCTTGGTTATACCCTTGAGCAACAAGACGGGCCTTGTTGCGAACAATAATGCCGTTTTCATCCAATTTGTTCCTAAAAACCCATTTGGTCCCAATTACTCGATGATCTCGCGGAGTTGGAACAAGGTCCCAAACCTCATTTCTTTTAAATTGATTCAGTTCCTCTTGCATGGCAAGGAACCAATTTTCATCAAGTAAAGCCTCTTTGGCATTTTTATGCTCAATTTGAGATATGAAGGCATGATAAAAACAAAATTTACTTATCCTTGATCTAGTAATGACACCCTTTGAGATATCTCCAATGATGTTATCGATAGGGTGATCTTTTGATGTCTTGCATTCCAATGGTAGATCATTTTGAGAAGATGCTTGACCTTCATCTTTGAGACTAGACACAACAACCGACTCCTTATTAACAACACCCGGAATGGGTTCCACACAAGAAATGTCAATGTCTTTAACAATCTCACTAGAAGAAACACCTGCACCAATAACAACACTACCTTTTCCGACAACATTCGGATAAGACTCATCAAAAGATACATGTATAGATTCTTCAACTATAAGCAACCTTTTATTGTATATTCTATATGCTTTGCTTGAATTAGAGTATCCAAGAAAGATACCCTCATCTGCCTTTGAATCAAATTTACCAAGGTTGTCTTTTCCATTATTTAGCACAAAACATTTGCAACCAAAAACATGAAGATGCGACACATTTGGCTTTCTTCCTTTTAAAAGTTCATTGGGCGTTTTGTTTAGAATAGGTCTAATAGTGATCCTATTTAAAACATAGCATGCGGTTCTAATAGCATCGGCCCAAAAATATTTAGGAAGACCGCTATCATTAATCATAGTTCTTCCCAATTCCTCTAACACACGGTTTTTACATTCCACAACACCATTTTGTTGTGGAGTTCTAGGAGCGGAAATATTATGATCAATGCCATGGTTTTCACAAAAAATTTCAAAGAGAATGATTTTCAAACTCACTTCCATGGTCAGTTATAATAGTTGTAACAAGATCCCTTGCCTTTAGTACTTTTAACAAACTCTTGCTTGGAAGGATTAGATTTTCTTCGATAGTTGATGAGACGCTTGTCCGAATGAGATATTTCATTCTTTTTGAGATACCGATTGTATTTTCTTATAAATAAACCCATATCTTCGTTTGATTCGTCTTCATCATCACTTGAATCACTCTCACTATCTTTATTGGTGGAGGATTTTGAGGAAGAAGCCTTCAATGCAATAGACTTCTTCTTCTTCTCATGATCTTTATTTTTCTCGCTCTTTTCTTTCTTTGCATTGTCTTCATGCTCATGTAAGTTTAAGAGCTCTTGTTCATGCTCTTGTAGCTTTCCAATGAGTGTAGTTAGATCCAAGGTTCTTACATCATTGGCTTCTTTGATTGTCGTAACTTTTGGCAACCATTCCCTAGTAAGACAACTCAAAATATTGTTAGTAGCTACATCATTAGGAGTAGTTTTACCAAGAGAATTTAATCGATTTGTCAAGTGAGAAAATCTTTTTCTCATTTCACCAACGGTTTCCCCTTGGATCATGTGAAATCGATCGAACTCTTGTTGTAGAATATTAATTCGAGCAAGCTTTACATCATTGATTCCCTCATGAGAAACTTGCAAGGCTTCCCACATAGCTTTAGCTGACGTGTGATGAGAAACTCGAAAATATTCATCCGCTCCTAAAGAAGCTATGAGCATGTTTCGAGCTTTCCAATCGTAGCTATATTTCTTTTCATCATTCTCATCCCATTGTGCTTCCGGTTTTTCAATTTGGACATTATCCGGACCGGCTATAGTTATTTGAAAAGGGCCGTCTTGAATAACTTTCCAAATTTTTCTATCAACAGAGTTGATATGAATGCGCATACAATCATTCCAGTGACTTTAGTTTTCTCCGATAAAAAATGGAGCTCTATTGTACGCCCCCGTTGGATCGTTGCCCATTTTCCAATAAGTTGTATGTGAAGCACTAGATGAACCAGTGCTTTTGATACCACTTGTTAGACAATAGCATGGATCTAGAAGGGGGATTGAATAGATCCCTTTTTAAAAATTTACTTTTCAAAAATTAATTGAAAATGTATTGCGGAAGTTTCCCGAAAAAATGTCTAGTTTAAATTGAAGTCACCGGATATCGGATATATGCTAAACCCAATTGGAATTGGAATGATGACTAGAAGAATTAATATTTTACAAATGATTCACTTGATAAATCAACACTTGATGAAACTATTCTTAACAATGATATAGATAAGAAAATAAGCACAAGCAAGTTGATTTTATGTGGTTAGGCTTTTTACCAAACACTTGGAGTGCAAAAACCAATGATAATTTTTTGTTTTATCAAATAGTACAAAATTTTACCCACTCTAGTTATCACTTTTGAGTGTGACAATTTATCAAACACTTTGAGTGCACTACTTCGATACACCAGAATTTTAAAGCACACAAAATTAAGATGAGCAAAAGTAAAATACGAGAAACATAAAGAACACAAGGAATTTGTTGAGGCAGTTCCTTCGTCGTCCTTGCTCGAAGTACTCTGCCCCAATTCATAATCGAATTGGAGAATTTTATTAAATTGCAATTGTTTTACTAGAAGAAAAATAGATGAACCAACAAACCAAACCGCGTTGAATATGTTGTCAAATCTTCTTCTTGTCATCCAAAGTAGAATCAAGTATTCCACGCGTGTCGAGAAAGCCTCCGATTAATTGCTCCCTTCTTGCAAGGATTCACGATCCTCAAAACATTGAGCACGACTGAGTTTCTTCAAAACTTGTGAACCCACAAAGACCTTCGCAATCCCCCGTCTACCGTGATATGAAAGAATGATCCACTTGATCTTCAATCTACCTCTCTCGGCTGAATCTACAAACGATCATTATGTGCAAAACCCCCAAACCTTCAATGATCTTGGAGGAGAAAACCCTTCATAATTTTCAAAGAAAAACCCACACACTCTAGACCCAATCGGAAACACTAATTCACGATTGAACGTTATCTTTGAAGCAAGCACCGAAATCAACAAAGATTGTTGTGTGTGATTGTTGATTGATGCAAGAAGGAAGAAGATGAAGAGAGATGTGTGTATATCTTTCACTTTTCTTCTTTTCCTCTCAAAAGAAATGAAACCTGCTATTTATATTGGTTAGTGATTGTAACATAATAGAAAGGAAAATTAAATGAAAAATTGAATCAGCACAGTAATGAGCCGACTCAAATCATTAAATGAGCCGACTCAAATTGCCTGGTGAGCCGGCCTAAAATAACAGAGAGGCAGCCTGTTGAGACCCGCAGGAAATGAGAAGAAAAATATTTTTGATGAGTCGACTCATGAAGGAGTTTGAGTCGGCTCATCCATACCTATGAGTCGACCAAAATGATGCCTCAGGCATCCTGTTGGGACCCGTGTGTTTTGGGCACCAAACACACTGAATGATTCGGCTCATTGTGGAATTTGAGTCGGCTCATTCAGTTCATTTTTCCAAAAATGCCATTTCTTGCATTTTTCTTAAAGAACCACTTATGTTTTCAATCATGCCATGTTTTTGACACATTAAAATTCAAGCCATGTCTCACAAACCAAACCTCCTATAACTTCTTAATTCTTTCCTCCAAAATATTTGCAAGAATTTTATACATGCTTCCCACCAAACAAATCGGTCTAAAATCACTAATTTCTAAAGGATAAAGTACCTTAGGAATTAATATAGAAAAGGAAGAACTTATAGCCTTTGGAAGAAACCTGTGACGATGAAAATCCTTGATAAAAGAACAATTATCAAACCTCAAAAAAGGCTAACATCTTCTTAAAAAATAAATTAAATCCATCGGGATCGGGGCTCTAAGAACTGTTGGAACTCCAAACCGCTTGGCGAATTTCCTCTTCCGAGAAGGGGGTCTCTACAGAATCCACCCGCTAAACAGAAATTATGTCAAAATAAATGTTGTCCAACATTGGCCTCTTGGCAATAGGTTCCAAAAATTTATCTAGAAATTTTTTTCTCACAACATTATTCACTTCCTCCACCTCATCTGTCATCCCTTCTGATGTATTCACTTCTTCGATGAAGTTACTACACTTTATTCCCTTAACAACTTTGTGAAAAAATCTAGAATTCATATCTCCCTCCTTAGACCATTTTACCCTAGCCTTTTGAATCATAATATTATCTTTCACATGAATATTACTCCACACTTTCTTACAAGCCTCTTCCCTCGTTGTGATGAAATCCTTCACGTCTTCCTTAGCTGTGAAGCACAATGTTGCATCGATCTCATTAATGACTTCCACTCCCTCCTCCACCTTAATATCGTGCCAACCGAAAACCTCTTTACTCCACTTCCTCAAATCCCCTATAAGCATCCTTAGTTTATCCTTAAGGACAAAGTCTTTTCTCCCAACGACCTCTTAATTCAATCATTTATCCTCCACAAACTTAAGAAACAACGGATGCTCGAACCAACAATTGAAAGATTTAAAAGTTTATGGGCCCCAAATTTTCTCCTCTGTTTTCATCCAGATCAGACAATGATCACTTATATCCCTTTTTCCAATAGTTTGACAAATACAGCCCCATTTGTCTACAAATGATGAATCCACCAAAACTCTATCTAATCTACTCATAGCTTTACCTTCGCCACTGAACCACAAGAGGTCGAGTTCACCGAAGCCATCGCGGAGAATGGTCGTTTCCATTCGAGGCTCGAGGTGCTAGAGGGGATGGTCCTCCTTGTTTAGGGTGAGAGCAAGGAGGAGCGAGCCTTGCGAAACCGGGGTGACCTGATTGCTCGGATCATGCAACTTGAAAAGGACGTCGTGGGAATCTTTAAAGAGGGTTTTGACAACGCCACCGACCAACTCAAGATCGTTAACCTTGGGCTTGTGGACGAGGGGACGGTCTTCAACTACGAGGTGGTTGACGGAGAAGTTGTTTGCCCCTTCACTGGCTCGGAAGAAGAAGGGGATGATGAGGAAAATGAATAGGTATGGCATGTGCGCCATATTTATTTTCAGCCTGCGTGCCACTTATCTTTGGCTTGCGTGCCAGTTTTTATTTTTGTTTTTATGGCCTGCGCGCCACCTATACTTTGGGCTTGGCCCTCTAGTTGTAATTTTCTTTGGCTTATAATATAATGTTTATTTTGCTAATTTTTTGTCTGAATTTATTTTTGAGGTATGAACTTGTTTGCTCGACTAATTAGGCTCGTCGGTTTAGGGAACCAACGAGGTGGCAGGTTTTACGTCCTCTTCTAAACGGGATAAAGGTCGCGGTCGAGGCCCTGATCTCATGGCTTAGGCCTCCCATCGCGAGCTGGGTGACCTGCCGGCGTGGTACTGCAACACTGGAGTTTGTTTGAGGTGTCAGAGTCGAGGAAATTGTGCCCGTCGTATGGGGACGTCGTCCTTCCTTTCGATCAGCGATTAAGTGTCATGGTCGTACCTTCCATGCTTATGTGGCGGGTTGTTGTCTAGCTATAGTATTGCTTGAGTTTTTCAGCATTCCATGGCTAAGCAAGTTTTTCTCCTTGTAAACTTTCGAGGTAATAAGCCATGTTATCCATTTTGTCCCAGACATGATACGGGCCTTCCTAGTTCGTAACCAGCTTGCCCTCTCGAGAGTTCTTTTGGTTTTGATGGAGGAAGAGGTTGCCCACTTGGAATTCTCTTTTTATGACTTTTGGATCGTGGCATAGAGCCACCTTTTGTTTTATTGAAGCTTCCCGTAGGGCTGCTTCAGAACGAATTTCCTCGACAAGGTCGAGCTCAACTCGCAGGGCTTTGTCGTTCAGCTCCTCGTCAAGGGGTGCTTCTTTCCATCTCGAGGGCTCATGAATTTCCACTGGAATGACTACCTCGGTCCCATAGGTTATTTGGAATGGAGTCTCCCCGGTTATTGAGTGTGGGGTCATACGGTAGGCCCAGAGTATTTTGTGTAGTTCCTTGACCCACGCTTTCTTTGCTTCACCTAGTCTACATTTTAATCCTCGTAAAATTATCCTGTTGGCCGCCTCTGCTTGACCGTTAGTTTGGGGATGTTCAACGAACGTGAAATGTTGCTTCGTGCCTAGGTTGGCGACGAAATCTTGGAACCTGCTGTCTGTGAATTGTGTCCCGTTGTCGGTGACGAGGAATTGGGGTATGCCGAAGTGGGCGAGGATATTTCTTTTGAAGAAAAAAAGTATGTTCTGTGCAGTGATTTTGGCAAGGGCTTCGGCTTTGATCCATTTTGTAAAGTAGTCATCGCCAACGATAAGGTATTTATTTTGGTAGGAGCCGGTTACGAATGGACCGAGGATGTCCATTCCCTACCAAGTGAAAGGCCGCGAGGAGGAGAGTGTCTTCAGCTCATTAGGGGGATCTAGGTGCATGTCCACGTGTTTCTGACACTTGTCGCATCTCTTGACATGATCCTTTGCATCATGTTGCATCGTCGGCCAGTAGTAACCTGTTCGCAATGCTTTACGTTCCAGTGACCTTACGTCGAGATGTTGAGCATTAATTCCCCTGTGAATTTCTCCCAAGATGTCAGGGAATCTTTCCTCTTCGACACATTTGAGCAACAGGATAGAGAAACCTCGATGGTAGAGTTTTCCTTCAAGGAGCACGTAAAAACATGCCCTTGTTTTAGTTGCAGATGCCTCCTTGGGGTCAGCTTGTAGTTCGTCCTTCATGAGATAATTGTGGATGGGAGTCATCCAGCAATGGGCATCGCTGATGGCATTTACTTCGAGCGAAGGGGAAGGTTTCTTGATGCTTGATGCTTGGCCGTGGCAGGATCTCCTGGATCACGGATTTGTTCTTGTCTTTCTTCTGTGTGCTCGCCATCTTAGATAGGATGTCCGCTCATGTGTTGTGTTTGCAGGGAACGTGTTGGACCTCCCAAGAATCAAACTTCTCTAGTTTGTCTTTCATGAGATCCAAGTACTCGATGAGATTGTAGTTTTTTTCCTGATATTCTCCTCGTACCTGGGATGCTACGAGCTAAGAGTCAGTGGATATCTTTACTTCTTTTGCCCCCAGGTCTTCAGCCAGTCGCAAGCCCGCCAGGAATGCTTTATATTCGGCTTCGTTGTTTGAAGTCGGGAAGGACAATGCTAGTGACATTTCAATCAAGATGTCGTATTCATTCTCGAGGTTGATACTTGCGCCACTCCCGGTCGATATGGATGCGTTGTCGATGAAGATCGTCCATTTGTAGGCACTGCTGGCCAGGGTTGGGCTATGTGTCATCTTGGAAACGAAGTTGTCTAACACCTGTGCCTTTAAAGATTTCCTGCTTTCATACTGGATTTCAAATTCTGATAGTTCTAACGACCATTTCAGCATCCTTCCGGCCATATCTGCTCGTCCAACTAGTAGTTTTACGGGTTGGTCTATTCAGACCGTTATTCTATGGGCAAGGAAGTAATGTTGTAATCTCCTTGTTGCGTTTATTAGGGCTAAGACGACCTTCTCGATCTGCTGGTATCTGAGCTCGGGGCCTTGAAGGGCTTTGCTCGTGAAATAGATAGGTTTATGCCCGTCAATAGTTTTGCGGATGAGGATAGTGCTGACCGCCTCAGTGGCTACGAACAGGTATAAGTACAAGGGTTCCTTTTCCAGGTATAGGTACAAGGGTCCTTTGCTCGCACTCTCCAGTCCATTCAAAGGTGGATTCTTTCTGTTGTAGTTTGAAGAAAGGAAAGGCGTGTTGTGCGAATTTAGCGACGAAACGGGATAAGGAGGAGAGCATGCCATTGAGGGATTGAATAGACTTCTTCGAGTTCGGGGTTGGGAATTCTGAAATTGCTTGACATTTGTCAAGGTTGGCTTCGATCCCTTGTTCGGTGAGGTAGAAGTCGAGGAACTTCCCTGCCCGGAAGAAGAAGGTGCATTTTTCAGGGTTGAACCTCATTTTTCATCTCCTCGCCTGCTCGAAGACCTTCCGGAGATGTTGGTCGTGGTCGACCTCTTCTTGCGATTTTACGATCATGTCGTCCATGTAGACTTCGAACATGTCTCATATTTCTCCTTGGAAGACCTTCTTCATCATGCATTGGTATGTGGCCCCGGCGTTCTTCAGTCTGAAGGGCATAACATTGTAGTAATAATTTCTCATCGGAGTCATGAAGGCCGTGTCCCCCTTGTCCGTGTCCGACATGGGGATTTGAGTATATCCACTATATGCATCCATGAAAGACAAGAGTTTAAAACCTACAGAGTTTTCTACCAATTTATCTATGTTAGGCAAAGGAAAAGCATCTTTGGGACATGCCCTGTTAAGATCAGTATAATCAACACACATTCGCCATTTCCCATTATTTTTCTTAACAAGAACTACATTAGAGAGCCAAGTTGTGTATTGGGCTTCAAAAACATAAGTTTCCTCTAAGAGGTCTTTTACAGCCTGCTCGGCAGCCTCCGCTTTCTCGGGAGACTGCTTGCGCCTACGATGTGCTACAGGCCTAATGGCCGGATCTAAAGTTAATTGATGATAGGTGACCTTGGGATCAAGCTCAGGCATCTCAATAGCGCTCCATATGAATAGGTACGCATTCTCCTTGAGGCAGGTTACGAGTTGTTCCCTTGTTGTTGATGGTATTCCAATACCTATCTTCACAGTTCTCTCGGGGTTTTCACCCATAGGTATAAGCTCGAACTCGCCGTCGGGGATTGGGTGAACTGGGTGAGTTGGATTCTTCCTGTTGACAGGGCCCTGTGCTTCAGCGTCGTCTTTGCTGAGACGGTTGTCGAGATCGATGGAGTTGACTCGCGGGGAAGGTGGATGCACTTTGGCTCTAGGCTTCTTGTTGCTCTTGGAAGTGTTGACGATGGTTTGTCCGTTGACCGCCACATCGTAGCATCTTCGGGCAGCCTCAATGTCCCCGTGAATCATGACTACGTGACCCAACTTGGTGTAATACTTCATTTTCAAGTGGACGGTAGATGGGACTGCTGTCAATTTAGCTAGTGTGGGTCGGCCAAGGATGCAGTTGTAGAGCAAAGGGCACTCGATCACCAGGAATTGGAATTTGACTTCTTTAGCAGTCTCCTGCTCCTCGAATAGAACGAGGAGCTCCACGTACCCCATGGCCTTATGGCGGCCTCGTTAAACCCTTGGAGGTAGGATCCAACATATGGGGACAAGTTTGTTTTGTACAACTTAAAAGTCTTGAATAAGTGGTGTACATAATGTCCACCGAGCTGCCTTGGTCGACCAGAATGCGTCAAACGTCAAAGCTTTCCATTTTGGCCCTTATCAGTAGGGGGATGCTCGAATTAGGTGATCCGCCCGATAATTCCTCGAGGAAAAAGGAAATAGGGTTGGACTGTCCCCGAGATTTCATTAATGTTACCAATTGATCAGGTGCGGTTAACAGAAGCTCGTCGTTTCACAGAAATAATGGCGTTATCGTTGTTTACTCCTCCTCCAAAGATGACCAAGGCCACGGGGAAGTTCTCCCACAGACTGTGTGCAGCAAGTTGCCCTCCCATTTAGACATTGAGGAGGTGGAAATCTTCAAGGTGTGATATGCACATTGCCACTTGAAAGGGGGAACCTTCGGACGAGGTGTCCTCATGGCTTCTCTTTAAGGTATGGTCCTCGTGTCGGGGAGCATCGTTCCTTTTGGTGCAGTGCTTGAGATGGCCTTCTTTAATCAGAATCTCGATCGCGTCTTTTAGATGGACACAATCTTCGGTCACATGCTCGTGGCTTCTGTGGAAGCGGCAGTACTTGGACTTGTCAGTGTGGGGATTGGGGGCTATAGGCTTGGGGAACCTTACCCTGCCCTATTTGAACTCAGAGTTGATTCATTCGGCGAGGATGCGCTCACAGGGAGCAGTTAGCAACGTATATTCGGAGAAACGCCTCGTTGGTCCTCTTCCTTCGCGGATCTCGCGAGGTTTGTTGTCTCTTCATTTCTCCCATATGCGGCGAGGAGCGGTGTAGTCTTCGTGTTTGGAACATTTGGCGTCATCATGGTTGCGGTTGCTCCATACGCTGTGAGCGACTTGTTTTTCCTCGCACCTGATGTATGCCTAAGGTTTATGGAGAAGCTCGTCGAGGGTCCGATGAGGTTTTATCCCGACTGCTCTATTGAGTTCATTTCTGGGGAGGATTCCTTTCTCAAGGAGATACTTTTTCATTTAAACGGTCGTATCCACCTCGACGACCTCTTGGTTAAATCGCTCTATGTACGAGCGCATCGTTTCATTTTTCCCTTGTACGATGGCGTCAAGGGTTGCTTCAGTCTTGGGGTGGCGCCGGGAGGCTATGAAGTGCCTCGTGAATGCTTACCTCATGCTCCTCCAAGATGTGATAGATTTCGGGGCTAGGCTTTTATACCACACCATGGCTCCTTTCCCGAGGGTTGTCGAAAACAACCTGCATTTGACGTTCCTGCTAATGTCATTGCGGTAGTCGAGCATAGCCTTGATGTTGTCGACGTGATCATCAGGGTCAGTCGTCCCATTGTAAGTCTCCAGGTTTGGGGGTTTCTCCATGCCCTTTGGGAGTTGTGTCTCCATAATAGCCTGAGAAAGGGGACATCATGGGTCATCTTCATCACTCCTCAGTGGGGAGTAGTCCTTGTTCCTAGGACTCTGATCACGTCGAGGGGAAGTTCTCGATTGGTCGTTCACGGGGCACCCCCTGGACTTATTCTTCTTTGGTTCGGGGGAACGCCGTCCTCGATGAAGAGGTGAGCATCCCTACTTCTTGGTTGCCTTTGGCTGGCATATCACAGGTTGAGATCCGTGTCCATGTCGAGGAGGGTCAATCTGACGCTCGATCTCTAGTGTCATGATCCTCTTTTGCTGTTGGAAGAGCATGAGATTGGTTTGTTGAGTGTGTTCACCATGGCTATCATGGTGGGGTCTCCTTCGACTGGAACTGGGATGGGCTGAAAGGGAGTCGCTGGTTGAGGTTGAGGAACACCGTTGTCCTCAGGCTCGGGCGACGGGGTGGAAGGTTGTTCGTCACGCGCATCTGACTTGTGGGTGACATTCAGGTTGTCCTTTGTGGTGTAGTCGACAAGGCCAAAGGTGTGGTTGTCACCATGTTCGCCGGCCATGTTGGAAGGGTGAAAGGTGAATGGAAGCTTTGATCCTCTATTGTGGAAGATAGAGAGAGCTTAGTTCCCATAGATGGCGCCACTGATATTACCTGATTAGAAGGTCCTTCCAGGTGTTGAGCAACAAACGTGAGAGTTGATTGGGAGAAGGTGGGGGTGTACCTGCAAGGCACTCTAATGCTTAAGTTAGTATAGGTACAGAAGTAGAAGAGAATAATAGGTTCAGAATACATGACCCTCTAATGAAAAAGGGTATTTATAGTGTGCCCCCAGCGCTGGGCTAAGGTTCTTGCTTGGGCTGGATCAGCTAGGCCCAAGGAAGAACTTCCAGGGAATGCGTAGGAGCGTGTAAGACCTATCATGAGGTCTTGCCCTTGGTCCAACTGCTCCTACATTTCAGGAGATAATGGAGGACAGTTGGTGACGTGGCATACGTGGGGGAGAAGATATCTTCCCACATACGGGTAAATGGGTCGTGGGTCATGTCCGGCAGTTTGGGCTTCTTTCCAGTTGATTGGGCTTCTTCCTGATGCTGACTTAGAGGCCCAGTCCAGAACAACAATCAACAAAAACAACATGAAGAAAACGAGATAACGGGAAATATCTAACAAAAATATACCTTATTTTCCATATTTACACAACAATATGTACATTAAGCTTGCTAAATCCAACATCATCACCATGTTCATCTAGTTTGTGAAATAATGAAGAAGAAATACAAGGATGAGGAAGCTTAAAAAAGCTTCATACTTCTTATATTTCTTTTCATTGTTTCTAAAACTAGACGAAGTTTGCTGCCTAAGATGGAAGAAGAAGAATAATAAACAACATGTAACAAAAGAGATAATGAGAAATATCTAACAACATATGGAAGAAGAAGAACACCTTAATATATGAAGGACAATAGAAAAAATGGATGCTAGGGTTTCGTTGTGAAGGAAACAATGCTACGGTTAATAAGGGAAAATTAATTCGCTTATATGGGTAAATATTTCACAACGGTTATCGCAAAAAAAAACCGTAATGATAAGTATATATTTATTATAAATATATCACAACGATTAAACATAAGAACCGTAGAGATACCTCTTTTATTTGGTACAACATTCGACTCCTGACAACAACATTTTTTCAATTTTACATAATATATCACAACGGTTATAATAAGAAATCATTGTAATATTATTACCTTTTCTCTTCCGCTCATCCTAAGTATAATAATGATTTATGATTTTCTCCGTTTTTCTAAAATATGGTTCGAGAATATCAACTATTACAATTTATCATCATTGCAAGCACCAAATTATCAGACTTTTCATCTTCAACCTCATCTATAAATAGACAATTTAACATTTCATCATAATATATTCTTCATAACAATGACTTCAACCAATGAGGTCACAAATGAGATAACAAATGAACAACGTCTGCAACCAAATTAGGAGGTCCAACCAGCTGCAAACTTGGTTATCAGGTACACATTAAGGGTGAGGAAGGCCAAGAAGAAGAAGAAGAAGCCGGAGAAGAAAAATAAAATGAAGTAGAGGAGAACTTTTTTTAATAATTTTGATGAGGGAAGTGAGGAGAGAGCCCCAGATTATGAAGACACATTTGTTTCTATGGGCTCGGATATTTGATAAATATATGTAATATGATTATCAATGTACTCTTCTTTTATGGAATTATAATAATGTTTTCTTTTATATATGCTCATCTCTTTCACCTTTTTTTAAAAATGAAGTTTTGAGGGTACGTAATAACACTAAAAAATGAAATAATAAAATGAATTTGAATTTTAATGAAGTTTTGATCAAACTATTCTCTTTCACTTAAAAATAGAAGAACAAAGATGAATTTTATGTTTTGAGGTTAAAGTCTCTGTACCACTAAAAAATGAAATAAAATATACTTTTAAAATGTAAAAGTATGATAAAAAAATGTATTTGTTGGGAATCGATGTTTGTTACATATCATCTATTACAACGATTTTAAAGACAACTGTTGTTAAATATTGTTGTATTACAATAGTTTTTAAGTCAACCGTCGTTAAATCTGGCGTTATAAACCAACTGCGAAATTTTTAACCTATTACAATGGTGTATATGAATCCGTTGTAAATCTAGTGTTGCTGTTTGCGCGTCACGAGAACCAACTATCTTTTCACTCCCACCTAAAGCACCATCAGATTCTTGCCCCAAGCATCCTCTTATTCCCCCCCATGAAATTTATGCTACAAACTTTCCGACACCGATGAAGAAGACAAGCTACTCTTTTTATCTGTTGTTTTTTCAAGCGAAATCCGCAAAGGTCCATGCACATCCTCGACCATCTTAATACTAAAAACCTTACCATCTATGTCCACCTGAAAAATTTCATTTAAAACCATAACACACTTGATTCTAACTAAAATTCTTGCCACGTTCAAGCAATCCCCTTTAAGAGTATTATCGTCCATACATACATACTCTCCCACCATTTTAGCCAAAAGTTCAAAAAATGAGAAGCTCCATGCATGGCATGGTATACCGTAGCACCTCAACCATGTCATACGGTCTTTATCCACGTCTTCTTCCTTCCATCTTCTGGTCTCTGAAAACCATTGACGCCACCAATTCTCCGCTTCATCTATCAAACCTTGATTCTCTCATTCCTCATTAAATTCTAGAAGGCATAAATTTGCTCCTAACGATGCTAACTAGATAGTAAAGTATCCCTCGATTTAAAAATTGTTTTGAATATTCTACGAAAATCCCGGGCTATGCACAATACCAACATATGTCTCTAAGAATCTGATGTGCACTTCTTGTTGTAGCAGAACACTTCTTCGAAAGATCTACCATCATTCCTACCTCCACGATGATCCCCGTTTCTAACCCCAACCTTCTCCCTGGTCTTCACAAACCGTTTGCATCCTCCCATCCTTGCCATATCCTCTGCTATTTCCTCCCGTTCAACGACAACCCCCAAATCTAGGTATATTAGCATAGATTTTAAGGTTTCTTATGAACATATTGTCCATTGTTTATGGTGAATGAATCCCACATGCCTTTGATGTTGTTTTTGAAATCTCTTCTTTGGACCTCATTCCACTCCATAGCTAAACAAGAAAACTTGAATCCAAACTAGAGAGAAGTTGGTGTTTCTCTCTCATCATTTTAGTATGGATCAAAACTGGTGATTCATTTTTCAATATATATTTTTTTTAAAATATTACTTATCGTTAATTAAATATATTGATTTTTTATCATATGAGTTTCACTTAGAATTTTAATCTACAAATTTTATAAAAATTTACAGAAAATATATTTCTTTTATAAAATTTAATTTTAAATTTTTTAATATAATTTATTTTATTTTTTCAGTTAAAATAAAATTTAATATAAATAAAATATTTATTTAATATATGCGGTAAAGTTGAGGGGTCCAATATAAATTATTTAGAATTGCACAATTGAAATTAAAATTAAATGAATTATTTCTAGATAGCGTGATTTAGTGGATTAAAATAACCCAATTAAAATAACCCAAAAATAAATTACACCAATGAACATCCTCTAACTTCCTTAAGACAATTAAAAATATAGATATATGTTTATATGGTTGGATTTATTTTGCCACCCTATATATGAGAGATCATTCACATACTTTCTCTTTTTTTCTCTTTTCTTATATTGGAGATTACACACCAAAGTAAAAATAGTTAATTTACTCATACAGAATTATTTTAAAAGTTCATTTAAAAAATTTCGATACAATCTAAATTTTGTTATCCGCTAAAAGTGACTAAAGAATTTAAATCTTTTAAGATGAGTGAAATGATAATAAAAATATAAACTCAAGTGTTCAAAAAATCACAAGGGAAGAAATATTTTTGACATAAAAATAAAATTTTAGGTTTTAAAATTAACTAAAATTATATTTAACCAAATATTAAAGATATTCCTTTTATAGAAAATGGGGTTGCAAATGCAATATCTATAAATAATACTCGCTTATTTTATTGGATTATTGTAATCTCAGAATACAAGCCATAACTTTGAGGTTTATAAAATTAGAAAATAAAATAAAAGTAACAATTATTAAAATCCATTTACTACACTTTACTACCAAAACTATTAACTAAAAGAACTATACATTTGTAATTAATGCACCTCATAACCATAGGATATTTAACGATCCTTGTACAATCTTCATCATTTTTACATTCTTCAAATTCTTCAAGTGCTGTAATTAAAATAGAGAATCCAATAATATTACTTAAACTTAAACATAAATAAAGATTTTTGAAAAGTATGAAAAAAAGTCTTACGGGAGTGTTGTGCTGCAATAAGAGATAGGCAGAAAAATATTATCATGACATAAATAAATATGTGAATTTTAGCCATGTTTTTCCTTTATACAAAGATAGAAAAGATAATATGATTTGATTTTTTTATAGTGTTCAAATTTTATGCTATTCTAAAAATAATTCAATAATTTTTAGTGTTTATTGGGTTATATAAAGCGATTTATAACAATAAAACTATAATTTTATTTTAAGAAATAAAATTATTATTAGACGTCTCTTAACTAGATGAATATGGTGTATTTGTCCTTTATTATACTTAGGAAGGTGTTCATGTAATTTTTATTATTATTCTAATTATGTTTTTTTTAAAGGAAAACTAATATTAAGGATATGGGGCATATAGTTCAAACAAAATATAAAGATATACCCAAAAGTTACAGCGAAGAAATTAAACAAATACAAATATAAGACCATAAGCCAACTCCAAAAAAAAACCATTATCCAAGAATTATATTGAAAGGAGTTTCTATTATTTTGTGTTTTCATACTATAATAATTATATTTTTTTTCTTTTATTACCATTTAATATTTATAATATAATTGCAGTATTTTTTTTTTAAAACAAGAAATATATTGAAAGGAATATAAATGGTACTCAAATCTGATTACAAAAAAAGCGAGACTAAAAACTCGACACAAAACAAAGAAAAATTACTAACCAATTGACTCATACGATAAATAAAACAAATAATCTTTGTTGAATTCATAGAAATTACAATTGGGATAAGTAATATCATCAATGAACGATCATCTCCAAACCGAATATTTGATCTCTTATCTTTAATAAATAATTAAAAATATTATTTAAAAAATATTGTTTTTTAATTTTTTTTATTATTAATATAATGTAGTACACACAAAGTATATTAACTAATAATAAAAGTATACCAAGTGAAGCTGGAAACAATATAATTCACTAAAATTAGTAAATCTTCAGTCGCGTAAATAAAAAATTGGAACCTCCATGTTACAATATATGTTCTTTTTTTTCATAAAGCAGTGGAATATATTTATAAAAAAAAGGAGAACCAAGGAACAAAAAGTGGGGGGACTAAAGCCAAAACCCACTAAGTCTTACAATATCGAAAGAACGGTAAGCCTAGACTATTTTTAAGCAAATCGTCGGTAACAGACATTGGAGCTTCATTCCACCAAGCGAAGTCGCAAATGGTGAGACCTAATGAAGCTAAAGTGTATGCACACGTGTTGCCTTCTCTATAGATGTGCGACAAAAGAAACGACATACTAAGTGTTTTTGAAATAGTATTGGACCACCTGTTTCTTAGGACCGAAGGCACCAAGGCTTGATTAATAATAGCTTAATAAACTGTAAGCGAATCTGTTTCCACCCAAAGACAATTCCAACCGTGATCAACTGCGATATCAATTGCATTAATGACTCCTACAAATTCTGCCATCAAGGCTGAAGCCTTACCAAGATTCTGAGCAAAATAGCCGATTAGCTTCGCCGAATGATTTCTGAAAATCCCGCCACAAGCAACCCGGATAGGAGAATCAATGGACACTCCATCTGTGTTGCTGCTTGTATGACCACCCTGCAGTGCTTAGACCAAGATTTGTCACACAATGCCCAAACCTGCAGAGAGTTAAGAATGGTGCTATGACCTGTGATACCAAACAACCAGTTCCATAGGGAAATTGAAAAACTACATTGGAAGAACAAGTGAGAGGTAGTTTCTGCATGTCTACCACATAGTTCAAAATTTGAAGGAAACATCTTCCAACCTGTAGAGGATAGAACTTCATTTGAAAAAACTTTGAAATGCATTAGCTTCCAAGCTGTCAGAGATTTTACAGGAGGTATGTACTGACTCCATAAATAATGCGTCCAGTCCAGATTTTGACCAGGTATAGATACAAAATTATAAGCTTCCTTGAGTGATATGATACCATTAACTGAGCGATTCCAATGGAGTTGATCCAATGTAGGTGCAATTGGAATTGGAACATGTGATATTAAATTCTCTAATCCTGGATACCAAGAGGAAATACCAGAGGGAAAATACCAATTGTTGTTTGTGATAAAATCAGATACTGCAGATGTGAGTTTGTTGTGAGCAAAAGATGGAATCTGAAGTTGATGTACCAGTGGATCACCACGCCATGTATCATTCCAAAAGTTCATTCTTTCACCATTACCAAGGATCCAGCTTGTATTATCCAACAATGAATTGAAACTACTCTTAATCCCGGACCATATTGATGACCTAATGTGATACTATATAGGCTTGTTCTTTCTAAGGGCTCTTTATCTAAGAAGAATGGCCCATTGATTCATGGAATTGAACATTTCCCAGCATAGTTTCAAATTAGCAACCTCATTAATTCTAGACAACTTTCTGATTCCTAGACCACCCTCCATAACAGGACTATAGACTTTATGCCATGCCACAATGTTAAGTTTTCTTTTGTTTATGTCACCAGACCAAACAAAATTCCTAAAACACTTTTCTAGATATTTGATTAGACTAACTGGCCAAGAATATATCATCATACTATAGATAAGCATACTATGTATTACACTTTTGATGAGCTGTACTCTACCTACCATGGTGAGGAGATTTGCTTTCCACTTTGATAATTTGGTCTTGATTTTATCCACAATGTCTTGGAAATGTATAACTTTGGGTTTGCCTATGAATATTGGAACACCAAGGCATTTCATTGGGAGATTCCCTTCTAAGAAGCCAAGGCTTTGTGTGAATGCAAATAGTCTTTGTTGAGATAATGATAAATAGTTGACTTATTTGGATTGACAAATTGGCCTGAACATCGACTGTACCTTTTAAAGATTTCTTTCAAAGCTTCCACATTAGATGTTTTGGCTTTACATAAAAGTATTATGTCATCAGCATAGAAGACATGTGATGGAACTTTGTGGTTTTTGGAACCCTTGATGAGATCCAACTTTCCATCCTCCACTAATTTGGAAATAGCTCTACTGAGAACATCTTCTACAATGCAGAAGAGTAGAGGGGAGAGAGGGTCCCCTTGCCTGAATCCTCTCTTACAACCAAAATATCCTTTTTGAGCCCCATTAATTGAAACAAAGAGTTTTGCATATTGGAGTATGGTGTTAATCCAAGAACAAAATTTATTTGAGAAGCCAAATTTGTGGAGGACTAGGAGAAAAAAATACCAGTCTAAAGTATCAAAGGCTTTCCTGAAATCAATCTTAACATTTATGTTTCCACCAATGGATTTAGTATGAAGAAGATTAATGGCTTCAGATGTGAGGAAAATACAATCAGCTATGGTTCTACCCTTAATAAACCCTCTTTGTTCTGGTGAAATGAGTGTAGGCATGAGTGGAGCAAGTCTTTCAGCCAGAATTTTGGAGAGAATTTTGAGCTTGAAGTTTGCTAAGGCTATTGGCCTATATTGGGCCACCTTGTTTGCATCAGGACTTTTGGGGATCAAATTGATTGAGTTTGCATTCTAGTTGGGAAGTAGCCAACCAGTATTGAAAATTTGAATTCTAGCATTGAATACATCTTCCTTAATTATATCCCAATATTCTTGGTAGAAATGGCCTCCAAAACCATCAGGTCCAGGGGAACTTTCCCTGTTCAATGAAAAAACTGTTTTTTCTATCTCTGCATGACTTGGAGTTGAAGTTAGTATGTTGTTTGTAATGTCTGAAACCTAAGTTGGAATTACCTCTTATTCTAGCCCATTTTCTAAGGAAACATTACTGGTGTTGAACAAATCAGTGAAGTGTTCTAAAAATATTGATGAGATTGTATTTGGATCAGTGATAATTTCCCCCTCATGCATGATGGAAGATATAAGCTTGGTACAATTTCTGACTTTGGCCATTCTATGAAAATAGGTTGTATTTCTGTCACCATGTATATGCCAATTGACTTTTGCTTTTCCTTTCCAAAATAAGTCTTCCATATTCAATGCAGTTTCTAACTCCATTTGAGCATCCTTTTCTTTTTCTAATAAAGTGTCAATATGACCCTCATAGCCTATATATGCTTGAATGTCTTCTAAATTAGAGGTTTCTTTATCCAGTAAAACATGAACATTGCCAAAGGTTTCCTTGTTCCAAGTTTTGAGCATAAACTTGAGAAGCCTTAACTTGTGAGACAAGATGAACATTGGACATCCATAGATCTTTGTTTGCCAACATTTCTTCACAACATTGATGTAGTCAGGGTGCTTTGCCCACATTGGAAAGAATTTGAAGTTTGATACTTTATTTACTGAACTATAATCAAAGATCAAAAGGATAGGATGGTGATCTGACTTATGCCTAATGAGTGTTGAGACTGATGAAGTACTGCAGAAATTAATCCATTTGTGATCACATATCACTATGTCCAGTCTTATTTCAATGAGCTGGGAACCCATTCTTCCATTTAGCCAATTATATTCTTAACCTCTAGTAGGCAAATAAATGAATGAATTGCTATCAGTCCAATTTTGAAAATCTGTTATAAGAGTTATATGAGGGCTAGAAACTCCACTATGTTCATGATCCCCAAGTATTATGTTGAAATCACCATTGAAACTCCAAGGGACCTCTTGTACTCTAGACAAAGAAGAAAGAGTGGACCAAAGTTCTCTCCTTTTGATGTAATTGTTAGAAGCATAAATTGCAGCCAAATCAAATGTAGAGTCACCATCTTGTACAAACATGTTGTTCATCTTTTTAAATGAGTTGAGGATCTAGCCTAGTAGAACAAAGACACTAGAGATTTAAAATCATCCCTACCCTATGATTTTATGCAAAAAAAATTCAGGTTGAGGTTTGAGAAAAATCTATGGGGAAATTGTGCTAAAGCCATCCATGGTTCAGCAAGAAAACAGAAATTTGGTTTATGCTTTTGATTGAGGTTTTTTAGGGCTAATCTAGTGGGCTGATTAGCTAGTCCTCTAACATTCCAAAAAAGAGCCTTCATTTTGCTTGAGAAGAAGAGCCTGCTCGAGCTCTGGTGCTTGGTCCATCCTTTAAGGCTTTAAGAATACTTTTAGAGCTCTGGTGCTCTAGTGCAATAGGGAGTCCAATTTGTATGGACGACACCACCAAAACATCCAGGGACGTTATGCTTACAAGAATTGAGATCCACTATGTATTCCTCCTCTGGGATAGTGATGGAGATGCGATCCCCTTTTACCACCGAAGGGGGAAGCTGACTAATAGGAATATCGCATACGTTGTTTACCACGTCGGCAAATGATTTCTTTTTTAGAGAATGAGCATTTGAATTGGAGGGGGGAAGAGCTGAGTTGAGATGGTCTAGACAAAGCCAAGGAATTACCATCAGCGCTGCCATGGGAGGAGGAGAAGAAGGAATTCAGGCGGCGGAAAGAGTGGTGGAGAGCAAACCCATCAGCAAAGGTTTTTTCAGTAAAGTCTATTTTTAGTGTTACCAATTAGTAAAGTACATTGTAGTTGTTCTACAATATATGTTCTACAAGTTGTATTGTAGGAAAACTATATGAAATATTATTGATATCAACATAATATTTTATTTTGGTGTCATTGATTATTTTGAGTGATGACACCAATTCATGGGTTTTCTAAGTCATGCCTATGAATAAATGATATAGTCCAATATAGTTCCTTAAAATACTTGACATAAATGAAAAATCCAATTTATATTATAAATAGAAATAACTTTTTTATTTATAAACTGGAATTATAAATTTTCAATTAAAATAAATTTTCAACTTATTTTTAATTATTTATGTTATTAACAAATTTATTTTAAAATTATTTTTTTACTTTAGATATAATATTTTTTAAGAAAATAAATGACAAAATAAATTATATATTAATGATGTAATCATTTCACAATTATATATTATTAAATTATTTTTATAAATAATCTCAAACCAAACAAAATATTAAATAAAATAAATATACAGTTCAATCAATTATTTTTTATATAAAAACAATTATACTATTAATACGTATATAAACCTCAATATGTCTTTCTTTTAAAGATAATAAGCTCTTATAGTAAAAAAAAAATTAAATTTTTTTATTATATTTTATAAACATAAGCGTGCGTACCACACCTGTATCGTACGAACGTACATATAACACATCAATATCATATGAGCACATGGGTAACCAGATCAAAATAAGTGTAAACGCACAAGTAATACATAAGTACCGTATGAATTCACGGGTAACTAGACCAAAATTTATGTAAATGTACAGATAACACACGGGTGTGAACACACATGTAACCAAACCTATTTTCTATTTTACCACACGAATCTTAAGAAAATTTCTATATTTTTAATCTCAATTACTTTTTTCCAATGTTTTTTATTTTTATTTTGTCTCTTTTAATATCATCTACGTCTATTATTATAATTATTACTCTTTATGAAATAACTTTATTTTTAACTGTTTTTTAGCACAATTGTTTTTATATTGGTTGTATCGTTTGATTTTTTTTTTTAATTTAGAATTAAATTTTTAAATTTTTATTTTTTTTAAATATTTTATAACTTAATTGATGACGTATACGTGATCCACACCAGAACCCATGCGAACGTACAAATTTCCCACTAATTTACTTAAAAAATTCTTGTAGAAGAGATCTTTTATTCCCTTCATGGACCTCATAACCAAAGGATATTCATTATTCAACAACCCTTGTACAATCTTGATTAATTCTACATTCATGTTTGTTAGAATTAGAGTTTGACCTAACTCACCCTACAAAACCGGTTGGTAAGGTGAGGAGTGTCACCCTATTTAAACCCTTTGTGAGTTATATATTTAGCCAATGTGGGACTTGGGTTTTTCCCAATACACCCCCTTGCGCCCAGCACATCTTGGGCTTGGTGCACATATTAAATGGTGGATGGCCCGAATCGATAGGCTCTTGATACCATGTTAGAATTAGAGTTTGACCTAACTCACCCTACAAAACCGGTTGGTAAGGTGAGGAGTGTCACCCTATTTAAACCGGTTGGTAATGTGGGACTTGGGTTTTTCCCAATAATGTTCAAGTGTTGTAATTAAAATAGAAAATAATATTATTTAAATATAAATAAGGAATTTTGAAAATTATGAAAAAAAGTCTTATGGAAGTGTTCTGCTACAACAAGAGATATGGAGAGAAATATTTTCATGGCATAAATAAACATGTGCATTTTAGCCATGTTTTTCCTTTTTGCAAAGTTAGAGAAGACAATGTGATTTTATTTTTCTTATAGTATGCAAATTTTATGCCCTTATAAAAATAATTAAATAGTTTTTAACGTTTATAGGATTATATAAAGCCATATATAATAATAGAGATATAATTTTATTTTAAAAAAATAAAATAATTATTAAATGTCTATTAAGTAGATGAATGTGGTGTATTTGTCCTTTATTATACTAAGGAAGGTGTTCATGTAATTTTCTTGTTATTATTATAATTAGTTTTTTATTAATTTTTAACGGAAAATTAATATTAATGATAACGGGTAAATAGCTTAAACAAAATACAAATGAGTCGACAATTGATGATTTCTCGACAAGTTTATCGATACTGTCGCAATAATAAAAAATCTGAATCCACAGAGATTGTGTTCGAATAAGATAATATTTGTGTAATGTAAAGAAAACAATAAATATGGGATTTTTCAGTTTGTAGAGCGAAAAATAAAATAAGAGTTTTATAACATAATTACGAAAGTGGTCAGGTTTTGTATCGAATTCCCTAGTTCTCTATTTTGATGTTTGATACCTTGTATGAATGGTTTTATCACTATAATCACACAACGAATTAACAAAGGCATTATAACCGATGCTTCGAGAAATAACTCACTAATCGCAATTCAGAGCTTCCTATCCCTAGTCCACCATCGTAAAAAGGATTAGGCGATGTACAACAAGTTAATTCCCCATGCAACTACTTAGGATCTCCTATTCCTATTCAACAATCATAAGTATCACAATTTCCCTAAGTCCAACATATAAACTAGGGGTCAGTATTCCCCATGTGCCCAAAATTAATTTAATAGAGTAATTTAGCTACTCATAATGAAAATTACAATCCAATTGAATAAATAAGAAAAAGGTTATCACACACAACCTAACCTAGAGGAGTTTAGCTACTCATACTGAAAATTACAATCCAATTGAATAAATAAGAAATGCATATGAATTCCCTTGATGGATCGGCCTCCAATGACTTCCAATGCCCTCAAAATCACCTTTGTGCTGTAAAAATCGTACTTCAAATGCCAAAATTCGTAATCCTTGCAAAAGTGCAGAAATTACCTTTAAAATAACTCAGAACGCGCTAGGAAAAGCCCGAAAAAGGAAACATTGTGTGTATTATACTTATATCACATGCACGATGCATCTAGTACATTTTTATCGCGTGCACGATGTTGTGTGATGTTGCATGTGATTATTCCAGTAGTTACACGCTTTTGATCCCTTTTTACCTAGATTTTTCACTAAGTCCAATTTATTCATACTTAACTATTTTTTCCTTATTCATTGATCTTTCTTCTTCCTTTTGGATCATCTTTCACTTGTTTTTCTCAGATTTTCGTCTAATTTCATGCAATGACGGACCGTCATCACGACCCTAAACTTCAAGAGTTACTTATACTCAAGTAACTCTCCTACAACTGCACATTTCAACATAATATAAGCCGCACAATAACAATTGAACATCATCATCATTGATGATTGTTCTAGCTTCCAACTTCCATCTGGAAAATTTGGAAAACGTCCTCAAACATTGATGAGTACTCAACCAATCTCTCTCAACTCACTTTAACTCACTCACTAGATAAGGTCATCTCTTAATCAACATGCAAAATAAGTTATGCTTAACTTGATCATGTTCTAATATAGTTCATCACATAAATCATAACATAGTACATTAAAGGTATTTTCCAGATTGTAACTTGGCTTATGTTCAGGTAGGATATTTTTAGGAAAGTCGGTTTAAACCTATGAAGTTAGGTTCCTAGTTCTCCTTATATTCTCATACACATTTGTTCCTTCTTAACGGTACTAGAGATTTGGTCCTTATATTTTTCTTTATTACTTTTTTTTTGAAGAAGCGTCTTTTTCCACTTCTTATTTTCTCAAAAATTTTAAATTTTGACCAATTTTCTGTAGTACCTCAACCCCATACTTAGAACTTTGTGTATTTCCAAGAGCAACCCTGATCTTAATATTTTTCATACAACTCTAGACTAAAATTCTACCTAACTCCAAAGAGAAGGTGGAAAGAAAGAATCTTTCAAGTCATATGGCTAAGAATTTTAGGCTACGTCACCGAAAGAAATGCTAGGCTCAAACTGGTTTGCAATTGGATAATCCTATTACTACAATGTGGTTATAAAGGCTCTAAGTTACACACAAATAACTGACTCAGTGTGTGTCAATCTAATTAGATAAACTTAATCAGAAATAGATCAAACCAGATAAAACAATAATGCATGGATACACTTAAAAGGAAAGAAAAATGAGCATTGGGATTTATTTGGCTCAAACCTTACTAGATGAGGTATCTGAAGGTTAAGTACAAGTCCTTTGATTCTTTTCTCATCCCTTGCCTTAAATTTTCCAGTTGCTTTTGTAATGCCCAAGTTATTTAATTAATTGTTTTATTAAATATTTAATTAATTATTTGTGTTTCGTCAATATATTTTTATGTTGTGGTTGATTAAGTCGATATGCCCGAAAAATAAGTCGGAAGCCGTAGAATTATTATTAGAATTAATAATATAGTTGTTGTGTTAATTGGGTTGGTGGGCTTAAAATCGTGTCTGAATTAGTAAAATAGGGGGTGTTATGTTTAGGCCCATTCATAATTATAATATTTAATTGATTTAATAAAAAGAACATAATTAGTGGAAGCAGAATATCAGTAGAAGAGGAAAATTGGAAAGCTTGTAAACTGCTGCACGATCGTGAGAGAAAGAGGAACAAAGTTGGAATCCGATTCTAGGGCTACATTCGATCCAAAACCTAAGGTAAGGGTGACTTCGATTCTTATAATTGGGTATGAAATTTAATACTGTGATTGGGTTTGATTTGGGTAGTTAGGTTTGTTGAATCAACACTGATATGAATGATTTGCTTATTTTGTTTGTTGTGAATGTTCGTGTGAAAATCGATTGTCCGATGATTTAAGTTTGTTACTTTAAAATCTGTTTTATTTATGTTGGTCGTTGCTGGAAAAAATTATGTTTGAAATTATTTATGAAAAATTGCGAAATTGAAGACGACAAAGACATACCGATAGAGTGGTGTGGGACACCCATTGGCCAAAGGCCAGGTGGCAGGAGCCACTTGCCAAAGTGGCGGGTGCCGCATTTTGGGAGGAGGGGATAGAAGCCCAAGTGGCGGACGCCACTTTTGGATGTGGCAGGTGCCACTTTTTATCACCTTAGTTATGCATAATTATGTGTTAGGTGGAGATTAAAACATATTAATTTTTTAATTAGTTGCAGGAATAATTAGTTAGGAGGAAGCATGTAGGTAAGTGGCGCACACCACTTTTCATTGTGGTGGAAGCCACTTTGAGATTCATTCACCTAGTTTCAATTAATTAATTAAGACAATGAATTATTTAATCATATTTTATCATATACCTTATGAAATGAAATAATTTTGGAGAAAGAAATAGGCAATGTGGCGCAAGCCACTTATGTAAGTGGCAGGAGCCACTTTACTAATTACATTGGATGACTTTAGTTAATTTATGAAGAAGGCACAAATAATACATGTCATATAATGAATTAAATTAGGAACTTGGTATGAATTATTAATGGATTAGTACGAGGATATGAAGTAATTAATTATATTAATTCAGTTTAGTAAATTTAAGAAAAGAATTAATAGGATTTTAGGAATTGTAGTCGTACAGAAAATCAGAAATATAGAGGTAAATAACCAGTTACAACAGGTATTACTGTGATTGATGTTTTGACAACAAATTTAGAAAAACCAGAACTTTAGCAGAATCAGTGGCAGCAGGTGAGTTTATGACATAAAACAATTAGCAAATTGTATAATTTCGAGGATCGTGATAAATTCGTAATATGTCACAGAAAGTTAGAAACAATACTGATTTAGTCGGTTTAGCCGAATTAGGCGAAAAATGAAGTTGTCCGGAAATTAACAAATTAATCGAGGTAAGTCGGGCAAATTAAAAGTTGGTTTTTATTACGTTATTTTGTAGAAATTGTGTTGTACAGTCGATTTCAGGTACAGTTAAGTTGTTATATGTTTCCGGTTTACAGAATAGTTCCAAAGTCGTTATGTTGGAGGCTTTCATGCCAAAGTTGATTATAAGTTGATTATGTCGTAAAATTTGTTGTGTTGATCGTGTTTCTATGTTGTTTGCATTGTAAAGTCGTGTATGCCATGTAGATTCATATGCATTTTGTAGGAGTCGTTGCTCACACCACGTTGGCCTGGATTGACAAATTTAATTTGAAAGTTGAAGGCTTATGCCTTGATGCCTCGATAACCTGGCAATGATTTAAGTTGGGAGTTTTACTCTGAAATGGTACCACATGCATATTTAGTAGAGTCGCATAAAAGTCGTATTATTTTTGAGTTGTTGTTGTATTGTTGTACTAGTTGATGTTGTGAAGTGGTGAATTATGTGAAATCCTTTTATGTGTATTGCGTTTCATATATTGCTTACAATTATCGTAACTCACCTCTTCTGTTTGAATGTTATCCTTATGTTGGCAATGTGCAGGTAATCCAGAGGAGTAACCGGTTACCTTTAGTTGAGTCAGTGGTCAGTCAGTCAGATACGTAGCACTCGGGGGGAATGACACATGTTTGTTTTGTTGATTTATTGCAATGCTGAATTTTATTTTAATTTAAGAATTTAGAATGTTCATTTATTATTTTGAAGTTGTTTCTATGTTGGATAAATATGTTGCAAGTTATTATGAATCCGCTGCGTAATGTCGTTATGAAGTTGAATTATTTAATTAAAAATGAAGTTGTTTTATGTTTATTTATGAAGAGTGTTATGTATTAAGCCGGTTATGATTAAAAGTTGAATTTGTTGAAAGTTGAAATGTGATATCCCGTTTATGCGGAAGTTTTTGTAAACTCTGAGTTATTTATATTTAAAGGGTAGAAATGGGGTGTTATAATTTTCCCGATGATCAAGTCTCGTTTTTTTTGCTTGGGTCATTTGTTCAATGCTAAACTTATAACTTGTAAATCTAAAGAAAAAAAAGAAATAACTACAAACTTTTTTATTAAAGACAATTATAGACAATACATTAGGACGGGAATAACACTTATAATAGTTATTTCTCTTCTCTAGGTCATAATTTAAAATAAAAACAAAGATAAAGTCTTCTAAAAACAAAAAAAAACTACATGTCTTTTCACATATTATCATTGTGTAAAAGATCATGCATATCGTTCATAGTGTGTTTGAAGTCGTTGTTTTGTCGAGTCCATTCTGCGCACATGTGGTATCTCATCCTTGCTTGCTCTTGATCTTGGTTCGTGAAGTAATTCTCCATCTCCTCAGCTAATTTCAAGCCCCTTTTTGGTTCCTCTTTCTTCTTCTTCTTCCTCCTTTTTATTTTTACCTTGGGAAGCACTTTTGGGAGTGATTTCTCCTTAATTTCAATGAACTTTGGGTGTAGATTAGAGTAGTTAATGTTCATTAATTCAAAACTACCTTTAAGTGGATTTTTCAATTCATTTAAGGTACTTTGTATTAGTGATACATTTTCATGCTTGAATCCACCAAGATGAGTGATTGAACTTAAGGATGGAAGAATACCATGAGTGTGACTCAATTTGGTATTCACCTTTATTTTCGTGCGGTATCGCGTCCGGATAATGATTTACATATTGTTTATCTCGCATGCATTAGCACTAACATTATGCCACCTTAATTGGTGGTGGCCGACCTCATTTGTAGGGTAATTACTTCGTAAATTACTCGACGATTGCTTAACATAGACCTAAATGTGTCCCGACTTCGGAATAAAAATCTGATTGGGTACTTGCACTTTCGTGGACCGGATCTCTTGTTGATCGCGTAATCCCAAAGTGGTTAATCATATTACATTATGAATCGGGACTTATGAATGTTTGATGCGTAGGTGCTTTGGGCCTCCCAATTTCCTTTCAAACTTCATTGAATTTGGTTCGGTTTGCCTTGATTAATCGCTATAGTGTAAGATGCTAAGCGGATCCGGTTGCCTTTGATTTTGGCTACTCTTTCTTTTTGGTTGTGGTTGATTAAGTTCACCATACCATTATTATGTGAATATTATTATACTATTACTACTATTAATATTTTAGATTCTTGCACTTTAATTTCTTTTTGTTACTAACATTTAATTTCTTGCACTTTTATTGCCTTTATTCTATTTTGCTTTATTCATCCATATCATGTTTATTATTTGTTCTTATTATTTTAATTGTTGATTTTCCTTTTGTCCATTTGGACACAAAAAACATTAATAAAGGATTAAACTTCTAAAATACTTTTGACTTTAATTTGAGGACTTTTTGTTACTATCCTTGGCATTGGAATGGAGATTTTGGACTTAGGTTTTAGGATTCCTTCCCCTTGCTTTGATCTTCATGAAGTTGGATTTAGCCTTTATTTGGACATTTGCTAGCTCAAAAGGATGGAATTCTTTTGCTCATAATTTGGAATGTCATCAAGTTTGGTTAGATCTTTCTTCCCTTTCCTCCTCATTTTCTTTTTTTAGGATAGTCCCTTCATCTCCTCCCATTCTTCAATTTTCAAAACCTTCTCCCTTTTTCAAAGGATTCCTTCTTTTTAAATCATCACCTCTTTAATAAACAAAAACCTTGACTTTTGTCAAGTGCCTTTTACTTTTTTATTTATTTTAAAATTAATGAATCTAATCATGTTGACCTTAATTCAAAAAATAAAAAGAATCAAACTCATTCAAGTTGTTTTGTGCCTTTGTGCACTTTTGTTTATTTTCTTTTAAAGAGTGCTGATTATGAGTCATTATTCTTTAGTCGGATGCAAGTCTCTCAATCTCCATGGTTGTAGTTTGATGTAATTGAGTATCTTGTCATTTGTGGGGGTTTAGTGGCATACTCGTTGATTTTATCCGAGTTGGCGCTCCCCCATAATGATGTATGAGTCCATGCCTTCATTCTCATGGTAGATTTGTTAGGCTATCCACTTGAAGATGACAAGTTCTCTTCACTTAAAAAATGAATCATAACCCACCATTTTCATTATTTGTACCACAAACCACGGGGTTTTGATCTTACATTGCACTTTGTGGGTACGTAAGCATGAGATGGTAAACCTCTCCAAACACAAAAATATTAAAAATAATTCTTTTCTCATCCCTCCACTCACATTTTACAAACCATTTTCAAACCAAAAGCAGTAAATTTTTCAAAGGGCTCCCGTGGAGTACCACGAACATTTTGGGTGCGTAAAACCTTCCCATTGTGTAACCTATCCCATTACCTGTTTCTCTGTTGTGTTTCTTTAGCTTTTTGCTTTTAGATTCATTACGATTTATTCGCTCTTTTTTCCTTTTCCTCTTGGAATAAAAGAAAAGCGCGGTGGAGACTCTATTTACTTTGAGTTAAGTTAACCAATAGCTTATACTCATGTTTTTACCGCTACAGGTGCTAATACCTTCCCAGGTCGTAACCGACTCCCGAACCCAATATCTTTGGTTCGCAAGAACCTTGATCTTTCCTTTTCTCTTTGGTTTATGCAGCATTACCATTCTCATTCCTTCAGGGTAAAAATGCCTGGCTGGCGACTCTACCTTTTCTGCGTCACTTTCGCGTTTGTACTAGGATGGAAATTCAGGGAGCGACACATTGTCATTGATCATAGTTTGTCTAAGCTCCTCTAAAACACAATTTTTGTGTTCCATAGCACCATTTTGTTGCGGAGTTCTAGGAGCGGAAAAATTATGATAAATTCCATGTTTATCACAAAATTCCTCAAAGAGATGGTTTTCAAATTCACCTATATGATCACTTTAGATTGTAACAATACTAGTGTTTAGTTTATTTTGAGATAATTTGGTAAACTTTTCAAATTCCAAAAAAGTGTCACTTTTACTAGCTAAAAAGATAGTCCAACAAAATCTTGAATAGTTGTCTACAATAACAAACCCATAATAGTTTCCAACTAGGCTTTTAATTCTAGATGGACCAAATAAATCCATATGGAGAAGTTTAAGAGGTCTAGACGTTGAAACAATGTTTTTGGATTTAAATGAGATCCTTATTTGCTTCCCCATTTGGCATGCATCACAAAGATGATCTTTGGCAAATTTCATTTTGGGTAGACCAACTACTAAGTCTTTTGAAAATATCTTATTTAACAAGTCAAAGTTAACATGTGCTAAGCTCCTATGCCAAAGCCAATAGTCATCACGCTTGGAGACAATACACTTAGGGTCATTTACATACACTTCATTTAAGTCAAGCATGTATACATTATTAACCCTCAATCCCTTAAAAAAATCATTCTTTTTATCATTATGTTCAATTATGCAACCCTCTTTTTAAAAGGAGACTTTATATCCTTTGTCACATAATTGGCTAATGCTAATAAGATTGTATTTAAGACCTTCAACTAAACGGACATTGGAGATATATGTAGATGAGGGATTATCTACACTACCTTTTCCGAGTATATCTCCCTTGTTATTATCACCATAGGTTACAAATCCCTTATTCTTAGCCACAAATTCATAGAATAGAGAAATGTCAGCCATCATATGTCTTGAGCACCCACTATCGAGAAACCATCTTCTCTTTGTAGCCTCAAGACACTCCACCTACAAATTTAAACAAGGGAAAGAGGTACCCAATTTTCATTGGGTCCTTGTGTGTGAGTGAAACCTTGGTTGCATTTGGGCAACCATTTGAAAATGCCTTTAGGAACCAAGAATCTCCTAAGCCTACATTTGGCAATAGTGTGTCCCCTCTTGCAATAATAAAGACAAGTTATGTTTGGTTTGGTGACACATTTTCTTATTTGATCTCTCACCATATAAGTGTATTTTTGGTATGGATTATTGATGGAATTTTTAAAATTAGATTGATCAATAGAAATGTCATTTTTGGTTGTAATACTTTGTCTAATTTGGTTTGAAGAGTTTTGACCTCTTTTTGCCAAATGCAACAAGTTTCACAACTATGAAAATTAAACCATTCTCCCTTGTCTTCCTTAATTGACTGCACCATAGAACACTTAAGAGCTTCCAATTATTTTTGAGAATCAGAAACATTTTTCTCCAAATGTGTAAAAATATTTTTATTGGAGTCTAAGCATTTAAAAGCTTCTTTAGCTTCTTGGTAGAGAACTTTAAAAGTACTAAGTAAATCGAGATAAGACAATTTATCAAAGTTATCATATTTAGCATGTCTTACTTGCATTTTGCCCTTTTTATGAACCATTAGACAATTGTAGCATGACCCTTTTGATGATCGGGCTTTCCGCAATTGTAACACGAACCTTTTATGAGCCATGAGACAATTGTAGCATGACCCTTTTTATGACCGGCCTTTCCGCAATTGTAGCATGACCCTTTTGACTTGGTACTTTTACTTTGATATTGCTTAGAAGGATTTTATTGCCTTCTATAATTGACAATACGTTTATCCGAATGAGAGATTTCATTCTTCCTAAGATATCTATTGTATATTTTTATAAATAGCCCCATATCTTCATTCGATTCATTGTCTTCGTCATTAAACTTACTCTCACATTCATCGTTGAAGGATGATTTAGAAGTAGAAGCCTTAAATGCAATAGACTTCTTCTTCTTCTCGTTGTCTTTGGATTTCTCATTCTTTTCTTTAATTTCACTCTTTTCATGCTTGTCGAGATTCAAGAGCTCTTGCTCATGTTCTTCTAACTTGCCTAATAACTTGGTCAAGTCCAAGGTTCTTAGGTCATTAGCTTCCTTTATCGCCGTGACTTTAAGTAGCCATTCCCTAGTAAGATATCTCAAAAAAAAGTCAGTATAAACATCATTGGGAGTATTTTTATCAAGAGCATTTAAGCGATTTAATAGATGAGAAAATATCTTTCCCAATTCCCCAATGGTTTCCCCTTGGTTCATGTGAAAGAGATCAAACTCTTGTGTCAAGGTATTAATTCTAGCTAGTTTAACATCGTTTGTTCCCACATGGGCAACTTGTAACGCGTTCCACATAGATTTAGCCATAGTACAATATGAAATTCTATAATATTCACCAGATTCTAAAGAGGCAATTATCATATTTCTAGCTTTCCAATCGTAACTATGGTTCTTTTCATCTTTTTCATCCCATTGTGCTTCAGGTTTAGGTACTTCAACATTATCCAAGTTGGTCATAATTATTTTCATGGGACCATCTTTGATAACCTTCCATATCTTTCTATCAACAAAGTTGATATGCATATGCATACAATCCTTCCAGTGACTATAGTTTTCTCTGGTGAAAATGGGCACTTTATTGATACCACTTGTTAGATGATGGCACGAATCTAGAAGGGGGGTTGAATAGATCCCTTTAAAATTTTTCCAACTTTCAAAAATTCAATTGACAAATGGCTTGCGAAAGCTCCCCGGAAAATTCACGTCTAAATTTTATTAAGTCACCGGTGATCGAATATGCGTTATCATAACCAAATTAGAAGCTAAAGATAAATGAATCAATAGCTCACTAATTAATCACTTAAACCTTATAAAATTAATATAACTACTTCAAAGAATGTTAAGATTAATGAAGAAAGCACTTGAACAATGAAATAATGTATTTTGAATTTTATCAAACACTTGGTGGGCACACCACACCAAGCTTGTTTTGCAAATATTTGTAGTGCAGATTTTTTTAAGTTGCTATCAAATTTGATAGAAACAATTTCACAAACATCTATAGTGCACCGAAATTTGTAAAATAGAATTTTCAATGTTACACTATTTCAAGTTGTGCGAAAATATAACAAATAGAGAAAAGCGAAGAACACACAAATTTGTTTAGGCAGTTCCCCTGTCGTCCTCGCTAAGGGTACCTCTACCCCCAATTCAAAAATCTAATTGGGATATGTATCAAAATTGTAATGTTCTTACAAAGAGAAATTGGAAACGAAAAACCAATCATAATTGTTGTTGTAGCTATGTTTCTCTTTGTCACTTGATTCAAGATGAATCAAATCCTTCACGCGTGTCGAACAAACCTCCAATTGTTGCTACCTTCTTGCAAGAATCCTTAATTCTTCAAACTTTAAGCACGACCGCTTTTAATCGATACGAGTGAACCCACACCTTTCTACATAATCCTCTGGTTATTGTAATATGGTTGAATAATATCTTTGATCTTCAAACCTCTTCACTCAACTGAACTTGTGAACCAATGGTGTGTGTAAAAACCTCCAAATCAAGATTATCTTGGAGGACAAACCCTTAAGGTTTATTCAAGAAAAACTCACAAATCTCTCAATCCAAACTGAATTCGCAATTTCAATGTTTGAACGTTATCACCATGAATCTTGCACTTTGATCAACAAAAATGGTTGTGTGTAGTTGTTGATGAATGCTAGAGAAGATGAAGATGATGAGGGCAAATTGTGTATCTATTTCACTTTTCTTCTTAACCGTGAAAAAAATAATACCCCAGCTATTTATAATGTCGTATGAGATAAGGAGTCACTTGTAAAGTAAAACAGGAGAGAGAAATAAGTGATTTGGCGCCTTGTTCCAGGATGAGTCGACCTAAATCAGCTTTGAGTCGACCTATTTTTGATCCTCAGTCAGCCTCTTGAGACCCGTATGAAACAAGAAATTCTACACCTGTTTAAGTGGACCTATTTAACCAAATGAGTTTATTCATTGCTTTGAGTCAACTTGTTTTTGAGCCTTCAGTCAGCCTGTTGAGACCCGTAGTAATCAGTAATTTTTTCAACTGAATGAGTTAACTTATTTGTCCAAATGAGTCGACTCATTTACCTTAAATCTTCAGAAAATCATGTTTTGATGAATTCAAGTTGCCAATTCCTTCTGAAACAAGTATCCCCTAAAATCATAAAAGTTTTGACATCATTAAAAACACTTGTACCTCTCACAAAAATTAGACCTAATCTCGATCAAACCATCAAGAGATTGTTTCAATTGCGAGTTATCAACATCAGTTGACTATTTCTCGAGAAATGTGTATCCAAGGTCAAGTTGTCTTGTGTGGGAACTCATCAGGTTATCAGGCAATGATTTATGAGAAACTTGGTTCAAAATCAGGTTTATCTTGGTTCGTCTTTCCAAGTTGTATTCATCTGAGGATTTATTTTCCCGGAGATTCTCAAGTTGGATTTGTCATGGATCAGTGCCTTATGTCTGAAGATTATCAAACCCGGGTTCATGCTAATTCAAGTTATCTGATGAAGCCAAGTTACAGGGCCATTAAAAATCAAGACAATTGGTACATTTCAAGTTATTTGCAAGTCAAGATTGTGTGGTTCATGCTCTTGTTATTGATCTAGGGATTCGTCAGGTTTGTTGTTCAATTAATATCATTTTGGATTCAAGGTTGTGGTGTTATTCAAGGCTAATGGTAGTCATATACAATTGTCAAGGTTAAGTGGTGTTCAGATGTGGAGACGCATCATAAAACCAATTCCATTTATCCAAATCTTATTTCTAAACCTATTTCATTATCCATTATCCATATTCCATTTATCCAATCCACATTCCAATTTTCAACCATTTATCATTCCAATTTCCACTTTTTATTCTATCCATAACCAATTTTATCCATTTTTCACATTTTATCCATCATATTCAATTCAAAATTCATTTGTTAAATTCATTTCCAATTAATATCCCTATATTCCTTTCCATTTTTTATGTATTTTTATTTCAATTCTCTTAATATTCATTTTTAAAAAATCACATCCAAAAATAATTCCATTACAAGAACTACATCAAAGTCCATCACAATTTTAAAACCCATATGATTGAAATTCATTACAACAATCCAATATTCCAAGAGATAAATAGACTTGCATTTGCTACTCTAAAATCTTCACAACAATCCAAGTTTCTTGTTGTCCCATAAATGAAACCGTACGCACATTGCAAGTAAGACTCCAAAAAATATGTTTTATTTTTCTTAATATCTAAAATTCAAAAAATATTAGTTTTTCTTTTTTATTGTTGTCAGGTGTTATACTTTACCTTGATCTGATTACTAGATTTTCATAATGTCTATTATCTTTGCTCATATGCATGTATGCTTTTGTCAATTTCATTTGTTGATGCTTGTGACCAAATCTAAGGAAAATGATTTTTTATTGACTTTATGTCATTTGCATTCATGTAGTTGTTTCATTTCCCCTTACCTATTGAAACATTACTTACTTAAAGAAAAAATGTGGCATTACTTTGGATCTTATATATCCAAGTTTAAAGTTTATTCTCTTATTGTATTTTTTTTCTCAAATATTTGTAGTGGAATAGGTGAGATATCTTCCAAAAGATGAAAACTTGTCTCTTTCTCTTGGTATAACCAATTCTCGTAGAGTACTACAGATACTTAGGATGTTAGCACCTCCCTTTAGTATAACAAACCTCTGTACCTTAGATCTCTCACTTTCTTAGCATTTAATCTTATCTTTAGCTTTGCATACATATTTTGGGTTATTTTATATTTTCTCATTCCCTTGGAAAATTAAAGTAGGTGGTGACATTTGTTATGCGAGTCAAGTTAAGCAATAGCTTGGTCTCCGATTCTCAACGCGATAGGAATGCCATGCCTTGTCCTTGTCTTGTACCTTTCTTTCACCATTTTTTTCTTTTTGAGTTTAAATAGAACATGAATGCATCCAAGGGAATGTGGTACTACACTTCTCAATACTTGTACAAAAAAGCATATGCTTATGGATGTAACATTGAGAAATAAGGAAAAATGGAGGAAAATTGTTAAGAATTTCTTCATTACAGTCAAGTTCCATGAAATACAAATATTTAGGTTACATGAGTAAGTACAAGATACAAAACAGGCTACATGACCAAAATTGAAACTAGTCACACTTGGACTACTCCATCTTCATTACAGTCAAGTTCCATGAAATACAAATATTTAGGACAAGTAGGCTACAACTTGGGATTCATGTTCATCATCACTAATAATTTTGCAAAGTCAAGAGAGCATGAGGTTACATGATCAATAATTTCACTAAGCATAAAACACAAAGAATCATGTGAACTACAAAATATAGGCGTAAGCTCTAACAATCAAGAACGAGGTCTTCTCAATGCTCAATTGGAACTTGGTATCCTCATTCCACCATGTGCATTTTGGCCTGTAGCAACCATCACAATTCAATCATGTAAGAGTTAATTAAGAAGAGAAAATATGTGTGGAGGTTCTCATGTTCTAAGTGCCATCTTGAACTTTTTGTGCACCATTCTTTACCAACATAAGACATCATGCTTATAAAGGTTATGAATTAAGTTGGCATTCAATAAGGTATGCATAGGAAGAGTCATGGTAATACAAAGGTAAATGTTACATGGGTAATGTATACATACACAAGACAAGGAAATTCAAAAATTTATGGTACAATTATCTACACATGGTACAAGTAGAATGGGACCACACAATAAAAATTGAAAAAGGATAAAAAGCATGTTTAGAAGAGAATTTTCATTTCACAATTCCATTCTCTCAATATCCCACAGAATCAGGGTACTACACAATTCCATAACGGTTTTACTCTGCACAAAGCCCAAACAAATTCCATCTCACCAGTTTCATAAAAAACTTACACATGAGTCCTACAAAATTCACATGTACTTGAAAAAAAACTCACCCTAGAGGTTTTACTGATATTTTCCTATTCCTTCATTGGAATAAATAAAGTTCGTTGGTGACTCTGTTCAAACAAAAAAAAATTGCGTCCATCGTGAATGATCTTATTTTTCGAGGTACGACAGATGGAGACTCTGTTGAGAATATTTGCTCCATGCAAGAGAGAGACAAACCTAACTTAGTTCTATTTGTGATGAATGTTAACCTTACTTATGTGTCTTCTTTTGTTTGTTGGTTTGCTCTTGTTTGTTTGTGTGTTTTCTCTTTATTTGTTTGATTGCTTGATTTCTATTATCTATTTACTTGCTTATCTTTATTATCTATTTTATTATTGTGACATTGTGACATTGTTTGGGCTCTCTAATCATTGGTACTTTGTGAGATAGGCTATCTACCCGAGTCTGAGAAAATTCATAGGATTATAATGATGGTTGTGTAGTAGAGGCCCGTGTAACGCCCATATATAAATACATATGTCTAGAAGATGCATATCATACATGTTTGCAAATTGGTACTGAAATACAACAAGTTCCTAGTAACACATTATATACATTACATGCCAAAATACTAAAAGTATAAACAATGGCATCATATACACAAGATGTCTAAAAGACTAAGAACTATATCATATCAAATGATCTCAAAATGGAATATTCACAACGAAAACAACGCCATCTCAAAATAAACAAGACAAGTAAGGATATCAAACGACCTTATCCTTACCCTTCATGAAACCCGAAGCACTTGAAATATAATCAACAACATGGGGAGAGATAATATTTCCAGTGGGTTCCATATTTTATGGATTCTCTCGGCCTTACAAGGTTCTATCCAATCCTAACTCAAGTTAAAAGGTTAGGGACGAGACTTGAGTTCACAATTTCATACTATATGGAAACACGTTTCTTGAGTTCAACACATAACTCAAACTATCACTAATTGGAAACCATACCAAGGCATTTTTCCCTAACCAACCTTACGCCTAGATTTTTAACACGGGTCACAGATCCTTGTTCCTACTTTGACATACGAAATGGATTCAAATTCAAGGTTTTTCCACATGAATCATCACTCCCCATGGGACCACTCCCCATCTCGAGTATCTTACAAGTAGGCTTCATTCGTACACACGGGATAGATTAATAAATTCAGATCCAAGGTTATTCCCACATGAATCGTCACTCCCCATGGGACCGCTCCCCATCTCGAGTCTCTTACCCATAGGTTTTATTCATTTAAATGAAATTATGTCAAAGTAATAATACATACCTTCCAGTGCAACTCTCTATATAAGCCTCATATATTGGAATGGTACATCTCAAGGGTTTGTTTTCAACTACCTGATCACACACACAACATGATTGTATTCGACATCCAAAGGCAACACATTAACCTTATTCAAAATGTAATACAAAATTAACACATGTGTCATATAATATCTCTCCTCACTACTAGACAACTACTTGCCGAAGATGCACACCTAGGCATCAAATGCACAAGCATTGTCATCTAAGTCATCTATCGTCTCCTAGTTATATCACTAGGTCATTCCATTGAAATGTGATAAGGGTTTCCTCACTTTTACTTAATCCTTTTTAATCACAATAATTATCGTTTTAATCATTCAACCAACCACGAATCCACGTGCATATTATTCATAATAATCAATGTAAAAAAATATATAATATCATTAAAAATGCATGTGAAAAAACTAAGCCAACATCAAAACAAAGTATGAAAAACAATGTCAGGTTCGCAATGCAAAGGTCAGGCGAGGTCCCTTCGCCTTGAGTTCTTTGTACGAACTCTAGGTAAATGGATGGCAGAAGCAAAAAGGCATAATGTTTGCTAGGATGAGATATGATCGAAACAAAATCTTGTTCTAATCAAAGTCAATAAACTCATTATCTAAAGATAAATCTTTTGACTCTGGATTTATTAATGGACTTAGAACCAAATAGTGTTAGCTATCAGAAATTGACACATAAAATCAAAATACTGTTACAATACATTTGACATAAACTCAAGGAGAGACCGAACATTTATCATAGAAGTTTTTATTAATACAAGTTCCGTGATGATCCTCAATCAAGAAGCAATGTAGTCTCTTAAGATATCACCTTAAAGAGAAAACCCCATATTATCAAGTATTTTGAAGTAAGATAGACTTGACATCATCTCCTACTTTTCAATACATGTTCTTTATTTCAAAATACAAATTCTTCTCTCCATCTACATCTTGGACTAATATCAGCTTCAAAGATTTAGTCATTGAAGAGTACTTGACATTAGGTCCTGGTAGTGAATCTTCTTGCTTTGAGATATGGGAAATCGGTTAAAATACAAGTATTTCATAAGCTTTTGAGTTGACTTATCTATCAACAGCTGACATAGTCCATTCATCCAGTAAGGAAGTACTTTTGATAAGAAACATAAGTTCCTTATCATGAGTCTTTCCAACGAACTAAGTTATATAGAGAACTGATATGTTAATAGACTTTCATCATGTAACTCCATTTCTTTTCTTTGAAGACTTCAAAATAAAACTTTAGAGCACAACAAGTTCAAGTAATAAACTACCTAAATAATTGTGACTTCATATTTGAGTTAGAAATTATCTTTTCAGAATTTGCTTGAAAATATTAGATGAAGTGTGACTGTTCATGCTTCGAAAACTGATTCCAACAAATCTGATCATAAGATTCAAGGATAGTCCAAGCATCAGACATATCAATGATGTTGATATACTCAAAAGTGAGATAGAGTACCTACTAGAATGTAACTACATCAGAAGATATTTAATATGCTTCTATTGAGTTGGTGAAAGATATTTTTAAACTGGTCCTCTTTACACCATCAAATTCTATGTAATACCTTTCACGAGGATATTCTATAGACATTTAGCAACCCTTTATCAGGACCAATGAGTTAAAAATAAGTTTAACTTTTCCATCATTTAAATCCAATGGAATCATCCTTTGTATATGGTAGGAAAAGATGTATGATATTTTTTATGTGACACCTGATTCCTTCTTGAAGAAGAAATATACTTTTCTTATTGGATCATTATTTGCACCACTGTTAAGTGTTAAGCACAAACCATGCTATGATACCAATTGAAGGTGTGAAAAGTACACGAGAAGGAGGGGTTGAATTGTGTTTCACATTTTCTTTTAGTTTAGCTTCTGGTCAGAGTTCAAAATCATAACTGGTGTTCAGATTATGTTTAATTCATTGGCAGTGGATACAATGCAGAAGTAAATAAAATAACAGTAGAAGACACAAAATATTTATCATGGTTCCTCCCCTAACTTAAAATAGTCCATTACCCTTGCCTTAAAAGAGCTTTTCATTATAATCAACCTGATTACAATCACCAAGAGCTCATTCTTGAATGGCTTCATAAATGAAGAAGTGTATGTCAACCAACCCCCCGAACTTGAAGATTACAAGAACCCCTATCACATCTTCAAAATTAAAGAAAGCTATCTATGGTTTAAAACAAGCACCAAAAGCATGGTACAATAGACTCAACAATTTCTTATGTGACAAAGGATTTGAAAAGGGAAAAATCGACAAGACCCTATTCATCAAGAAAATCAAAGGAGAAACGCTTCTGGTGCAAGTATATGTTGACGACATAATCTTCGAATCAATCATCACAAAGCTATGTGAAGAATTTTCATCCATGATTCAAGGAGAGTTCGAAATGTCTATGATGGGAAAGATGAATTACTTCTTAGGATTACAAATCAAGCAACTCAAAGAAGATATCTTCATCAATCAATCCAAATATTATAAAGAAATCTTAAAGAGGTTTGATATGGATAATTGCAAGACTTTGTCTACACCCATGGGATTCGGTACTTATGTGGATCAAATTGAATCTGGTATCTCGGTTGATATCACTAAGTATAGAGGAATGATCGGTTCATTGTTATATTTAACGGCAAGTCGTCCGGACATCATGTTCAATGTTTGTCTATGTTCTCGATTTCAAGCCAACCCAAAGGAATCTCACTTAACGACAGTCAAGCGGATAATGAAGTATCTCAAAGGATCAACCAGTGTCGGATGGTAACCAAAAGGTAGTATTTTCAATTTAATTGGATATTCTGACGCTGATTATGCAGGATGTAAAATAGATAGAAAAATCACAAGTGGAACATGTCATATCTTAGGTAATGCATTAGTCTCATGGGCATGCAATAAGCAAGCATGCGTAGCACTTAGTACGGCCGAAGAAGAATACATAGTAACCAGTAGTTTCTGTGCACAGATACTTTGGCTCAAGCAACAACTTCGTGAATACGGACTCGATCTAGGATGCATTTCGTTACGGTGTGACAACATAAGTTCAATTAGCATCACAAAGAATCCGGTCATGCATTCAAGGACCAAGCATATCGACATTCGACATCATTTCTTACGAGATCATGGTCTTCAAGAAGATGTTGGTGTAACCTTCGTAGATACTCACAATCAACCGGCGGACATATTTACAAAACCTTTAGCGAAAGAACCGTTTTTCAAGATTCGGCGAAAAATCGGAATTCTCGATGAAAGTGATATCTAAAACTTCAAAAGTTGATTATTCTAGCATATATGAGTATCAAGGTACACAAATATGCACTTACCTCTTGTATGTTTACTCTATGTTTGTATGATTGTCATGTGTGTATCAACTTTCATTTCCATTTTTTGTGTGATCCTCTTCCTTTTTGATAATGCCAAAGGGGGAGAAGGATTGGTTTCTCTAATGTTTCATTGTGCAGAAATTTTATACCTCTTGAACTAAGGGGAGCTTTAACTTAGGGGGAGAAACAAGTATAGAGAAACCAAGTCTCAAGGCAAACTTTCAAAGGATTAGTTGTCATCATCAAAAAGGGGGAGATTGTAGAAGCAAACTTCAATCACATAAGAGTTTTGATGAAGACAACAAGTTTTTCTATGCAACATATGAATGCAAAAAGACAAGAGATTTAAATGGCATCAAGCAACAAGAATATGTTCTAGCAAATGACTAAGACAAAATTGATCAAAGCTTCATATGCAAGTCAATAAATATTCAAGTATTGAACAACTTCAAAAGGTATACCAAAAATCACTTAAAATATTTATACAAGTGTTCAAATATTTTATCTTGCATGACATATATCATAAGAATTTTTTTAAAACTTTTTTTGAATAACTAACTCCTTTTAAAATTAATTATTTGCATGCATGGTTCATTTCGTTGAAAATATATCACTATTTCTAAATTTAAAAAACAATTATTTTTATCATACATTTGAAATTTTATTTTTCATATTTGAACCATGTTAATTAACTTTCAAATATAATCTATTGATTTGGATAAATCAATAGACATTGTATAATATTTGTTCAAACATTTAGACAAATTTTTAATTTTTTTAATTTATTTGAACATACAGTTTTTGCAAATTATGGCGTCTTGAACCGCAGTAAAATGCCTAAAAACCGACGTAATATGCACCGTTCTGAAACAATATTTTAATTTTGAAATTAAAAAATTGTTCTGCATTTGTTAAGTCATGTATCCGTTAACTGACTTAACAAGTCCTATACGAATTTGACAAAAAAACAATAATTTTTTTAACACCTTTTCATGAAACAAATTCTTTTAACTCAACAATTGTTCATGATATTTTTGCATAACTTTACATTGTTTCAAAAAAAGTGTTATGCACTTATAAATACATTTTTATAATCATAATTTTTTTTTACCTCCAAGAAATTTAATACTCAAAATTCACTCATTGTCGCTCCCGGGATTTTCATCCTAGTACAAACGCGAAAGTGGCGCGGAAAAGGTAGAGTCGCCAGCCAGACATTTTTATCCCGAAAGAATGAGAAAGATAATGTTGCACAAACCTAAGGAAGAAGGAAAGGACAAGGTCCTGCGAACCAAAGATCTGGGTTTAGGAGTCGGTTACAACCTGGGAAGGTATTAGCACCCCAGACCGTCCGTCGTACCCGACGGGATCCACGCTTGTTTGTTTTGTTTCAAAGGGTTAGAAATAAGATATTGCTGAATAAAACTGCTGACTGGAATAGGAACTAAAATGAGAAAGGGAATTGGAAAAGAAAATGGAAAGAAAGGAGGAAATGTAGGGAAAATAAAGAATGTGCTCGAACGGGCCCTACCCCGCTGCCTACGTACCTCATCGGGATAATGAGGATCAGAGTCGACGTAGTTCGCCTAACTAAGGCGGGAACTATTTGTTTGTGTTTTTTATGCTGGAACTGCGTATGTCTATGCTCAGGTGTTGCAGGCTCGTCTGGTACGAGTGTGTTTACCGTCTTGCATGCGAGACAAGTCGTCGCGAGTTCGCGTTGTGAGTGAATGAGATGAGAAAAGAAGTTCCCGCAGGATAGTCGCTTATTGTGTTTGTTCTTTGTCTTTTAAGAGAAGTGTTTTGAATGTGTTTGTGAACTGTCTTGTACTAAGACCTATCCATCGCGGGAAGTATTCACACCTCGCCCCGAAACAGGACGCGTATAAACACTCCGCAACAAAGTCTCGTGTCGTACAAGAATGTTCGATTTTCCTTAAATGTTTTATTATTTTTCTTTATAAGGAGAGAAAGAATGACTCAAATTGGAAAAGGGAAAATCTAATGGGAACTAAGGTACACCCTAATTTTTATTGATTTATTTACATGGGAGATCCTATGGTTTGTGGGGTTTTCTAAACCTAATGGAAAAAAGGCACCTAGAACTAATAGAATGCAACTTACTTCCTAAGGAAGATAAGTTGATTCTGAAGCCAAAGGGGAAACCTAAAGCAATTGAAATACAAAAAACTAAAATTGAATGACAAAATAGAATTCAAAAACAATTCGATTAAAGGCATGAATTAAAATAGTCCTATTTTTTTAATTCTAATTCTAATTAAAATGAATCCTAAGCCTAAATTCTAAACTAAGGTCATACCTAATATTTTCCTTCTAAAAAATCAGAATCTAAACTAACCTAAGTCCATATTAAATTCTAAGATTAAATATACTAAACTACTTTTTATTGAATTTTAGTATCATGGCCTAAACTAATGGAAATCATGTGTAACAAAGCCTAAGAATTAATATTCTAAAAAATAGCAAAACTCCTGGAAAAATTATGAAATTTAATATAAGGGGTCCTAAAACTACCTATAATATTGTGTTAAAAGGGGTCCTAAAAAATCCTAATTTTGCTATGTCTAAAAATTGTTTATTTTCACCTAAGAATTAACCATTAATTTCTAAGGATTACACCACTAAAACCTAAGATAAAAGGTCCTAAAAAATCCACTAAAATTACTCTAAGTACTATTATGAGTCCTCTAACTACAATAAAAAGAATTGGCAAAAAACGTTACTGGAAAGTAAAAATATAAAATCTACAAACTTGTATACAATTGAAGGAAATCCATTAAAAACTAATTACATGAAAAATCCAAATAAAATAAAAAATAAGGCAAAAACAGAAAAATATAGTGCCAATTATTTCTAATGTGAATTAAAAGTATCCTCAAATTTTTTATGGAATTTTTCTATTATTTTTTACTATTTTTTATGCATTATTTTTAAACATATGAAACTAAAAAAACTACAAGAAATCTAAAAATAAGAAGTAAAGATGGGGGGGGGGGGGGGCTAGAAGTGATATTTTCTAGTTGTTTTTGCAATGGGCCCAAAATGTGGGGTGCAGATAGCAAGACTAATGAGCCCAATTCGCAGGCTAGCCTAGGGGTGTATTAAGCATATTTCCAAGTTTATTTTTATTACTATGAGCTTAGAGGAGGGTGCCAACAGCAAGGGAATTATGAAAGGTTGGTCCAACCGGATGGTGACAAGTGTCACCGCCGGATTGGACCTCAAAAAACACAGCCTATCTCCTTTAAATCTCTAATGGCATCCTCATGATAATAATTAAAGAAAATCAAAACACAATAATTAACCTTAATTTCAGTATATTAAAATTAAAGACCCTATTAATACTTTTTATGATTTATTAACTTAATAATCTCCACTAATAAACAAGTAAAAGAAATAAAAGGGATGAAGAAAACCCTAATTTCCCCACCCCTTTTCATCCCGCAGCCAGCTCCTCTGTCTATCTTCTTCTTCTTCCTACCGAAGCTACCACCACCATTGCCTTCTCCGCATCAAATCGCCACCCCCCACTCATCATCATCCTTCTCTTTCCGGAACCCTCATCACCTCGACCACCTCCTTCTTCTTCGAGCTCGCCACCATCCCAACCGAACCTCCCTTCTTCTTTCCGCCGCCGTCGTCTTTCATCACCACCTTCTCCCTTTCGAATTCACCACCAACATCATCTTCTTTCTCTAAACAAACACCATCCCACCCTTCTAAACCTAGAACTCCATTTCTCCTTCTTCTTCCACCGTACTTCTTACCTTCTTCTGCTTTTTACCGCAACGGAACCCCTTCGGCCTAAGCCTCTCAACACCGCCGTGAATAAATGGTATCAGAGAACGATACATTACCTATGAAAAAAGCCACTATCCCAAGATCAATATAACCCTAACCTAAACTGAAAATCTCTACCCTCTTCTGAACCGAACCCTCAAAATTCAATCAAGAATCAAGTCATCGAGCAAAACGCGACTACAATCTCGTATATGCAAGAGATTCAGGCTCGTACCTTGTATTTCGATGTCCTATTGACAATGTTAATGAGAGAAGATGATGCTTCAGCAGTTTCGATTTCGTCGCGACGTCGATTGCCTTTCCAATTGAAGAATAAGGGTACTGTGAAGGTGCTGATAAGAACCTTGGCTCTGCGTGAACGAAGGATTCAGGTTGTTGTCGAAGTCACGAAACGGAGAGAATCAATCTGAAGATGACGATGACAAGCGACGCAGACGATGATGAAGAGGTTTGTTTACGAATTGACTATGAATTCTCTCGTTCTTCCTTTTTATAGATTGATGCTGTTGATTCTCTTTGCACTTTGCAGGTCAATGAATATTGATGAAGATACGTTTTCAAGGATGAGGATAATTGATGAAGAGGATGAAGTTGCTGTTTTTTTGCAGATGGGGGAATTGGTGAGAATTGAAGAAGATGGGATTGGTTTGAAGGATGCTTAAAGGTTGAAGGTGTAAAACTGAGAAACTTTTAGGTTGCAGAGAGTTGAGAGAGATAATGAAGATGAAATTTCGGCCAAGAAAGATGGAGTAATGGAGAGATGAGGAATGAAAAATGGTGGAGAAGAAGGTTGGAGGAGGAGAAGAAGAATGGAGAACAGAAGAAGAAATGTGAAGAAGAAAAAGGATTGAGAGGAAAAGAGAGAAAATGGTGGAGGGATTTTTTCATGTCGAAGAAGCTGGATTTAAGGTGAAGATTCTCTCTTATAGGAGTGAAAAAATCCAGCTTATGAAGCTTCCAGAACAAAAAAGGTTAGGAGCTTATTGATTTCTGTTATGATTCAGTTAGGATTCAGTTATTTCTGTTATATTTTTCTCTTTGCTTTTGAATTGTGAAGAACTAGTTATAGGTTATTTGCATTTTGTTAGGGATTTGTTTTGTTTTTGAACTTGCAATTTCTGTTAGGGTTGCTTCACAGATCTCACTTCTGTTTTCTGTTAATTCTTGCAGGGTCCCTAAATCAGTGGAGATATATGGTTCGAAATTGCAAAGTGGAGGTTGGTGAAGGTTTTTCTTTGGATGAAGAACGTTGATGATGATGGGTTACAATGCAATTTACGGTGATACGATGCCAAGTTCTGCAGATGTGAAGATTGAGGATGCGGACACGGCATCTCATTGAACCGTATCTGATATCCGTTGCTAAATATATAAGGTTGTGCAGTAATAAAACTCTCTTGAAACCGATTCCCTTTTCTTCTATGTAACCTCTGTTCCTAATGCCTTTCTTTGTTGACTGTCCAATACTGCAGATAGGCTCGATGTTTTGGCGAGAAAAACCATTTTCATTGTTGAAAATGAGTAAAATGGCTGGAGCACTAGTAGCAGTTATGTCCTTTGAAGTCATGATGAATTCCAACTTTGGATTCACTCCTTCACTATAGTGGTTATCTTCTGCATTCTGAATGAGTTCCATGAGGAAGTGGACATCTCTAGTATGCAGCTCATTTGAGAGATTCATGACAGCTTGGTGAAGGTCGTTAGTCAAAGGATTTGCATTTCCACCAATGGAGTACTTTTCTCTACGTATTTGTTCCATGTGTGTTTTTTTTATTTGTATCTATCTTTACCAGTCCTCACTCCTCAAAACTATTTGACGTTGACAATGAAGTGATACTAGAATTCTGTTTATGCCTTCCACTCTCTAACCTGAGTTTGTTTTCTTTTTTTTTGCTATGAGATTGTGGATTTTTCCTCAACTGTTGCGTTTTTTCCTTTTGACTTTTTTCGTTGTTTTTTAATCTATCATGAATTCAACCAAGTGAACATTCACTGGAGAGTGGCAACAAAAACAATTCTGTTAACTTGTAACATTAAGCGACCCATTAGTTTGAGTATGGTTTAAAAGAATATGTGGGATAGAAATTAAAATTGGTTGGAGGTTTACTTAGATAAGGAATGCAAATATTTTGGATGGAATTTTTACAATGAAAAAATGCTTTTGAATTTGGAAAAGAAAACATGGTCAACCCTTAATTAAATATATGTTTGAATGGTTTGAGAATTGATCAACCAAAAACAAATGAAGGTGGATTTATAACTTGGTTAAGAATATCGTCAATAGAATAAAATGGAAACTGGGCTTGTACGAGATGGGCCTTAAATGGGCCAACTTTAAAGCGCGCTTAGAAATTGGTCGTGAAATTGATAAAATATGGAATCGAAAAGAAAGTGAGCTTTTGTCATGTGAGCGGAGAACAAAACAAATTTGGACAAAGACATAGATTTAATGGATTTTGCCAAGTTCAGGTGTCGAAAACAGTAATAATATTTGAATCAATGGTGACGTCTTCCAGATAAATCATAACTGTGTATTCTCCCTCAGTTTGAAGCAAATCCCTTGACACGCTCCATTCTTAAGCAATTTAATGCTATAATAAACTCCTCACGATACTGAATCACTATTCCTCAAACATATGAATTCAAACCAATATTCTAATATCCTTAACCCCCATTGGTGAAATGCCCTTGAAATCAAATCGTGAACAAGAATTCCAGTTTCCCCTTGCGATATTCAATGAAGAAGAACTCAATTTGAGACGTTACGGAGAGCCAACACTCTTATTCAAAGCGAAATTGATCGAACACTTAAATAATGGATCAGATCTACTAACGAATATTCTCCACCAGGTCAATCCTTGATAGGTACAGGTAAAGTAAGAAACCCTAGTCTCGAAGGGCCTAAATCACATGCCTTATAAAACCATGAAATGCACTAATATGATGTTAATGAACTGATGAGTAATGCAGATGAAAGCAAAATGATGAGCCAATAGAGGGAATAAATATGAGGGCAAATTTTGAGGTATTACACTCATTCTACTCAACTTTCATTATTTCTTAAAGTGTTCATACAAACTCATTTTTGAGAGAAACCTTTGCATAAATTTCATACACTTTCAAAGTTTCATCTCATTCTTTTAAAAGAACACTTGTATATATCTTTTTGAGTGACAGTTTGTTCAAGGAGAAGATTAATCAAGAAGATTGATAGCACCATTCTTTCCAGACTTAGAATTTTTATCAAGATAAGTTCTTTGTATTACCTTGTTGTCCAAGATTGTTGGAAACAAGTGAGTGTTAGAAGAGGGTTATTCTTCATTCACTTTAAATTACCTATAGCTTAGATAGTAGGCTTCACATTATGTGAGTAAGCTTGTACAATTCTCTAAATTATAGTGAAATCTCTTACGAGTCGTAAGGGGACTGGACGTACCCTCAGATTGTGAGGGGAACCAGGATAATCCTCATGTGTCTTTTACTTTTACCGCACTTTATTTTTCAGCCATTATCAACCATCCAAAAAAGAATATAAAATCGGTAAAAAATCAAAGATAAATTTTTGACCACCTAATTCACCCCCCCCCCCTTAGGCGCATTTAAACTTACATTTCGCTGCATGTTAAACATTTTTCTTGTAAACATATCATTAAGCCTTATGTTTATTTTTGAAGTTGAATTGTGACACTCAAATATATTGTTGAAAATTTCACTCTGATTTGATAATATTTCGTGGGGTATTTGGGTGTTACAAAGTGGTATCTGAGCAGGTCGGTCCGTCCGGCCAAGTAATTGAGTCGTTAAGTCATTGAGTTATTGTATCGTTTCGTTGTTGTTGAGCGTTGTTGTTATTGGTTCTAAATTATTGTTGGATTGTTGTTGTGTGAATGATTTAGAATGGATGGAAGAAACGATGTTGCACTTGTCGCTGCTATGCAAGGGGAAGTATGACCCTGATGGAACACAAAATTGGCTCAAGGAGATTGAGAGGATCTTTAGAGTTATGGAGTGCTCGGAAGGAAGCATGGTGCGGTTGGGTGCACACAGATTGGTAGCTGAGGCTGATGATTGGTGGGTTGGCACTCGTTAATGGTTGGATTCATTTGGGGAGGCAGTTACCTGGGCTGGGTTTAAGAGAGAATTATTGAGGAAGTATTTTCATGAATATGTTCGGGGAAAGAAGGAAATTGAGTTTATGGAGTTGAAACAAGGAAGCATGTCTGTGACTGAGTATGTTGTGAAGTTCACTGATTTGTTGAAGTTTTATCCTTATTATAGCGAGGCAACTGCTGAGTTCTCGAGGTGTGTCAAATTCGAGAATGGTTTGAGGCCTGAGATTAAACAGGCGATTGGTTATCAGAGAATCTGAAGGTTCCGGATCTGGTGCTGCTGGATCTTTGAATAAGATAGTAAGGCTTGATCGGAGCATTTCAAAGGTATAGTTGAGAAAAGAGGTAAAAAATAAATAAATCGTGGAAAACTTTATGCAGCTCCTGCTAATAAGGATAAGCAAAAACATAATGAAGGAAAAAGGCCAAGTGGGGGAGGTGCTCCTACTTCGCTGAAGTGCTATAGGTGTGGTGAGATGGCTCATCGTGTCAGTGAGTGCACGAGTGACATAAAGAAATGTTTCAAGTATGGTCAGTTTGGACACTTGATTTCTTAGTGCAAGAAAAACCTGGTTACTTGCTACAACTGTGGAGAGCAAGGTCATATCAGTACGTGTTGTCAGAATTCGAAGAAAGTTGCAACTGGGGGAAAGGTGTTCGCTTTGACAAGGACACATAATTCCAGCGAAGATCGTTTGATCAGAGGTATTTGTCATATTAATAGTATTTAGTTGATTGCTATGTGTAAACACCCCAAATTTTCCCTCACTAATTTCACACCATTGGCTTGTGATCTTTCATGTTTGCATTAGTATAAGCATACCATCTCATATTGTATTTGTTTCACTGCATAAGTTCAAGTTCATCTGCGTCTAGGGTTTGTGATCTGAGCAATCCAAGGATCCATCTGAGCCATTCCAAAGGTCTCCAAGTGTTCCAAGAGGGCCCATGTGTGTTCTATCATCATATTGTGCCTCTCAAAGTTCAAGAATGTCAAGAAATCACAAGAACTGGCAAGGCATGGAAGTAGAGCTAGGGTTTTCACTACACAAATGACCAAAATTAGGGTTTTGGTTTCAGAGGCCATAACTCCAAATTTTTTGGTCATTCTCGTTTCTAATATTCTTAAGATGTTATAAGGATCATGTGTACCAAGTTTTATGAAGAAATTCATTGTGGAAATCATTTGTTCACTGGGTAACTTCTTGAGCAAGTCAGAGCAAAATCAGGGCATCTGAGGCCCCCAACAATGGAACCAAAGGGGTATTTTCATCAAATTCAAGTTATATGATCTTTATTTGATCATTTAAGTGCTTGGAAGTTCATAAAATTGAAGAAATTTGAGCTAAACCAAAAGTTGCCAAAAATGGAAATGACTTGTAATGGAAACTTTCCATTTTGGGAAAGTTCTTCAACCTCCTCTTTCTCAACCAAAAATGCTTCAAATGAAACATTATTGGTCATGAAAGTTGTAGATTAGGTCTTTCCCTTTAAAAAAAGTTCAAGAACATGTTCTAATTCATTATGGAACTTAAGTTATGATTCTTCAATGTTGGCAAAAATCCTATAATTTTCAAGAATGCACCAAAGAGGATTTTTTGCAAAACCACTTGCCAAGCCATTTCATGACCTCTAATGCATCTCTAAAAATCATACCATCATAGTACAACTCATTTTGATCAGAATAGGCCCAAGAATCATACACTTTCATGCCTTGAACTTCAAGAAATCTTAAAAGGGCCAAAGCTTCTCAAATTTGCAAAATGGTACAAAACTTTCCATACACTTGCATCAACACACCAAATCTGTTTCTATAGCTTCCCTTGTTCTCTGCTGAGCCAAGCCATGCCCAAATCCAGACCTGCCATGTGCCCATACCTCAAGTACAACCAACCTTGACTTTTTGCAAAATCACCCATACCAATCAACATAGCCCACACCAACTATTCTGACCTATCACAGCTTCACATACATGCCTCAAGGGATTCATTTTCATACACACACAAGCCTGCAAGCTCTCACATTTTCAGATTGCCAAAAATCCTCTCAAACTTTATCTCTTCGATTTTCATAAACCAGTCATTAAAACATCAAACAAACTTCACCAATCATCTCCATACACTCTCCAGATCATTTCCCAACCATTAAACAAGCCTGAAACCTCAAGAATCCAAAACACGATTTCACTCACCTCTGAACTGAAACCTTCAAAATAGTCCATATAAACTCCTTTCAAGCATTCCAGAAGCATAAGGGGATCAAGGGGAGTGGAAAATCATCAAAGAAGTGGACATAAAACTCTAGTTTCGAAAGCTCCAGCTCAGGTATCATCAAGAACTTTTTTTTCCAAAACTTGTTTCTTAAGTTACTAATTGATTCTATGTGATATGAGGATCATCATGATGTCTTTGTTTTTTAAAATGGTTAAGAAATGAGGATTTCATGAGCTTCTGAAAGTTTTGACCTAAAAATGTTCTTCTTCGATTCTTCATTTTGATGCATGAGAAATTGTTTTCGCTGCTGGATTTGTGTTCTATGATGTTAGAGGATTGATTCTGGAGCTTTAGGGGTCTTGGGGATGCGTTTTGAGTTTTTCAGGTGAGGGGGATGACCGGAGAAGACGACCGGAGCTTATCTCCGGTCGCCTGAAGTTAATTAGGGCAAAACCTGTTTAATTAGCAACTTTGAATTCTGACCTTAGGATCATGCTTCCCGCGCGCACTTGGATGGACCAGATCATGTCATTAAACCCTAAAACCTAATTAATTAAATTAATTTAGTTTAATTAGTCAGTTTGAATATGAGCCACACGATCACGCGCGAATTAGCAACTTTGAACCATGGCCTTGGATTCTGATTACCACCAGTCTTGTTGACTTGCACGCGCAGCCCTTGGATCCTTCAACTTTGCATCCCAACCACTGGTTTTGCTTACTTTTCATTTTTTCCTTTAATTATTTCATATTTTATTACATATATTTATTAAAAATAGTAAAAATCATTAAAAAATTCTGAAATTTTTTATCCAACCTTTTATTAATTTTCAGAAACCAAAAAATTTTTATTTTTATTTTTTTCATTAAAAAAGTATTTTTAAATCATTTAAATGTTTTATTTAATTAGTTAATTGATTTTAATTAATTAAAAATACATTTAAGTACTTAAAAATCACCAAACAAATCAGAGAGTATTCTTAGACATTTAGAAACATTTACAAACTCACCATACAAATTTCTTTTTGGTTTTGGTCATGCTTTGACATTTTTCAATGAATTAGGGTTCTTAAAATGTTCATTTTCTAAACCTAACTTCAAAAATTCATAACTTTTAAACCAAGTTGAGTTTGTGAATGGATCTTTTTGCATTGTTCTATGCATGGCTTCTAGCATCCAAAAACATTTTTGTTTCATTTTTATCTTGAATTTTCAAATTATTTGGCATTTTATATTGAGGATCACCCAAAAAATCTTAGAAACTTAGGAAATTCATAACTCCTTCTAGGTTTAGCTTCTGACCTCCTCATTTGGATGGTAACCTAGTATAGGTTTAGGGTTCCTTTGAGTGCATTTTCAATTTTTTATCATGTCATTTGCTTCTGTCTTTGCCATTTGCATCTCATCCTTTCATGTAACCCTAATTTTGCATCTTCACTTGCATTCATCTTGCATATGCATCCATACATGAACTTGCCATGACATTTCATGCATTCATATGTCATCTTAGACATCTTAGGACATGTTAGAATCATGCTTGATCATTTCTTAATTCATTTGCCATGATTTGAACTCATTTCCATCCATTAACTTTCATGGACATTCAAACTTCAAGACATGCTTCATTTGCATTCATTCTCTTGTATGAACACACACATGCATTTTGTATGTCTTTGCATCATGTCATAGCATCATTTGTATCATGTGTATGCTTCTGGTTTTGATTTTTGTCTTTGCATATGCATCATTCCATTTCATTTCTTTCCTTATGTATCTTGTGCTAACTTTTCAGGTTAATGGTATGTTGTTTGAGAGGTGAATTTGCCTTCACCTCCCACTTCTTCTCACCTTTTATATTGCATCTTTGCTGCATTTTTAATTGTCTTTGAGTGGGCTTGCTCACTTATGTTCATCTCTCACTTTCTTTCTTTAAGTTACTTATCTTCTTCAATGAAGTAAGTAACTTATTTCTTCTGCTTCTTCCTCCTTTCATCTGCTTCTTCCATTGGTGGCTTCCTTGAAGATCTTTCTCAAGCCTTACAAACCATATGAACATCCAAGCATGATAATAATTAGGATTTTGATTAGTCCCCCTTAGTTCTTACCTTTGAGTCTTCTTTGTGTCTCTCTTCTCATCCCATCATTAGAGGCTCAACCTTTAAGGTTTTAAGACTTTGGAATTAGGGTTATGCCTGCATCCTTCTCTTAAGATGGAGTGTATAACTTTAATCCTAAGTGTTAAACCCTTAATTTGTTTAAACCTCTTAATCAATCCACTTAATAATCACTAAGACATTAACTTGTAACTTGGGCCTTACATTAGGGTTCTAATTCTTCCTTTATGGTTACGAAGGACTAACCCTAGTGTTTAATGGACAAGTCCCCCTTAAGTTGTCTTACAAATCATAAAACTCACTTCTTAATCTCACCCTTAATTAAAATCCACTTTAATAAAGGCTTGTTTTGTCATGAGTGTCGCTCCCACCAAAATGACACGGGGTCAAGAGGGGTACAAACGCGAACGGTCGGCGAAAGAGGAAAAGAAAAGAGTCGCCAACTAGGCATTTTTATCCCGAAGGAAAGGTAATGCTACATAAACCTAGGAAAAGATATGGATAAGACGGTTGCGAACCAAAGAGACTGAGAAAGGGGGTTGGTTACAATCTGGGAAGGTATTAGCACCCAGATTGTCCGTCGTACTCGACGGGATCCACGCTTGAAAGATTTGTGTTTTAAAAGGGGTAGTGTCAGTGCAATTTGTGTATCAAAGCTGGAAAGAATGCAAGTGTCAGTGTAAACGAAGTGTAGTGTGTATAAGTGAAGTGTTAGTGTAAGAACAAGAGTGGAATGCTCAAAACTATGAGGCTTAAAGAATAATGCTGGAAAGAGGGGGAATATACAGAGACTTTTGTTCGATAACTGTTAAGTTATGCCTACGTATCCTCTCGTGCAATGAGGAAGTCAGAACACCGTAGTTCGACCCAAAGAGACTGAAAGGTGAATTGACTTGTGAACTGCTTACTTGTCTATGCTCAAGTGTATGACCTATCTGGCTCAGGTGCAAACTGTCTTGCATTAGACGGAAGAAGCAAGTTCTCGTTTATGAGTGAATGAGGTGAGAAAAGAATCCCGGAGGAGACGATTATTGTTTGTTTTTTTGATTTTTCAGTCTTTTATTGCTTTTGAAAGTTTGTCATAGGAAAATGAGCTTAAGACTAAACCAAAAGGTTAGTAAACTCATCACATCTTCCCTCTGATTAGGGGTACTGAGAATACCTTAAGTGTGAAGTCAGCATCTCACACTTAATCACCATGGTGTAGGATTAAGATCATTAACCTACTTGTGATTATTTAGATGTTTTTGTTGTTTTTGTTTAGTGTTAAGTAATGAGTTTAAGCCATAATCAAGGATTTAATGGACTCATTACACCATCCTAATAGAAGGATAATAGATGAGAACATTTAAGCTGAGGAAAACTCCTCAACTTAATCCATGATTAGGGATTAACCTCATGACAAAACAAAGCCTTTATTAAATGGATTTTAGTTAATGATAAGAAGAAGAAATGATTTTTATGGTTTGTAAGACAACTTTAGGGGGACTTGTCCATTAACACTGGGGTTAGTCCTTCTTAACCAATTAAGGAAGAATTAGAACCCTAATGCAAGGCCCAAGTTACAAGCTTGATGTCTTGATGATTATTAAGTGAATTGATTAAGGGATTTAAACACATTAAGGGTTTAACAATTAGGATTAAAGTTATACACTCCATCCTAATAGAAGGATGCAGGCATAAACTTAATCGCAAAGCCTTAAAACCTTTAGGGTTTAGTCCCTGATTATGAGGTGAGGAGAGGAGACTCAAAGATGACACAAAGGTAAAATCTAAATGGGGGGACTAATCAAAACCCTAATTATTGTCATGCTTGGTTGTTCCTAGGGCTAATGAGGTTTGCAAAAGATCTTCATAGAAACCACCAGGAAGCAGATGAAAGGAGCAGGAAGCAAAGAGAAGCAAAACAACTTGCTTCACTTAAGAAGACAAGTTGCTTGAAGAAAGAAAGTAAGAGATGAACATGAATGAGCAATATCAATCCAAAGCACAAGGTAAAATGCAACAATGATGCATAAGAGAGGTGAAAAGAGATTGTGAGAAGTGAAGGCAAATCCACTTCTCAAAACAACTTACCACCTGAAAAGTTAGCAAAAGAAATGAAATGCAATACAAATGAGATGCAATGCCATGATGCAAACCAAAACCAGAAGCATAAGTATGATGCTATTGATGCTAAGAGATGATGCAAACATGAGGCAAGGCAAAGGGAAAGATCAAACATGCATAAAGATGCAAATGAGACATGCTTAGAACCATGAACCTATATGAAAAGTTATGAAATGCAAATGACATACAACATGGCAAATGAAAGATGCAATGATCAAACATGATTCTAATATGTCCTAAGATGTATTATGAATCAAATGGATGCACAAAATGTCATGGAAAGTCATGTTATGCAAGCAAATGGAAGATGGATGCAAGGGAAGGCATGAATTAGGGTTTAATGCATCATATAGAGCAAAAATCCAAAACCAGAAGCAAACATCATGATAAAAATTTGAAAATGCACTCAAAGGAACCCTAGACCTATACAAACTCACTGCCCAAAGGAGGGGATCTAACTCTTAACCTAGTGAGAGTTATGAATTTCCTAAGATTGCTAGGGTTTTAGGGTACCTTGTCAAGAAAAATGCAAAACAATTTGAAAATGCAAGATCAAATCAAGCCAATTTTATCCTATAAACTACATGCCATACAAGATACAATGCAAAAAGAATCATTGTCCAACTCTCAATGGTTAGACAGAAATGAATTTTTGAAGTTTGAAACAAAATATTTCCTAAAAATGATTTTAATTCCATTGAAAATGATCAAAAGGGATCAAGAACAAAAAAGAAATTTGGTTTGAGAGTTGGACAATGTTTCTAAATGTTTTTAAATGTTACATGAATTTTTTTGTGATTTTTAAATACCTAAAAGTATTTTTAATTAATTAATTTTCATTAACTAATTAAAAATAAACTTTTAAATGTTTTAAAAATAATTTTTAATGCAAAAAATAAAAATAAAAATATTTTTGTATTCTGAAAAATAATGAAAACCTTAACAAAAATTTTCATAATTTTTAAACATTTTTTGCAATTTTTAATAATTCGTGCAAAATAAATCAAAACAAATGAAAATAAAATGAATTTTAAATGAAAAATGAGAAAGTCAGACAATCCAAGGGTCCAGATTCAAAGTCAGGGGGGCGGGAATTGACTTGGCGCACGAATGGACGGTCAGAATTCAAATCTCACTAATTATGATTAAGCCCTAATCCTATGCCCTAATCACTTTCAGATGACCGGAACAGTGTTCCGGTCATCTTCTTCGGCAAGCCAAAATCTCTATCTCTCTCAATACGCATCAAAACCTCACAAAAATCTCCAGAATCAACCTATGATCATCACTAAGCATAAACCCTAAATCAAACAACATTTATTTTCACTGAATCAAAGGAAACAAGTAAAAACATTTTTACGGGCAAACTTTCAGAACTTCATAACATGCTTGTTTCTGGCTCATTTTCAAAAATAAATAGATCCCCATGATCAGGGCAACATATAGAACAACATTCTAACAAGAAATTAAAGTTCTGGAAAATTTGTTCATCATGCTACCTGAGATTGAGCTTTCGAAACAGGGACTTTCTGGCTGCTTCTTTGGTTCAAACAAGCTCCAATGATCCTCCTTTGAAGCTTTTGACACTTAGCTGGAGTTTATATGGCCTCTAGAGAGAGTTGGCAGAAGCTCAGGCCAAGGGAGTGTGAAAATCGTATTTTTGATTGCAGTGGTTTCAGGGATGAATGAGGGTATGGGAATGATCAGGGGAGTGTGCTGAGTGTTTTTATGGAGTTTGTTTCTATGTTTGATGCTTGTATGGTGAGTTTCGAAGGAAGTTGCATAAGAGGTGGAAAATGAGAATGTTGGCTTAGGGAGAGTTTCAGGCTTGAGTGTGTTATCAAAATGAATCCTTGGAGTGTGTTTGTAAGGTCTGGATTGGGCAGAGAGTTGTTGTGGACTGTTGTGATTGGTATGGGTGTTTTTGCCAAAAAGTCAAAAGTGTTGTACTTGAGGTATGAGCAATGGTGTAGCTAGCTCATTGGCTTGTCCTTTCTCAACTGAGATTAAGTAGGTCCATGGAATTAGTTTTGAGATGATTCAGCAAGTTGAATGAAGTTTATGAGATGTTTTGCAATTTTCTTAAAGTTTGGCCACTTTGGGAATTCATGAAGTTCAAGGTATCAAAATGCATAATTCTTGGGCCAATTCTGGTTTTTAGAAGTCACATGATCATGTTGTAATGAGTTTGTGCACATTTGAAGCCTTTAGAACACTTGATCATACCATTTTGCAAAATGCCTCTTTGGTACCAAATTTGAAATTATGTGATTTTTCCCAACTTTGACAAGCCATAACTTTTGATCCAAAATGAATTAGAACAAGTTCTTGTACTTTTTGAAAAGGGAATGATCCATTCTACAACTTTCATGACCAAAGTTTTCCCATTTGAAGCATTTTTGAATTAAAAAGCAAGGGTTGAAAAAGTTTCCCAAAATGGCAATTTTCCATTACAAGTCATTTTCCCAAAAAGTCAACTTTGCAAATGGCTTGAAATTCTTTGATTTTGTGAACTTCTAACATCTTCTATGATCAAATAAAGATCATACATAATCAAAATGATGATGAACACCCTTTGGTTGGGTCATTGAGGGCCTCAGATGCCCTGATTTTGCACTGACTTGCTCAAGAAGTCAACTCTTGATTAGATGCCTTCCCCATGGAATTTATTCATGAAACTTGATATGCATGATCCTTATGACATATAGAGACCATTAGAAACAAGAATGACCAAAAAATTTGGAGTTATGGCCTCTGAAACCAAAACCCTAATTCTAGGTCATCTGTGTAGTTAAACCTGGCTCTGCTTCCATGCCATTCTCAGTTCTTGTGATTCCTTGACTTCCTTGACTTTGTGGGGATATAATATGATGCTTGGACATACATGTACCCCTTTGAAATGATTGAAGACCTTTGGAGTGGCTCAAATAGCTCTTGGATTGCTCAGATCACAAACCCTAGATGCAGATGACTTAGAAGCTATGCAGTGAATCAAAAATGCAATATGAGATGCTATGATTGAGTTTATGCATATGAAGAGATCACAAGCCATTGTGTGAATGAGTGAGGGCAAATTTGGGGTGCTTACAGCTGCCCTTATTCAAACATGAGTTAGCTGTGCAGGATGTAAGCGACGGCTTAACAGGAAAACAAGATAACTTGTGGTTGAATACCAAAGACAGTCCAAAATTTGCACTCACAGAATGAAGAAGAAAATGGATATAGATTGCAAAAGAAAATAAAGTATATTATAAAGTGCGGGTGGCGGAGGACGACCGTCGAGCAGAGGACGACTGCTGGGGAAGATGCAATGACGGGGACGACCGACATGCTGGGGAAGATGCGGGAAACCCAGCAGTGACGGGGACGGCCGACAAGCTGGGGATATAAGGGATTATGATGGGGACGGCCATCAAGTAATGCCAATAGACTCTCTGGGGATTATAGGTAAATGAAATAAATGATGAGGTACGATCATCAAAAGGTGAAGGACGATCACCTAGCAGGGGACGGCTGCTCTATTTGAGGATAAGATGAGGGACGGTCATCTAAGGTGAAGGACGATCACCTGGCAAGGTACGGTTGCCAAAAAGTATCACGACATAGGATGAATGTCGGATAAAAAGGTCGACGATGGGGACGGCCACCGGATAAAGTGATGAAGGACGATCATCAAGAGGTGAAGGACGATCACCTAGCAGGGGACGGCTGCTGAGAGTATCGCGACATAGGACGAATGCCGGATAGAAAAGGGTTCCAATAATGGAGACTCCGCTGGGGAAAGGATGAGGGACGGTCATCCAAAGGTGAAGGACGATTACCTGGCAGGGTACGGCTGCCAAAAAGGTATCATGACATAAGACGAATGCCAGATAAAAAGGGAAATAGTTCAACAAGCTTTGTTGAGGACTTTGCTGGGGAAAGGTAAACACGGACGAGTGTTTACATCCAAGAAAATGAAAGGTATAAGTGTTTGGGTACTGTGTATAGACTAAAGATGCGGACGAACATCCTTAAGACTATGATACTTACGAGTATCAGATAGAAACAAAAATTGACACATGTTCAGAGATGATGATACGGACGAGTATCAACTGGTTAACAAAGAACATGGACGAGTATTGATTCTGCAGGGACTCTTCTGGGGAATAGTAGACACAGATGAGTGTCTAAATTCAAGAAGACATAAGTGTTTGACACGGTGTATAGATTAAAGATGCGGACGAGCATCCTTAAGACTATGATACGGACGAGTATCAGGTAGAAACAAGCGCTTGACGCATGTTCAGAGATGATGATACGGACGGGTACCAACTGGTTAACAAAGAACACGGATGAGTGTCAGATCTGAGAAAGATAAGTGGTATATACAAGATACGGACGAGTATCTGTATGAGCAAAAAGTATGAGTAACCAATATGAGTAAGACACGGACGAGCGTCTGAAAAAGTGTATTATAAACAAGTGTATGGTTTCCAAAGTGTTTTAGTTAATCATGCTGGGGAAAGTGACACGGACGAGCGTCAAGGATTGTATGTATATGTATATGTGAGTGCAAAGGGGACGCTTTGGCTTTCTACTGGGGATATGGCACGGACGAGTGTCAAGAAGTATCTGAAATATAAGTGGTCTGTTTGTAAAGAATGCTCGGGCGACTTTACTGGGGAATGATGACACGGACGGGTGCCAAAAGGAGTATGTACTTGTATTTGTGAGTGCAAGGCAAATGTCTTGGCTTTCTGCCGGGGAATTGGGGAGTATTCTGTATATTGTTGATGGATTGTCAGTATTCACAAGTGTTCGGTTTGACACATGGCTTATGATTATGCAATATGTTTGATTTTTTGCCGTAATGCTCCGTATTAGACGGAATGCTACGCTCTGTGGGGAGAATATGATGCGAATGCTATGTTTACGCAAAGACTGATCCGGGATCCGGATCCCATTGCTGCGAAGATCTCTAGCCGATCTGCTTGAAGTGGACATCCCAGCTGGGGATGAGATCACTGGTAGGTCTGTCATGTATGACTTTGCTTGGGGAATAGGTCATTGATAAACCTATCTCATTAATGAGGGACCCAACTGGAGTTTGTAGAAGCTTTCTTCACTCTGTTGTGATTCCTCCGCTCATTGCTCTTCTGGGTAGAGGTTGACACCATGTGGGGAGATGGTTCCCTGGCTTTTGTACTTGGTCGAGGAGGAGTAATAAATGACAACTCAGCTGGGGTGAAAGCTCCTCCGGTGCTAAGACTGAGTAGGTAATGATTCTCCAGCTTGCTGGGGTGAAACTTTCATGCCCTATGTTGTGCTTTGAATACTTGCAATCCTGAAAAGACAGAGAAACGCACAAGTAATCTCGAGGTATCCCTTACCGGATTCCATCATAAGAGTTTAGACACTCCTGGGAGTGAGTATATTTCCTGCAAGCACGTATCTTTTAGAGGAGAAGCATCTGTATTTATGCAATCAATACCTTAAGGACATCGGTCATTTTTGCAAACGGAAATAGAGTGTATAAGATGAAACATGACTGAAAATCGGATTTTATTAATTTGTGTGCCCTGAATTGGCAAGATACAGTCAAAGAAACGAATCCCCTGAAATGAGGAGATTGTTACAAATTGAGAAAAAAGATGTTGGCAATGCTGATGACGCTTCAAGAAGCTTCCCTTTGCTATGACTCGTATGACATTTGACGTTCTTCTCGTCTTGCTTTCTGAAGGAGGCTGATTCTGAAAGAAGCTTGATTCTTTCGAAGCTTGCCGTGTTGTAGGTGATACAGACGAATTCAGAATGCAGGTGTTCGCTTATTCCCCTATTTTGCGTGGATCGCCCTTTCGGGTTTTCAATCCACCGGGATACCCATTTTTGCCTGAGCTGTCCAATGCGGCTTTTCAACTCAGCGGGTGTACATTTTTTTATTTATTTTCCCTTATTTTTGCCCGAGTCTTTTATTCTGTTTTTGACTCGCCAGGATGCCCTATTTTTGCCTAGACTTACATTCTGTTTTTATGTCCAGCGGGTCATTTTTATGCGAAGTATTTTTTAACTGCATCTGAATTCACAGGGGACAGGAAGTCTTCACCATCCATAGTGCTGAGCATCAGTGCTCCACCTGAGAAAACTTTCTTTACTACGAATGGTCCTTCATAGTTCGGAGTCCATTTGCCCCTGTGGTCTGTATGAGGAGGGAGGAGTCTTTTTAGCACAAGATCTCCTACTTGGTACTCTCGGACCCTGACTCTCTGATCGAAGGCTTTCTTCATTCTTTTCTGATATAGCTGCCCATGACAGATTGCATCCAATCTCTTCTCTTCAATCAGACTCAGTTGTTCGTATCGGGACCGGACCCACTCTGCTTCGTTCAGCTTAACATCCATCAGTACTCGTAGGGAGGGTAATTCAACCTCAACAGGTAGGACTGCTTCCATACCATACACAAGTTGATACGGTGTTGCCCCAGTGGATGTTCTGATTGACGTACGGTACCCATGCAAGGCAAACGGTAGAATTTCATGCCAGTCCTTGTAGGTGACTACCATCTTCTGCACAATCTTCTTGATATTCTTATTTGCTGCCTCAACAGCGCCATTCATCTTTGGCCTGTAAGGAGAAGAATTGTGGTGTTGGATTTTGAAGTCCCGGCACAGCTCTGCCATCATTTTGTTGTTTAAATTGGAACCATTATCAGTGATGATTCGTTCGGGTACTCCATACCGACAGATGATATCTCTCTTCAGAAATCGGGCTACCACTTGCCTTGTAACATTTGCATACGAAGCCGATTCAACCCACTTGGTAAAATAGTCAATGGCTACCAGGATGAATCTGTGGCCATTGGAAGCAGTCGGTTCAATCTTGCCAATCATATCGATGCCCCACATAGCGAAGGGCCAGGGTGAAGACATCACATTCAGAGGATTGGGAGGCACATGCACCTTATCCCCATAGATCTGGCATTTATGGCATTTTCTGGCATAAGCACAACAGTCTGCATCCATTGTGATACAGTAATAGCCTGCCCTTAACAACTTTTTAGCCATTGCATGCCCCCCTGCATGGGTGCCAAAGGATCCTTCGTGCACTTCGTGCATTAACAGGCCTGCCTCTGCCCTATCAACACATCTGAGGAGTACCATATCAAAGTTTCTCTTGTACAGGGAACCATCAGTATTCAGGAAGAAACTACCAGCTAGCCTTCTTAATGTCTTCTTATCATTGGAAGATGCCCCAGGTGGGTATGTCTGATCCTCCAAGAAGCATTTGATATCATAGAACCAAGGCTTTTCATCTTTAACAACATCTGCTGAGAACACATATGCTGGTCTGTCAAGTCTGGACACTGAAATCCGAGGTACAAAGTTGGCAGCTTGAACTTTGATCATGGATGAAATGGTGGCAAGAGCATCTGCAAACTGATTCTCGTCCCGAGGGATATACTCAAGCTTGACTGTTGTAAAGAAAGTCAATAACCTCCTTGTATAATCCATGTACGGAATCAGATGATCCTGGTGGGTGTACCATTTGCCGTTGGTTTGATTGATTACCAAAGCTGAATCTCCGAATACAGTCAAAGTCTTGATCCTGAGGTCAATGGCTTCCTCAATACCCATAATGCAAGCTTCGTATTCAGCTTCGTTGTTAGTGCAGTTAAAGGTGATTTTTGCCGAGAAGGGCAAGTGAACTCCTTTGGGTGTAATGAGTACTGCACCAACGCCACGACCATTCATATTAACAGCCCCATCAAACATCATAGTCCATTCTTCTTCTGGGTCAGGCCCTTCAGTGTGAATAGGCTCTTCATGATCTTTTGCTTTTATGAACATGATGTCTTCATCCGGGAAGTCAAATCTCATAGGCTGGTAATCATCAATAGGCTGCTCAGCAAGGTAATCAGACAATACACTGCCCTTGATGGCTTTCTGAGACGTGTACTGGATGTCATATTCTGTGAGGATCATTTGCCATCTTGCAACCCGTCCGGTAAGTGCTGGCTTCTCAAATATGTACTTAACTGGGTCCATCTTTGATATCAACAAGGTAGTATGGGTCAACATATACTGCCTTAGTCGGCGAGCAGCCCACGCTAAAGCACAGCAAGTTTTCTCGAGCAGTGAATAACGTTGTTCACAATCGGTAAACTTTTTGCTTAGGTAGTATATTGCATACTCTTTTCGACCAGACTCGTCATGCTGGCCCAACACACACCCCATTGATTCTTCTAATACTGTCAAGTACATGATTAGAGGTCTTCCTTCAACTGGAGGCATAAGGATTGGAGGTTCTTGCAAGTACTCCTTGATTTTGTCAAAAGCCCTTTGGCAGTCTTCGTTCCACCTGACCGTTTGTTCTTTTCTTAACAACTTGAACAAAGGTTCACAGGTTGCAGTAAGGTGAGATATGAACCTTGAAATGTAGTTCAATCTACCTAGAAACCCTCGAACTTCTTTTTCAGACTTCGGTGCAGGCATTTCTTGAATGGCTTTGACTTTATCAGGGTCAACTTCAATCCCTTTTTCGCTTACAATAAACCCCAGCAGCTTACCAGACCGTACCCCGAATGTACACTTGTTGGGGTTCAGCTTTAGTTGGTACTTCCTCAGACGCTTGAATAACTTCAACAGATTCACCAGGTGGTCTTCTTCTGTGAGGGACTTGGCAATCATATCATCCACATAACATTCTATTTCTTTATGGATCATGTCGTGGAATAATGTTACCATAGCCCATTGATATGTTTCACCAGCATTCTTCACTCCGAATGGCATCACCTTGTAACAGAACGTGCCCCAGGGTGTGATAAAAGTGGTCTTCTCCATGTCTTCAGGTGACATCTTGATCTGATTGTATCCTGAAAATCCATCCATGAAGGAGAACACCGAGAACTGAGCCGTATTATCCACCAATACATCAATGTGAGGTAAAGGGAAGTCATCTTTTGGGCTGGCTCTGTTCAGATCCCGGTAGTCCACACACATCCTCACCTTGCCATCTTTCTTAGGAACAGGTACAATATTAGCAACCCACGGCGGATAGCTAGTCACAGCAAGGAACCCGGCGTCCCACTGCTTTTGTACCTCTTCTTTAATCTTCATTGCCATATCTGGGCGAGTACGACGCAGTTTCTGTTTTACCGGCGGGCAGTCTTCTTTCAAAGGCAGCTTGTGCATGACAATATCGGTGTCCAACCCTGGCATATCCTGATAAGACCAAGCAAAAACATCCACGTATTCTCGAAGCATATCAATCAGTTGCTCTTTTACTGAATCTTGTAGGCAGGCCCCGATCTTAACTTCTTTTACGTCTTCTTCCGTACCAAGATTAACCGTTTCAACCTCCTCCTGATGAGGAGTGATAACCTTCTCCTCTTGCCTTAACAACCTGGCTAGCTCTTCAGGAAGCTCATAATCTTCTTCAACCCCTTCACCAGCTTGATTGATTGGAATGTCAAAGTCATACGAAGCCATAGCGGTGCTGTTGTCGGTGCAGTCTGAAAGGCATTCTCTGCAAGGGTTTAGATTGTTCATTTTAGTGATTGATTTTAATCTTGTTTAGAAAAAGTGAAATGAAGTTATCATTTTGGAAAAGATTGCCATTTTATTTTTGTACAAAAAGAAGAATGAAAAACAGTGAGCGGGAAAGAAAAAAAAAGACTCATTTGCAAAAGATGTCCGATATTCATTGATTGATCTGTTTGCACAAAATTACAAGATGGCCCGATTACAAAATGAGTCTTGTCATCTTGGGCAAGATGCAAGACTTGATGCATGCTAAAAATACAGGAAATAATAATTACTCTGCAGGAGTAACCCTTATAATTTCCTGGGAAGACCAGTTATGGACTTGGCTCCCTGGGATCCTTGGACGTATCCAGCTCTCCAGGTTGCGCTCATCTTCCGACTCGTCTTCCAAGTTGTTCACTGCATTCGGGGTGAGCATTCCCCCGCTGACAAAGTTGGGCTTCTTGGCAGCCTCTGATTGATCATGTTGAGTTGGTTTGTAACCCAACCCAAATCTGTCCTCCTTCTTCTCCACGGGCAACAGCTTGCCCCAGCCTTGGGCAGTACCCTCTTCAACAACCTTCCTGGCTTGCTGATAAGACGTCATGGAGGTTCCTAGCACAGCAGATGCTTCATTTATGTTCAGGGCCTCAAACCCCTGGCTCATAGTTTCATGGATCTCTCCATCCATCTCAATGTACTTGTACGTAGCCAGATGGCTAACAAAAATGTCTTCTTCACCACAGATGGTGATGATCTGGCCTTCCCACTCGAATTTCAGCTTCTGGTGAAGGGTAGACGTAACAGCGCCAGCGGCATGGATCCAAGGTCTACCCAACAAACAACTGTAGGCCGGCTGAATGTCCATCACATAGAAGGTAATCTTAAAAGTCTGCGGGCCAATCATCACAGGCAGATCAATCTCCCCAAGCACTGATCTTTTAGAGCCATCAAATTCTCTCACCACCAAATTACTTGGACGCAGGGCCAAGCCATCATACTCCAGCTTCACCAAGGCTTTCTTTGGTAGAACATTGAGCGAAGACCCAGTGTCCACCAGTACATGGGATAGGACATCACCCTTGCATTCTAGAGTGATGTGTAAAGCCTTGTTGTGGTTACGTCCCTCAGTTGTCAAGTCAGTATTGGTGAAACCCAGTTCATGACTGGTATTGACATTTGCCACCACTGTCTCTAGCTGATTAACAGTCATCTCCTCTGGCACGTATGCTGCGTGCAAGACTTTCAATAATGCATTCCTGTGAGCTTCAGAACACATTAACAGGGATAATATGGAGATCTTCGAGGGAGTTTGGTGAAGCTGATCCACCACCTTGTAATCACTTCTCTTGATAATTCTCATGAACTCATCTACATCTTGCTCAAAAGATGTCTTCTGAGTTTCCTTGATAATTGGTTTTTCAGATATCACACTCTTTCCCTTTGCTTTGGCAGCAGCTTCTGCTTCAGCATTAGGTCTTTGCAATTGTGAGGCAAAAAGGCGTCCGCTTCTGGTGAAGCCTCCGCCTCCCCCAACATTATCAATCTGTGGAGAAGAAGTTGAAGAGTCCAAAGTGATTTTCTCCCCATTGCAGTAGAGGTCAGAGCCATAATGCCAAGGTATAGCATTACTACTTTCATATGGAACTGGTCCAGGCACAATGATGGTAACTGGACTGACTGCTCCGGAGGAGGGTACTGAAATGGTGTGCGGATCGTAGTAGATGGTGACTGGTGACCTGGCAGGAAGTGCCACTGTTTGTTGCTGAAAGTTGTTGTTTGGAGGAACATCTGATGGATCATAGTAAATGGTGACTGCTGAGACGTCTTTGTTAATTTCTGTTGACGTTGTAGAAGATTCTGCTGAATAAATAGGTGCTGATGTTGTAGAAGAAATGGTTGTTGACATCTGATTTGTTGAAGTGATAGATGAAGCCGTTGTTGATGATATTGATGAATTGGTTGGAATGATTGTTGTTGCAGTTGTAGAAGAATCAGGAACTGTTGTCAAAGGGATTGCTGGATTTGTAGGTGCCGTTGTTGTGATCTGAAGTATACCACTTTTGATAAGACCATCTATGCCGTTTCTCAAGTTATCACACCCGTTGACCGAAATGTTGCAATACCCACAACCGAGCTCACACCCGGGGAACATCTGACATTCTAGGAGTTGAGTTTTAATTTCGACCAGCGGTGTCCGAATCTGTCCAACACTGGTGATTAAGAAAGATGGCTGGTCTTCCTCAATGGCATTAATTCTCGGTCCTCCATGATTGGGCATGGGATTCTTGGTGACACTTGGAGGGGGTGCAAAGTTGAGGGCTTTAGAATCCACCAGATCTTGTACCTTCATTTGTAAAGCCCTGCATTTCTCAGTATTGTGGCCCGGTGCATTGGAATGGAAAGCACATCTGGCGTTGACATCATAATTTCTTGGGAGATTGGAGGGATTCGGTGGTGCCAATTTCCTTAATTCAACCAAGTTTAGTTTCAGGAGTTGTGGCAATAAGGCAACATAAGGCATAGGGATAGGGTCAATCACCCTATTTGCCTGTGATGGTCTCTGCTGAAAAGGTCTTTGTTGTTGATTGTTGTTATTGTTGTTGTAGGTCCTCTGTGGCGGATACTGAACCTGCTGTTGATAGTGGGGTTGTTGTTGTGGTGGATATGTTGGTTGCTGAGGAATCGGAGCTGGAATAGTGACAGCTGCCACTGATTTATGAACATACTGAGGTCTGCCCCTGTTGGTATGAATGGCATTTGTCTCACCGGTCCTTCGAGGTCCCACAAAAGGCTTCCGGGGATTACTTGATGAACTTGCACCATTATCAGAAATCTTACCCATCTTCAGAAGGCTTTCAATTCTTTCTCCAGCTATGACTACGTCAGCGAAGCTGGTGGAAGAAAAGGCAACTAGCCTATCAATATATGTTCCTTGCAAAGTATTCATAAACATGCCGGCCATCTCTCTTTCCGACATGGGTGGCTGGACAGCAGCAGCAAGCTGTCTCCACCTCTGGGCATATTCCCTGAAGCTTTCTCTGGAGGACTGAGACATCCCCATCAAGAGGGTCCTGTTAGGAGCCATGTCCAGATTGTATTGGTACTGCCTGATGAAGGCTTCAGCTAGGTCCTTCCAGCACCTGATGATAGCTCTAGTCAAGTGTGAATACCACTCCCTCGAAGCCCCAGTCAAACTGTCTTCAAAGTAAAACATCCACAGTTTCTCATCCATGGTATATGCTTTAAGTCTCCCCAGAAAGGACTGCAAGTGAGTTCGTGGACAGGAAGTGCCATTGTACTTCTCGAAGCACGGGGGTTTAAACTTGTGGGGAATCCTTACCCCATCCACTAACCCCATATCCATGACATCAAAACCCAGGGAATTTTGAGACTCCAGAGATCTCAACTTCTCAGCAATTTCATCAAATCTTCTATCATAGACTTCATCACCGGCTCCCATTACAGTAAACTGCTCTTCTTGAGGATCTTCTTGCAAGATCCTGCCTGCAGCAGTATTGCCCGGTACATTCCTTGGGATGTTGGCCTCCAGATCTAGATGAGGTCCAAATACTGGTGGGTTAACATGAGGCTGACCTCCCTCATTGTTGCTAGTTCCTCCAGTGCCAGGATGATGTTCTTCGGGGGTCTGTCTTTCTACCAATGCCCTCAGCCTTTCTTGACTCTGAGCCAAGCCAGTCATTACAGTCATGAACTGGGCCATTTGGTTCCTCATCTCCACCCTTTTGTTAGCCATCTGAGTCCTGACCTCTGTCAGGTCCTGCTATACTTGATCCATTTGGATGCCAGGAAGATTGTTGCGAGTAGGATACCTGTGCGGACGGTTGAGAGGAAACACCCGGCGACGAGCAATAATTCCTGAATCACAACAGAGTTAGCAACAAACAAAACAAAACAAAACAAAAGTTAGTATGCAATGCAGTATGCTTATTCATTTTCCAAGGTATCCGACTTGGCTCTTGGTTTTGACCTTTCCAGACCTCGAGGAAGATGCTTTTGATGTTGCTTGAGAGGAAGAGAATCAATGGAAACAAACAAAATATATTACAAATGGTGCATAATACATAGTTTGTTTTTACAACACATGCCCCCTGAGGGGTCAAATTACAACATAAAAATAAAAGTACATCAAATGGAAATAACAACAAGCAAAGAAGTCAAACATCTAATCCAAACTCATCCTCCTTAACCTCCTTCAAAAGTGCTTCAGTTACAGGACCAGCCGGGTGCTCTGTAATGTTTCTGATAAGAAGGTTTCTGGTGGCAATAGCAGTGGTCAGCTTCTTGTGCCTGTCCTGGTCCTTTGACCTCTTCAAACCAGCCCTAAGCTTTAACTCTGAAATCTCCTTCTGGGCTGCTTGCAAAGCTTCCTGTTGTTTCTTTTCATTGGCCTCCAACTGCTCAATCCTGGCTTGAGTTCTCTTATCTTCTTGAGTACGAGCTTCAGTGATCTTGACCCACCTAGCTTGACTTTCTTGCAGGTAGAGATCAGTCCTAGCCTTCTGAAATTGGGCCTCTTTACAGGCATTCTTCAATATTTGCTCCCCAACTCTTGATTTCTTGATGTAGTCCTCTGCCTTCTCAATCTTGGCCATATGTTCCACCTTAAGCTTCTCCAACCTCTCAATGTCTAGACGACCATCACTCCTCTCCCAGAGGGTCTTCTTCAGAGCTTGAGACAGATTCTCATTCCTTTCCTTCAGCTTCTCAAATTCTTCCAGGCTGACAGTGGCGGGAGGTGGTACTGTGGATGGTCCAGGTGCATCCTCAATGGTGAAAGGCATCCCAGAAATCTGAGCCCTAACATGAGACCATTCATAATACTGAGCTGAAGCCACATTGTTGCACCTCCCAAGAATGGCCATCCCTTTGGTCTGGATGTTGTCCCAAGCCCAGGATGCTTGTATGACAACAGCTAGATTAGGCTTTATCTCACAATACAGGGTCTCAGCCAAGTCTTGCACTCTTGGAGGGTGGACCAGTGCATAGCCCAATTGTCTTTTAAACAGCAAAGGATTGTAGTTGATGCAACCCTTTACTCCTACTAGAGGTACATTGGGGTACTGCCCACAACTAGTGATGATGTCTTTGCCCTTGGTGCTCTGAGTGCACCATCTGATGTCATCTGAAGTCAAAGCAATAAGTCTCTTAGCCCAATTCTTCTGTTGGTGAGGGTTCAGGAAGGCATCAGTCTTGGGTAAGTGTTTAAGCAGCCAGACATGAAACAGGGGAGCACATCATCTCACCAACTTCCCTATTTGCTTCTCATTTCTTTGGTGAACAGAATAATAGAAATCTCCCAGCAATGTGGGCACTGGGTTCCTCAGAAGGAAAAGATGAATGGCATTCTTGCTGATAAATTTGGGCTCATCTGCAAATAGTATAACCCCATATATGCTGAGGGCTAATAATGCACACACTGCCCTCCATTCTCCCAAAGAGGCTTTTAGGATAGCCTGAGAGATCAAGAAATCCAAGTGCAAGCCAGGGATCCCTGCCTTTGTTGTCATGTTCTGCTCAATCGAAATAGGTTCCAGGCACAGTGCTTTTGCCACTTCTCCATTGCTGGGAGAAGTCATCTCTGGGTTAAAGGGGGTATCACCCCTGACAGGTACTCCAATCAGTGATGAGAACTCCTCCAGCAGGGGTCCTAACTGAAAGTTTTGGAAAGTGAAGCATCTCAAAGGAGGGTCATAAAACTGTAGGCAAGTGTGGATCAAACTCCTCTGAGAATGGTCCAGGTCCATAACCATATCAAGGATGCCTCCATGATGTTCTCTGAACAATGGGATGTGGTCTGGAGTGATAAGTGCCTGGACCTGCCTGATGCCAGTCAGCACAGGCTCAAAGAAATGGTATGAAATGTTGCTCTTCTTAGGTGCCATGACTGCTGGTGAAGGGCTGAAACAAATGCTGATGATGAAGACTGATACTGGAGATGAGCCACTGATAGGCTGAGGCTGGTGATAAGAGTAGCTGAAACAGGCAACTGATGAAGATAGTTGAAGCAGATAACTGATGAACAGAGGTCTATGCAGATGAAGGGGTCAAAACCAAGCCAAATATGATGTGGATACCCTGAAAAATAAATAAACAAATGTTAAATGATGCAATGATGATGTATGCAAATGATATGAAAGGGTTTGTGATCAAGCTGGATCCGATTATTTGTCTTGATATATAAGGCCCATGTATGTTCAGGAAATCCAGATGGAGGTTCAGAAGTCCAGTAACCAAGGTGGGGGACTCAAATAAAGAGTCACATATCCAGGGTTAAATCACAAGGACTGTCCAAAGTGAGGTACTTTTAATCAAAACAAGTAACAGGGTATGATGTGGCCAAGGGTACCTGCAAACCTGTAAACAGCCCAACCCCCTCACAGGTGATGTTCTAGAACAAGGATCCTCAGACTTGGATCAGTTATGAGAAGTGTAAACACTTCTAACCCGGGGGTACAGTGTTTAAAATAACCATAAAGGATCCTCCTCTAATTCACCTCAGTTTCTGAAGGTCATAATAAAGGTCATCCAGACTTAGCAGGCTTCCCAGATAACCCTAGCACTACAGGAAATCTGTAGCACAGAGTTCTCAAGAAGAAACCCACATCTGAACCGTGTTTCATATTCCCGCACCAGACCGAAATGGAATGGGAAAGAACATGAACCACTCTAGCCTAGGTGTCACTCAGGTCCCAGGTATAGGACCTTAAACTCTCAGTGGAACCCCACCCACCAAAATAAGAAACAGATCCAGCCAGATGACAATATGACAGTATGATATATAAAGCTGTAAAGAAAGCAATAAATAACTGTACATAAAGCAGTAAATAAAGCAAATATACAAACACAAATAACACATAACACCCCAGTAAACACAAATCAAACAAGCGCTAGGAGGAACCCACAAAAAGAACCAGAAGCCTTGGTTACAGTCTGAGGATCCCCAGCAGAGTCGCCAAGCTGTCGCTCCCACCAAAATGACACGGGGTCAAGAGGGGTACAGACGCGAACGGTCGACGAAAGAGGGAAAGAAAAGAGTCGCCAGCTAGGCATTTTTATCCCGAAGGAAAGGTAATGCTGCATAAACCTAGGAAAAGATATGGATAAGACGGTTGCGAACCAAAGAGACTGAGAAAGGGGGTTGGTTACAATCTGGGAAGGTATTAGCACCCAGATTGTCCGTCGTACTCGACGGGATCCACGCTTGAAAGATTTGTGTTTTAAAAGGGGTAGTGTCAGTGCAATTTGTGTATCAAAGCTGGAAAGAATGCAAGTGTCAGTGTAAAAGAAGTGTAGTGTGTATAAGTGAAGTGTCAGTGTAAGAACAGGAGTGGAATGCTCAAAACTATGAGGCTTAAAGAATAATGCTGGAAAGAGGGGGAATATACAGAGACTTTTGTTCGATAACTGTTAAGTTATGCCTACGTATCCTCTCGTGCAATGAGGAAGTCAGAACACCGTAGTTCGACCCAAAGAGACTGAAAGGTGAATTGACTTGTGAACTGCTTACTTGTCTATGCTCAAGTGTATGACCTATCTGGCTCAGGTGCAAACTGTCTTGCATTAGACGGAAGAAGCAAGTTCTCGTTTATGAGTGAATGAGGTGAGAAAAGAATCCCGGAGGAGACGATTATTGTTTGTTTTTTTGATTTTTCAGTCTTTTATTGCTTTTGAAAGTTTGTCATAGGAAAATGAGCTTAAGACTAAACCAAAAGGTTAGTAAACTCATCACATCTTCCCTCTGATTAGGGGTACTGAGAATACCTTAAGTGTGAAGTCAGAATCTCACACTTAATCACCATGGTGTAGGATTAAGATCATTAACCTACTTGTGATTATTTAGATGTTTTTGTTGTTTTTGTTTAGTGTTAAGTAATGAGTTTAAGCCATAATCAAGGATTTAATGGACTCATTACACCATCCTAATAGAAGGATAATAGATGAGAACATTTAAGCTGAGGAAAACTCCTCAACTTAATCCATGATTAGGGATTAACCTCATGACAAAACAAAGCCTTTATTAAATGGATTTTAGTTAATGATAAGAAGAAGAAATGATTTTTATGGTTTGTAAGACAACTTGAGGGGGACTTGTCCATTAACACTGGGGTTAGTCCTTCTTAACCAATTAAGGAAGAATTAGAACCCTAATGCAAGGCCCAAGTTACAAGCTTGATGTCTTGATGATTATTAAGTGAATTGATTAAGGGATTTAAACACATTAAGGGTTTAACAATTAGGATTAAAGTTATACACTCCATCCTAATAGAAGGATGCAGGCATAAACTTAATCGCAAAGCCTTAAAACCTTTAGGGTTTAGTCCCTGATTATGAGGTGAGGAGAGGAGACTCAAAGATGACACAAAGGTAAAATCTAAATGGGGGGACTAATCAAAACCCTAATTATTGTCATGCTTGGTTGTTCCTAGGGCTAATGAGGTTTGCAAAAGATCTTCATAGAAACCACCAGGAAGCAGATGAAAGGAGCAGGAAGCAAAGAGAAGCAAAACAACTTGCTTCACTTAAGAAGACAAGTTGCTTGAAGAAAGAAAGTAAGAGATGAACATGAATGAGCAAGATCAATCCAAAGCACAAGGTAAAATGCAACAATGATGCATAAGAGAGGTGAAAAGAGATTGTGAGAAGTGAAGGCAAATCCACTTCTCAAAACAACTTACCACCTGAAAAGTTAGCAAAAGAAATGAAATGCAATACAAATGAGATGCAATGCCATGATGCAAACCAAAACCAGAAGCATAAGTATGATGCTATTGATGCTAAGAGATGATGCAAACATGAGGCAAGGCAAAGGGAAAGATCAAACATGCATAAAGATGCAAATGAGACATGCTTAGAACCATGAACCTATATGAAAAGTTATGAAATGCAAATGACATACAACATGGCAAATGAAAGATGCAATGATCAAACATGATTCTAATATGTCCTAAGATGTATTATGAATCAAATGGATGCATAAAATGTCATGGAAAGTCATGTTATGCAAGCAAATGGAAGATGGATGCAAGGGAAGGCATGAATTAGGGTTTAATGCATCATATAGAGCAAAAATCCAAAACCAGAAGCAAACATCATGATAAAAATTTGAAAATGCACTCAAAGGAACCCTAGACCTATACAAACTCACTGCCCAAAGGAGGGGATCTAACTCTTAACCTAGTGAGAGTTATGAATTTCCTAAGATTGCTAGGGTTTTAGGGTACCTTGTCAAGAAAAATGCAAAACAATTTGAAAATGCAAGATCAAATCAAGCCAATTTTATCCTATAAACTACATGCCATACAAGATACAATGCAAAAAGAATCATTGTCCAACTCTCAATGGTTAGACAGAAATGAATTTTTGAAGTTTGAAACAAAATATTGCCTAAAAATGATTTTAATTCCATTGAAAATGATCAAAAGGGATCAAGAACAAAAAAGAAATTTGGTTTGAGAGTTGGACAATGTTTCTAAATGTTTTTAAATGTTACATGAATTTTTTTGTGATTTTTAAATACCTAAAAGTATTTTTAATTAATTAATTTTCATTAACTAATTAAAAATAAACTTTTAAATGTTTTAAAAATAATTTTTAATGCAAAAAATAAAAATAAAAATATTTTTGTGTTCTTAAAAATAATGAAAACCTTGACAAAAATTTTCATAATTTTTAAACATTTTTTGTTATTTTTAATAATTCGTGCAAAATAAATCAAAACAAATGAAAATAAAATGAATTTTAAATGAAAAATGAGAAAGTCAGACAATCCAAGGGTCCAGATTCAAAGTCAGGGGGGCGGGAATTGACTTGGCGCACGAATGGACGGTCAGAATTCAAATCTCACTAATTATGATTAAGCCCTAATCCTGTGCCCTAATCACTTTCAGATGACCGGAACAGTGTTCCGGTCATCTTCTCCGGCAAGCCAAAATCTCTATCTCTCTCAATACGCATCAAAACCTCACAAAAATCTCCAGAATCAACCTATGATCATCACTAAGCATAAACCCTAAATCAAACAACATTTATTTTCACTGAATCAAAGGAAACAAGTAAAAACATTTTTACGGGCAAACTTTCAGAACTTCATAACATGCTTGTTTCTGGCTCATTTTCAAAAATAAATAGATCCCCATGATCAGGGCAACATATAGAACAACATTCTAACAAGAAATTAAAGTTCTGGAAAATTTGTTCATCATGCTACCTGAGATTGAGCTTTCGAAACAGGGACTTTCTGGCTGCTTCTTTGGTTCAAACAAGCTCCAATGATCCTCCTTTGAAGCTTTTGACACTTAGCTGGAGTTTATATGGCCTCTAGAGAGAGTTGGCAGAAGCTCAGGCCAAGGGAGTGTGAAAATTGTATTTTTGATTGCAGTGGTTTCAGGGATGAATGAGGGTATGGGAATGATCAGGGGAGTGTGCTGAGTGTTTTTATGGAGTTTGTTTCTATGCTTGATGCTTGTATGGTGAGTTTCGAAGGAAGTTGCATAAGAGGTGGAAAATGAGAATGCTGGCTTGGGGAGAGTTTCAGGCTTGAGTGTGTTATCAAAATGAATCCTTGGAGTGTGTTTGTAAGGTCTGGATTGGGCAGAGAGTTGTTGTGGACTGTTGTGATTGGTATGGGTGTTTTTGCCAAAAAGTCAAAAGTGTTGTACTTGAGGTATGGGCAATGGTGTAGCTAGCTCATTGGCTTGTCCTTGCTCAGCTGAGATTAAGGAGGTCCATGGAATTAGTTTTGAGATGATTCAGCAAGTTGAATGAAGTTTATGAGATGTTTTGCAATTTTCTTAAAGTTTGGCCACTTTGGGAATTCATGAAGTTCAAGGTATCAAAATGCATAATTCTTGGGCCAATTCTGATTTTTAGAAGTCACATGATCATGTTGTAATGAGTTTGTGCACATTTGAAGCCTTTAGAACACTTGATCATACCATTTTGCAAAATGCCTCTTTGGTACCAAATTTGAAATTATGTGATTTTTCCCAACTTTGACAAGCCATAACTTTTGATCCAAAATGAATTAGAACAAGTTCTTGTACTTTTTGAAAAGGGAATGATCCATTCTACAACTTTCATGACCAAAGTTTTCCCATTTGAAGCATTTTTGAATCAAAAAGCAAGGGTTGAAAAAGTTTCCCAAAATGGCAATTTTCCATTACAAGTCATTTTCCCAAAAAGTCAACTTTGCAAATGGCTTGAAATTCTTTGATTTTGTGAACTTCTAACATCTTCTATGATCAAATAAAGATCATACATAATCAAAATGATGATGAACACCCTTTGGTTGGGTCATTGAGGGCCTCAGATGCCCTGATTTTGCACTGACTTGCTCAAGAAGTCAACTCTTGATTAGATGCCTTCCCCATGGAATTTCTTCATGAAACTTGATATGCATGATCCTTATGACATATAGAGACCATTAGAAACAAGAATGACCAAAAAATTTGGAGTTATGGCCTCTGAAACCAAAACCCTAATTCTAGGTCATCTGTGCAGTTAAACCTGGCTCTGCTTCCATGCCATTCTCAGTTCTTGTGATTCCTTGACTTCCTTGACTTTGTGGGGATATAATATGATGCTTGGACATACATGTACCCCTTTGAAATGATTGAAGACCTTTGGAGTGGCTCAAATAGCTCTTGGATTGCTCAAATCACAAACCCTAGATGCATATGACTTAGAAGCTATGCAGTGAATCAAAAATGCAATATGAGATGCTATGATTGAGTTTATGCATATGAAGAGATCACAAGCCATGGTGTGAATGAGTGAGGGAAAATTTGGGGTGCTTACAATGAGTTTAATCCCTAACCATGTATTAAGTTGAGGTATCTTCCTCAGCTTAAGTGTTCTCGTCTATCATCCTTCTATTAGGATGGTGTAATGAGTTCACTAATCCTTGATTATGGCTTAAACTCATTACTTAAAACTAAACAAAACCCAAAAACATCTAGATAATCACAAGTAGGTTAATGATCATAATCCTACATCATTATGGCAATTAAGTTGAGTTGCTTATCTCATACTTAAGTATTCTCATTATCCCTAATCAGGGAGGATATAATGAGTCTACAAACCTTTGATTTAGGCTTAAGCTCATCAACTTATGCAAAACACCAAAACAATAACAAAACTGAAAACACCAAAAACAAACAATAATCGTCTCCTTCGGGATTCTTTTCTCATCATCTTCATTCACAAACGAGAACTTGCTTCTTCTGTCTAATGCAAGACAATTAGCACTCGAGCCAGACAGTCATACACTTGAGCATAGACAAGTAAGCAGTTCACAGTCAATTTATCATCCAGTCTCTTTGAGTCGAACTACGGTGTTCTGACTTCCTCATTGCACGAGAGGATACATAGGCATAACTTAACTGTTATCGAACAAAAGTCTCTGTGTCTTCCCCCTCTTTCAGCGTTCTCTTTTAAGCTTCATTCCTGAGCATTCACCTTTTGCACTGACACTTGTACATTCTTTTCCAGCTTTTGCACACAGATAGCACATACACCTACCCCTTTAAATACAATCTTGTAAGCGTGGATCCCGTCGAGTACGACGGACAATCTGGGTGCTAATACCTTCCCAGGTTGTAACCAACCCCCTTTCTCAGTTTCTCTGGTTCGCAACCGTCTTATCCATCTTTCTCCAGGTTTATGCAGAATTACCTTTCCTTCGAGATAAAAATGCCTAGCTGGCGACTCTATTCAGTTCATTTCATTTTCTCCTTTCGCCGACCGTTCTCCCTTGTACCGGGATGCAAATCTTTGGGAGCGACACTATGATTGATATTGGTGCTACACACTATTTTATTTCCCTTGATTGTGTGAGGAAATTATGACTTGTTGTTTCTCTAATGTAAGGACAGATGGTTATCGAGACTCCTGCTGATGGGTCGTTGACTACTTCTCTCGTATGAATGAATTGTCCGTTATCGATTTATGGTAAGGACTTCGGTGTGGATTTGATATGTTTGTCGTTGAGAGGTTTGGATGTAATTCTAGATATGAATTGGTTGGGGTACAAGCATGTTTATATTAATTTCTTCAGTAAGTCGGTTCGGTTACTTACTCCTGGTGAAGAGGAAGAGGAAACTGGTTATTTGTCGGCTCGAGAGGTAAAAAGCTTATGAAAGAAGAGGCGCAAGTTTTGGCGTTATTTGCATCGTTGTCAGTGGAGAATGATATGGAAATTAGTGAATTGTAAGTGGTGAGGGATTTCCCAGAAGTGTTTCCAGATGATGTTGTGGATGTGCCGCCAGAGAGAGAGGTGGAGTTTAGTATTGATCTTGTGCCAGGAACGAGACCTATTTCGATGGCACTATATCGTATGTCGGATTTCGAGTTATTTGAGTTGAAGAAATAGTTAGAGTAATTATTAGAAACGAAATTAGTGAGACTGAGTGTATCACCATGGGGAGCGCTGGTATTGTTGGTAAAGAAGAAGGATGGTAGCATGTGGTTGTGTGTTGATTACATGAAACTGAATAAGGTGACAATCAAGAACAAGTATACGCTTCCAAGGATAAATGATCTGATGGATCAGTTAGTTGGTGCTCAAGTGTTTAATAAGATCGATTTGCGATCGTGTTATCATCAGATAAGAGTGAGAGATGAAGATATTCAGAAGACCACTTTTAGGACTCGATATGGACACTATAAATATGTAGTGATGTCATTTGGAGTTACTAACGCACCTGGTGAATTCATGGAATGTATGAATCGGATGTTCCATGAGTATTTGGACCAATTTGTTGTTATTTTCATAGATGACATTCTTATTTACTCTAAGTCAGAAGAAGAGCATGCTGAACATTTGCGAATTGTGTTGCAAGTGTTGAAAGAGAATAAGTTGTATGCAAAATTGTCGAAGTGTGAATTCTAGTTGAAAGAGGTAAATTTTCTTGTTCATCTGATTTCGGAAAGAGGGATTGACGTGGATCCATCCAAATTAGATGCAATGCTACAATGGGAGACTCCGAAGTCAATGACAAATATTAGAAGTTTATTGGGATTGGGTGGTTATTATCGAAGGTTTATTGAAGGGTTTTCGAAGTTGGCACTTCCGTTGACCCAGTTGACTTATAAGAATAAAGCATTTGTGTGGGATTATCAGTGTGAGATGATTTTTATTAATCTGAAGAAGTTGACTATTGCGCCAGTATTGATTTTTCCGAAAGCAGATGAACCGTTTGTGGTTTATTGTGATGCTTCCTTGATGGGTTTAGGTGGAGTATTGATTCAAGATGGTCAGGATGTGGTGTATGCTTCGCGTCTGTTGAGAATTCATGAGAGGAATTATCCTACTCAAGATTTAGAATTAGAAAATGTGGTTTTTGTCTTGAAGATTTAGAGACATTATCTGTATGGTTCAAGGTTTGATGTTTATAGTGACCATAAGAGTTTGAAATATCTGTTTGATCAGAAAGAGCTGAATATAAGGCAGAGACGTTGGTTAGAATTTCTGAAAGATTATGACTTTAGTTTGAATTATCATCCATTTAAGGCTAATGTCGTAGTTGATGCCTTGAGTCGGAAGACATTGCATATGTCAGCTATGATGGCTAGAGAGTTAGAGTTGATTGAACAATTCAGAGATATGAGTTTGGTTTGTGAACAAACACCTCATAGTTTGATGTTGGGAATGCTGAAGGTTAATAATGATTTTCTTGATCGTGTTCGAGAGAGTCAAAGATCAAATGGGAAATTGGTGGATTTGATGGTTAATGATGAACATGTTGAAAATAATGAGTTTTGAGTTGATGAACAAGGAGTGCTTAGATTTCGGGATCGTATTTGTATTCCTTAAGATCTTGAATTAAAGAGAATGATTGTTGAAGAAGGGCATAGAAGTGGATTGGGTATTCATCTAGGAGCGACGAAAATGTATCAGGATTTGAAGAAGATATTTTGGTGGCCTGGTATGAAGCGATATGTGGCTCAGTTTATGTATGCGTGTTTGACTTGTCAGAAGTCAAAAGTGGAACATGAGAAACCTGTTGGTTTGATGCAACCATTGGATATTCCTGAGTGGAAATGGTATAGTATATCGATGGACTTTTTTACTTGATTACCTACTACTCCAAGAGGGCATGATGCCATTTTGGTGATCTTTAATAGGTTGACTAAGTCGGTGCATTTTATTCTGATTGGTGTTACTTATTCTTTGCAGCGGTTGGAAGAGATATATGTTGGTGTAATTGTGAAGTTGCATGGGATACCTTTGAATATTGTGTCAGATAGAGATATGTGGTTTACTTCGAGGTTTTGGGAGAGTTTGCTAGAGGCATTGGGTTGGAAGTTAAAGTTGAGTTCAACTTATCATCCTCAGACTGATGGACAGACGAAGAGGACGATACAATCTTTGGAAGAACTGTTGATGGCTTGTATGCTTGAACAAGGAGGTGATTGTATAGTCATTTTTTGTTAATTGAGTTTACTTATAACAATAGTTATCATTCCAGTATCGGAATGTCACCATTTGAAGCTTTGTATGGTCGAAGATGTTGGACACCTTTGTGTTGGCATGAGTCAGGTGAGAGTGTGGTACTTGGACCTGATATTGTGCAACAGACTATTGAGGTGGTGAAGTTGATTCGAGATAAGATGAAAACTTCACAGCGTAGGTTGAAGAGTTACCATGACAAGAGAAGAAAGGACCTTGAGTTTCAAGAAGGAGATCAAATGTTTTTTAGGGTTACTCCGGTGACCAGTGTTGGACGAGCTTTGAAGTCGAGAAAGCTTACTCCTAAGTTTATTGGACCTTATCAGATTTTGGAAAGAGTTGAACCTATTGCTTATAGAGTAGCGTTGCCGCCGAGATTGTCCAATTTGCATGATATGTTTCATGTTTCGCAACTTCAGAAGTATGTTTCGGATCCGTCACATGTGATACTGATGGATGAAGTTGAGGTAAGAGATAATCTTACAGTCGAAACATTACCATAAATAATTGATGATCAGGAGGTAAAGAAGTTGAGAGGCAAGGAGATTGTCCATGTGAAAGTGGTTTAGGGAGGAGCTGTCGGTGGGGCCATGACTAGGGAATTGGAGAGAAGGATGCGGGAGTCTTATCCGAATCTTTTTGGTTGAAGTAAGTTTTTGAGGACGAAAACCTTTTAAGTGGGGGAGAGTTGAAACGCCCGAATTTTATTTTATTATTTTATTTGGAATATTGTGTTTTGGTGTGTGTAGAATAATATATTATCGAATATAATTTTAATTTGAGAATTATATTGTGGTGGATAATTATATTATTAAGTGAGAAAATAAATAATTAGAATAATATGAGGTAAGGGGAAAGGTGGTCATTTGGTGGGTTTAGTGAGGGTAAGATTGGAAGTCTCTAATTTGGTCTAAGAGGTTATGTGATAGGAAGGAAAAAGAATCATATTCTAAGAAAGATAAGAACGATCGTGAAATTTAGAAGAGGAGAAAAAGAGAAAGGACTTATGTCGAAGAGAAGAATCCGCGAGGAAGAGGAATTTCTCGACAAAACCAAGGTAAGGGTGGGATTTTTCCATCTCTAAAGGGTTTTATAATGGGAGTTGGGTAGGTTGAAGATTAGGGATTGAGGTTTTAGTGGTTTGAATGAGAATTGCGTTGATTAGTTGGTAGTTGTTTTTGTTAGTTGATAATGTTGTAAATTAGGTGATTAAATAAAATATTCTAAAATTATCTGGCTGGAATTGGTACTTTGTGGTGAGATTTTCGTAACAGAATGAGTGCAGGTCGCAAAAGGAGAGCTGCGTGAATCGTAGAGCTCGCTTAGAGAGCAAGGTGAACCTTTGGAAATTCAAAATACAAAGAGTTGCTCGCTTAACGAGCAATCCACCTCGCTCAGCGAGAACTGGATCAGAAAATGTCGATTTTTAATTCCGAAAAATTCCTTAAAATTATCTAAATGATTTAGTAATGCTTAGGAATCGTTGTGGTATAGTTGAAGGTAATAAAAGAGGGGTTATACACATAATTTTAGGGATAATTAGTATAACTTGAATATAAACATAGTTGATGTGTTTTGTTGGATTTGTTGTTGTTGTGATGAATCGTTGTTGTTGTGATAAGTTACTTATAACTGCTATTGATGTATGTATATGCAATATGTTATTGTATATGTTGTTGTTGCGTTTGTAGTAGTTGAAGTGGATTGATGTTGTTATATGCTAAAATATGCACGACGTTGGTGATAACTAGTTGTTGTGATAAATTGTTGTGTGGTAATGTTATTGGGTGGTATTTGTAGTTGTTGTATTTATTGCATATATGTCATTGGTGTTGCATGACATGTTGCATAGTTAGATGACATACCAAGGTGGGGTATGTTAGTTGTTGTGATGATGGTGCGATCATGAAATAGGGATCGTACGTGGCCATGAAATAGGGTTCGAGGGTGTGATCATGAAATAGAGGTCATACTGGACCACAAAAGAGGGGTCGAGAGTTCCGAAGGGGACTGGATCTTGAAATAGAGATCGGATATGGTACCACATGCATCAAGTCAAGTAGGGTCTTGTTGTATAATTTTTGTTGTTGTATATATTGTTGTTAATGTTTATTATGTTGTTGTGTATATGGTGTGGTTATATAGTGGTTGTTGAGAAGTGGTGTGTTATTTCTGATATTTCTCATTCTTATTAAATTACTCTTTTGTGATGTAAGTATCTCACCTCTTCTGTTTGAATGTTACCCTTATGTTGGTAACGTGCAGGTGAGCAGGATAAGTTGAGTGGTGGTCAATGATGTCGCTCCCTGGATTTCCATCCTGGTACAAACGCGAAAGTGGCGCGGAAAGAGGTAGAGTCGCCAGCCAGACATTTTTATCCCGAAGGAATGAGAATGGTAATGTTGCACAAACCGAAGAAAAGAAAAGGAAGGACACGGGTCCTGCGAACCAAAGAGACTGAGTTCGGGAGTCGGTTACGACCTGGGAAGGTATTAGCACCCTAGATCGTCTGCCGTACCCGACAGGATCCACGCTTGCAAAGAAACTGTTTCAAAGGGTGTAAGAATGAAAGATATTGCAAAGAAAAGGAACTAAAACTGGATAAGAAAAGAAAAGAAAGGGGGAAAATGAAGGGAAAATAAAAGAGTGTGCTCGAACGGGCCCTACCCTGCTGCCTACGTACCTCACTGGACATGAGGATCAGAGTCGCCGTAGTTCCCCTAACTAGGGGTGAAAAAGATTGCTTTTGTCTTAAGGATTGAAATGCCTATGCCAATGCTCAGGTGTTGCAGGCTCGAACGACGGGTGCGTTACCGTCTTGCAAAGTGACAAGTAGGAGCAAGTTCGCGTACGGAGCTAGTGAGATGAGAAAAGAAGTCCCGAAGGAGAGACACTTATTGTTTATTTGTGTTTTTTAGAAGTATTTTATTGGTATGGTACAAGAGAGTGAACTCAAACTCTTTTCCATGGAATGTGTACTTGCTACTACATTCCAAGATGGAATAATAGAACAAGCACACCAAGTAAGGAGAATTTATCTAAGACTTGTTTCCAAGGGAAAAAGTCTAAGCTCACTAACTTGTTGAACTTATTAGATGTTTTAGTGATTAAAATGAAGAAGTATTTTTTAGAATTTTTCTTGATGAAGATGACCTCATGATCCGACTTGTGCATCATGCTAGACAAATGCACTATTCAAAGATGGAATAAATACATATGCCCCATGGAATAAGGCTATACACAAGAAGTCACTTCTTTCTTTATTAATGTTTTTTAGGTTTTGTTTTGAGATGATAAGAGAAAGAGAACCAAAAGATCAAAAGGTAAAATCTAATGGGGAAAGACTAAACCTAAAGTTATCATGCAAAAAAGTGGTCCTAAGGTTAGTGTGGTTTGAAACTATCCTAAGAGAAAAGAAGATCAAAGGAGAAGAAAAGGGGAGGAGAGGAAAGCTAGAGAACAACTTACTCCTCTAAAGGAGATAAGTTGCTTCTAAAGGGGGAAAGAGAAAAGTTGAATCACATGATGGCATATGGCTCAACAAAAATCACAAAGTAGAAAGCAAAATAAATAGGAAGAGATGAAGAGTTGAAATGTGGAAAAACATCCACACTTCACTTACCAGTGCACCTACAAACGTTAGCGAAATTCCAGCACATATACATCAACACGATTCATGGGATAAACATGCTCAAAGTTCAATCAACAAACATGCCAAGCTTTGCAAATACAAGAATTTACGTGTCGAGAACATGAAGGCATACATCAACCAGCAAGAAAATCACCCTAAACTAGCATACCAAATGATCATACAATGATCCATGATGATTAAAACAAGTAAGAGAATCAAACAAGCTCAAAACAGCTTAAACATGGAATTCTGCTTCAGTGTTAACAGGTTAACCAAAGCGTTAACAGGTTAACCAGTTCAAACCTGCAGAAAACAGCACAGAAAAAAGATGCATTAACCGGTTAACTAAAGCGTTAACCGGTTAACACTGTAAAAACAACAACAATTCCTGTAGAAAACCAGCTCAAACCAACTTATCCAATAATTCTTCAGCGGTTCATCAATCAATTCTGCATGAAATAGTTGGATCAATTCACATTAATTAAACATCATTAAGCTCATGAACATTAACACATAGATCCGATTGCAAATCAACCAATAAATTCAAGCAAAACAAGCAAATACACAAGCACATGGTGGATCTAAGCTCAAGCATGCAAATAAGCTAAAAAAACAGAGCTAGATCTGAATTTAACCAACCTACAAAGCTGAGGTATGCTTTGGTAATTGTTGTTTGAGCTGGAAATGAGGAATCTTGCGGAAAACTTTGAAGATCCGGTGCTAATCTTCACACATCATGCAAAATAAATGCAAGTAAAGGATCTTGATGAAGAACTTGGCTCCAAAATCACTTCTAATCTCCAAATCAGATCTGAACCAAGTAATGAAACCAACAAATTGATGCAAAGAAGCTATGGATGGAGGTCTAGTTCCAAGATCTACAAAATTTAATGCAAAGTTTTATGATCTTCAAAGAGGAACTTTGAGTGATTTGGAAAATTGGGAGAGAAAAATGAGAGAGGAGTTAAAATTCAGAAAAATGAGAAGTGAATTATGAGAGAGCTAGCTCATGGTTTGGAGGGAAATGGAATAAATACCCCCTAGGTTTGGGGCCCAAAATTTTGGTTTGGGATCCAAAAAATGGTTTGGGATTAGCTTAGAAAGTGATTGGGATCTAGCCTTGGAATTAGGCTTGGAAAATCATCTAGATCCTTCTCCATAATTTCCAATTAATTCAAAAATGAATAAAAATAAAAAATATGAAAAATTAGAGCCAAAACACATGTTGATCTTGCTGCTGGAATCAAAATTCGCTGCCGTTAACCGGTTAACCAATGCATTAACCGGTTAACGCAAGCAAATTTTGAATTCTCCCTCCTTTTGGTGGGAAACTCCAAGAATAGCCCGGCGCCAACCGTTCCAATTTGATTTTGATCTTCAATTCTTTTTTAAGGCTTTGACCATGATATCCAGCTTGTACAAAAGGTCTTGTGAGCTTTCTGCCAGGTCACCATGCTCTTGACTTTGACTTGTAGTGCTTCGAATTTCCCGGATGATTGATCATATAACTTATGCTAGAACATGTGAGTACTATGCTTCATTTTTCTATGCAAAATGCTAAGGATATGACATGCTAATGATGTGTAATATGATGATGATGCTAAAAAGAAGAGGGCAAATTTGGGGTGTTATAGTTGCCCCTATTTAAGCAACTGTTAATTTGAAAAGGATGGTAGCACGGGCTATCGACCGTTCAAGATAAACAGTGGTTGAATACCAAGAAGACCTGAAATTTGCACTCTGTTGGAGAATGCCAGCAATGGGAAATAAACCCAACCAAATGAAGCTTTAGATGACTGAAGTGAATACGAAGCAGACGAGCTCCTTCCAACTTGAATTGTTACACCAGATAAGAAAAACCTAGACAAACGAGTCTCTCTTTAAGCAAACCTGTTACGCCAGGAATTGGACATACAAGCCCTCTTCAAGAAACCCTGTTACGCCAGGAAAATGGACATACGAGCCCTCTTGAAGAAACCCTGTTACGCCAGGAAAACGGACATACGAGCCCTCTTCATACATTTTTACAAAAACATATGAGTTGAGACAGACGAACCTCCTTCGAATAACCCGTTACGCTAGTACCGGTGATGCACTTAAGTCTGTGGGATAGACATGCATAATCAGGATAGACGAACCCTCTTCATATATCCTTCGTGGATATATGGTCTAAGACAAACGAGTCTTCTTCGAGCAAACCTGTTACGCCAGGTGCAACATTAGGATTTGACGAACCCTCTTCACAAATCTTGTGTAGATAAGTGGTCTCTGAGACAGAAGAACCTCCTTCGGATAACCGTTACGCCAGGACCGGTAACCATTTTGACGTTTAATCCCACCGTCAGGACTTCAAACCTCTTCAACACAGACGAGCATTAGATGATCATCAGGAGAACACAGACGAGTGCCATTAGTCAATGATACAAACGAATATCAGACGATGATCTAAGAAAAGCCGACGAACGCTTGAGGCGATGATACAGACGAATATCAGCCACTGATATAGACGAATACCAGAAATCCAACATAGACGAGCATTTGGAGTAACAACGCAGACGAGTACTAGAAATCCAACACAGACGAGCATTTGGAGTAACAACACAGACGAGTACCAGAGTGATTATCAAATCAGTGCATATGGATATAAGCTAACATAGACAAGTGTGAGGGATGATACAGACGAGTATCCAAACAACGCAGACGAGCTTCAAATAGATAACAAACACAGACGAGTGTGGGGGAATGCAGACGAGCAACAAGAAAATATCACACAGACAAGTGATAGGGTGTGCATACGAGCATCATACATATTTTAAACACAGACGAGTGTTGGGGGCGTGCAGACGAGCAACAAACAGATTTTAAACACAGACGAGTGTTGGGGGCATGCATACGAGCAACAAACAGATTTTAAACACAGACGAGTGTTGGGGGCATGCATACGAGCAACAAACAAAATGCCCTGATTGGCAACAATAATCACGACTCTGCAGGGGGAAAGTCGGGTCAAGAGGCTTTGACGATGCTTGACTTTGGCTGAGGGGGTGAATAACCATTTGTATCATCACCATGGCCAAAAATAATTTGGCGAATTCTCTGGGGAATATTTCAATGACGGGAGTGAATCCTGATCACGACTCTGCGGGAACTAACCGTCTTCAGACTTGGCAGGGGAAGATGTTTGGTCAAGACTCTAGCTAGGGAGAGAAAGTTTCCAACTACGACTCTGTGGGGAAACCAGGCGCACAGCTGCTCGCTGGGGATAATTCCCTTGTGGAAAAATAATCCGCTTGGGGAGAAAACCTCTTTAATTAGGCTTGGAGTTCTGCTGGGGATTCCACCTGCTCTAGCTCAGCTGGGGAACATTTCTTCTTGGGGAAGTACGATATCACCCTGCAAAACCTGCAACAACAGTATACACACATGTGCCACGGGGATTTACATGGTATGATCTATTCATCCATTGTCACCCAACACTCAAAGATAATGTTAAATTTTTCCCTGCAATGTCATTTTTTTAGAAAAAAAACATGTTTCCTATGCAACGTACTTTTTTTTGTCAAAAATTCAAGACATTTTTGCAAACAAAGTACACAAAACGCAACACAGCTTTTGACTGAACATCCATTCAATGAGTGGCCTCTGAATAGGAAAATTCTTACATCATGAAGCAACTACCTGGAAAGAGGTAGCTACCATAAAAATTGAGAAAAGAAACTACCCTAATCGCAATGTACACAACATTCCAATGAGTTTCCTTCCTGCTATGACCATCATGTCTTCAAGACTTTTTGTTCTTGCCTTCACTTTCTGAAGAAGATGAGGGGACTGATTCCTGCCAGACTGCATGGAACGATGATTTGGTTCAGATTACCCAGATCATAGTTGTTCGCTTATTCCCTTGTTTTGCGTGGATCGCCCTTTCAGGTTTTCAATCCATCGGGATACCTTTTTTTCCTGAGCAGTTCGATGTGGCTTTTCAACTCAGCGGGTGTACACATTTTTTTATTTATTTTCCCTAACTTTTGCCTAAGCTTTTTATTCTGTTTTTAGCTCGCCGGGATGCCCTTTTCTTGCCTGGAATTTAATTCTGTTTTTGTGTCCAATGGGTCCTTTTATGTGAAGTATTTTGTAACTGCATCCGAGTTAACAGGAGATTGGAAATCTTCTCCATCCATAGTAGTGAGCATCAGCGCCCTACATGAGAAAACTTTCTTTACTATGAATGGGCCTTCGAAGTTTGAGGTCCACTTGCCCCTGTGATCTGAACCTGGAGGAATGATCCTCTTGAGTACAAGCTCCCCCACTTGATACTCTCAAGTGTATACTCGTTGGTCAAATGCTCGCTTTATTCTCCTCTAATAAAGCTGACCATGACAGATAGCCGCTAATCGCTTTTCCTCAATTAGACACAACTGATTATATCGAGCACGTACCCATCACACGTAAAGAAGGAATTTCTACCTCAACAGGCAAGACTGCCTCCATGCCATACACCAAGGAGAAAGGAGTTTCCCCGGTTGACGTCCTAACTGACGTTCGGTACCCATGCAGTGCGAATGGTAACATCTCATGCCAATCTTTGTAAGTGACAACCATCTTTTGCACAATCTTCTTAATATTCTTGTTAGCTGCCTCTACCGCGTCATTCATCTTTGGCCGGTAAGGAAAATAATTGTGATGCTGAAGCTTGAAGTCCCAACACAGTTCTGCCATCATCTTGTTGTTTAAGTTGGAACCATTATCAGTAATGATTCGCTCGGGCACTTTGTATCTGCAAATGATGTTTCTCTTCAGGAAACCTGGCTACCACTTGGCGAGTGACATTGGCATAAGATGCTACTTCAACCCATTTGGTAAAGTAATCAATCACAACCAAGATGAAACGATGACCATTTGAAGCAGTAGGCTCTATCTTCTCGATCATATCCATTCCCCACATAGAAAAGGGCCAAGGAGATGACATGACGTTGAGCGGGCTAGGAGGAACATGCACCTTGTCTGCATATATCTGGAACTTGTGGCATTTACGGGCGTACGAACAATCGTCTGCATCCATTGTTAGCCAATAGTACCCTGATCTCAATAACTTCTTAGCCATAGTATGTCCTCCTGCATGATTACCGAAAGATCCCTCGTGGACTTCTTGCATTAACAGATCTGCTTCGTGTCTATCCACGCATCTGAGCAATACCATGTCAAAGTTCCTCTTATACAGAACCCTGTCTGCATTCAAGAAGAAGCTAGCAGCAAGTCGTCTCAAGGTCTTCTTGTCGTTGGATGATGCCTCAACTGAGTATTCATGTTTTTCCCGGAAAAGCTTAATATCAAAGTACCAAGGTTTCTCATCAGACATTACGTCTAGAGAGAAAGCATAAGCTGGTGTGTCAAGCCTGAAAATGTCAATCCTGGGCACATAGTTCCAACACAAGACTTTGATGGACGAAGAAAGAGTAGCCAATGCATCGGCAAATTGATTCTCATCTCGTGGTATATATTGAAGCTTAACCATTGTGAAGAACGTCAACAGTCTTTTGGCATAATCCCTGTAAGGAATTAAGTGTTCTTGATGTGTATACCACTTGCCGGTAATCTAGTTGATAACGAGGGCTGAATCTCCGAACACCTCGAGGGTTTTAATCCGAAGATTAATAGCCTCCTCTATTCCCATTATGCACGCCTCATATTCCGCTTCATTGTTGGTACAACCAAAAGTAATTCTGGCAGCGAATGGAAAGTGAACACCTTCAGGAGTGATAAGAACAACACAAAATCCATGTCCGTTGATATTGACTGCCCCATCAAACATCAACTTCCAATTGGGTTCAGGGTCAGGCCCCTCCTCCGGAAGTGGTTCCTCATAATCTCTTTCCTTGAGGTACACGATGCCCTCATCAGGGAAATCAAACTTCATTGGCTGATAATCAACCTCAAGCGGTTGCTGTGCAAGATAATCAGACAATACACTTCCTTTGATGGCTTTCTAGGAACTATATTGTATGTCATACTCTGTCAATATCATTTACCACCTTGCAACCCTTCCGGTTAATGTTGGCTTCTCGAAAATATACTTGACAGGGTCCATTTTTGAGATTAGCAGTGTGGTGTGGGTCAACATGTACTGTCTCAGTCGCGAGCAGCCCATGCCAAAGCGCAACAAGTTTTCTCGAGCAGTGAGTAACGGGATTCACAGTCGGTAAACTTTTCGCTAAGGTAATAAATAACATGCTCTTTTCGACCAGACTCATCATGTTGGCCTAGAACACACCCCATCGACCCTTCTAACACAGTCAAGTACATGATAAGTGGCCGTCCTGGAACTGGAGGCATTAGAATCGGAGGCTCCTGCAAATATTCTTTTATATTTTCAAAGGCTCTTTGACAGTCCTCATTCCACCTGACCGTTTGTTCTTTTCTTAACAATCTGAAGATTGGTTCGCATGTGGCAGTTAGATGAGATATAAACTGTGAAATGTAGTTCAATCTCCCTAAAAACCCACACACATCTTTTTCTGTTTTCGGTGCAGGCATGTCTTGTATTGCTTTTACTTTTGCAGGATCTACCTCAATCCCTCTCTGGCTAACAATAAAACCCAGCAATTTACCGGAACACACTCCGAAAGTGCACTTGTTTGGATTCAACCTCAATCTATACTTTATCAATCCGTCAAACAACTTTTTGAGATTGACCAGATGCTCTTCTTCGTCCCGGGACTTGGCAATCACATCTTCCACATAGAATTCAATTTCCTTGTGTATCATATCGTGGAACAAAGTTACCATAGCCCGTTGATACGTTGCCCCGACATTCTTTAACCCAAATGGCATAACTTTATAACATAATGTACCCCACGGGGTAATGAACGTTGTTTTCTCCATGTCTTTCGATGCCATCTTAATCTGATTGTACCCGGAGAAACCATCCATGAAAGAAAATACCGAGAACTGAGCAGTGTTGTCTACCAGCACATCAATGTGAGGTAATGGAAAGTCATCCTTTGAAATTGCTCTGTTTAGATCCCGATAATTAACGCACATCCGGACCTTGCCATCTTTCTTTGGTACAAGAACAATGTTAGCTACCCAAGGTGGGTAACTAGTCACGGCAAGGAACTCGACATCCCACTGCTTTTTAACTTCCTCCTTGATCTTCATAGCCATATCGGGGCTAGTTCTTCTCATCTTTTTCTTTACTGGAGGACAATCTTCCTTTAGTGGCAGCTTGTGCACAACGATGTCAGTATCCAACCCTGGCATATTTTGATACGACCAGGCAACGATATCCACATATTCACGTAGCATACCAATCAAATCCTTCTTTACCTCGGCCTGCGGACTTGCCCCAATCTTTATCTCTTTCTTTAAGTCCTCAGACCCGATGTTGATGATCTCTATTTCTTCCTGATGAGGTTGAATGACTCTTTCCTCTTGTTTCAACAACCTAGCCAATTCTTCCGGGAGTTCAGAGTCTTCCTCAACCCCTTCATTAGCTTGGTAGATAGGATTGTTGAAGTCCTGCATAGTCATAGCAGGAACGTTATAATAAGAATCCGAATGATCAACACTACACAAATGATGTGCTTATTTCAGAATTTGTTCTTTTTACAAGGGACGCAAACACACAAAAACACTGGAAAAAGAAAAACATTGCCATTTTATTTGTTTTTGTGAAAAAATTTAAATTGAAAGAAAGAAAACACAATTTGCTTGAAAAATGTCCTTCATTTCATGGAAAAAGTAGATGCATTAAACATGGTGGCCCTACAGATGGATCCATGCACCTTGGGAAGAGTGCAGGATTTGACATGCAGTATGATAAAAATGGAAACAAAGAAAATTACTTTGACTGCCAAGTAACTTGAACAAAATCTTCAGCAGACCAGTTCTGGAGCTCCTCCCCAGGTACGCATGGGTGAATCCAGTTATCCAAGTCACAGTCACTACCCCCCTCTTCATTTGTTGCACAAATGTGGTTGTAGTCGAGCATTCCAGCGCTAGTGAACGTTATGGACTTACTGCCCTGAGACCAGCTAGACCCCCCTGGTTGATATCCAAGACCAAACCTGTCATCTTTCTTTTCCACTTCTAACAACTTGCCCCAACCATGGGCATTTCCAGATTGGACTACTTCCTTAACTTGCTTATAAGAGTAGATAGGAGTCCTTTCCTTCTCATTGCTCTGAACTGCAGCAACCAGAGACAAAGTACTAACATTGATTATCTCTAAAGCTTGGCAAAGTGTCTCATGGATCTTCCCGTCCATTTCCACATACTTGAAGGTCGACAGATGACTTACACTGGCCGTCTACCACATACGTTAACTTCTGATGCAACGTGGATGTTACTGCGCCAGAAGCATGAATCCAAGGACATCCCAGCAAACAGCTATAAGCGGGTTGGATATCCATAAAATAAAACGTGCTCTTGAATACTTGATACCTAATCTTTACCGGTAACTCCACCTCCCCGAACACATACTTCCGTGACCCAACAAAGGCTTTCAAAATCAAATCACTGGGTCGCAAAACAATGCCATCAACATTCAACTTCATGAGGGCCTTCTTAGGGAGCACATTGAGAGAAGAGCCTGTATTTACCAAGACGTGTGATAGAACAACTCCCTTACACTCCATGGTGATATGTAAGGCCTTGTTGTGATTACGTCCCTCAGAAGTGATATCTTTATCTGTGAATCCCAACCCATGACTAGCATTCACAATGGCTACTACAGCTTCCAACTGGTTAACGGTTATCTCTTGTGGTACATAAGCCATTTGCAAAACTTTTAGCAAAGCCTCCCGGTGAGCCTGGGAACACATTAACAACGATAAAATGGATATCCTAGACGGAGTCTGATTCAGCTGTTCAACCACCTTATAGTCACTTTTCTTAATTATTCTCATAAATTCCTCAAATTCCTTTTCAAAAGTGCCCTGACTAGTGACAAGAGTTTTCACCTCTTCAGTTTCTATCTGTTTACCCTTAGCCTTTGTAGCAGCTTCAGCTTCAGGATCACCTCTAAGAGCTTGAGGAGCAAAGAGATGCCCACTCCGTGTAAATCCACCAACTCCTCCGACATTCACAACAGTAGGGTCAATTGTCACTGCTTTACTTTCCACCTTCTGACTTTCTACGTACACGTCTGAGCCATAATGCCAAGGGATGGCCTTGTCATTAACATAAGGAACCAATCCTGGAACAATAATGGTAACTGGACTCACTTCTGGAATATAGATAGTCACAGGCTCTCTCCGGGCAGGAAACTCCGCAAGATCAAAATAAATTGTTACCGTGGACACACAATCACTTCTATTGTCAGCCCTGTCGAATTTTAGGGACCCCTCGTCAACCAAACACTGCAACCCATCTTTCAAATCCTCACAGCCATTAACTGAATTCATGCAACCCTCGCAGTCAAAATCGCAACCTGGGAATGCCTGCCCTTTCATCAATCTGTCCTTCACTACTAACAACGAAGTCTCCACTTCTTCTACCTTCAAAATCAAGTTTAACCTCTCGCCACCATCAACAACATTTATCATGGCCCCTCCGTGATTTGGAATGGGGTTTGATGTAACATTTGGAGGCGATGCGAAGTTAATTGCTTCCGAATCAATCAAGTCTTGGACCTTATGCTGTAATGCCCTGCACTTCTCTGTTGAGTGCCCGGGAGCTCCTGAATGAAATACGCATCTTGCATTAGCATCATACCCTACTGGAAGCTCTCCAGGTGGTGGTGGTGCTAATGTCCTAAACTGAACCAAATTCAAATCTAACAATCTTTGGAGTAATGTTGTGTATGTCATAGGGATTACCTTAAGCACCCTGTTAGCTGGACGAGCTTGTCTCTGTTGATAAGGTATTTGCTGATAGTTATTGTGCAGTGGCTGTTGTTGTTGCTGCTGAGGTTGTTGCACAAGACTTCTTGGAATAGTGACAGCTGTCACCTGCTAGTAAGATCCCATGTATCCACGGACCCGACCTCGGCCTTACACATCATTAGTTTCTCCCTCCCTTCTTCTTGGAGGTCCATTGAAAGCTTTTCTCACACCGCTTGAGCTACCTGCACCATTGTCTTGGATCTTCCCCATTTTCAGCAGTTTCAACCCTTTCTCCAGCTATCACAATATCATTAAACTTTGTTGCTGAACAGGACGCCAGTCTCTCAATAAACACACCCTGCAGTGTCCCCATAAACATATCTGCCATTTCATTCTCTAACAAGGGAGGTTGACTCGAGCAGCAAGCTGATGCCACCTTTGGGCGTACTCTTTTAACCTTTCCTTAACGCTCTGAGACATTATCTGCAACTGGGTACAATTTGGAGCCATATCCAAATTGTACTGATACTGCTTCACAAACGCCTCAGCTAAATCCTTCCAGCTTCAAATATTGACCCTGCTCAGCTTCATGTACCATTCCAAGGAAGCTCCTACAAGACTATCCTAGAAGTAATACATCCACAGCTTTTCATCATCTGTATGCACAACAATCCTTCCCACAAAAGACTGAAGGTGAGTTTTCGGGAAAGCCGTGCCGTTGTACTTATCAAAAGTAGGGACCTTGAACTTGTAGGTAATTCTCACCCCTGGCACTAAGCCCAGATCAGTGATGTCAAACCCTAGAGAACTCTGAGATTGATTGGCGCGAATTTGCTCAGCCATTTCTTCAAACCTCATATTCATGTCAATTCTCTGGCCTTCTGCCTTATCCAGCAAAGTGAATTGTTCGTCCTGCCCATCTATCTGCAAGTTATTCACTCCATCATTGATAATAGTGACCCCTGGTTGCACCATAGGTATTTCAACATGACGGGCGCTAGCCCCATTGCGATTACCTCCATCTGTTGTCCCATTGTTTCTGGCTTGATTGTTCTCCACCATTTCGCGCAAGCGCTCTTGAGTTTGACCCATCCCATCCATGAGGGTCATGAAGTTCTCCATTCTTGTCCTTAAGTCAGCCAGATCTGCTTGCATCTGCTCCGTTGATCCCTCTCTGTCTACCTTTGTGGGGTATCTGTGTATAGTTGGCTGTCTCTGAACCTTCTTGGGAGCTATAGTGCCTGAAAGCGACATAAACGTTAGAAAACTAACGAATTACCTGTAAAACAACAAACATGTTATATGCATGCAATGTAACTATTCATGTTTCCACGTCCAGGCATTAATATGCCCCAGTTCTGGTATTTTTGACAGAGAATACTCCAGATGTCTTTTTGGAAACTAGCTTTTCAAACTCTTTTGAGGAGTATTCAGACTCTGATGGCTTCAGACAAACAACTTTGCTCATTCAGAGACGGTAATTAGAAAGTATCATTGCATTACATGAACAAACTACCAATAACCAGAGTCATAACCATAAACAGAATTCCCAAAGGGTTACAATTCAAAATGATAAAGCCATACCCCTATAACAATCATGTAGGTAGTATGGATACAAACAACAGTAAACTAAAACCCTAGGCTAAAAGAAGATTCAGGCTCCTCTTCTGCAATCGCCATCCCTGTCCAGTTCTTCTTGACGCCTGCTCTTAGCTTAAGATCTGCAATCTCCTTCACTGCTTCCTCCAATGCTAACTGGCTCTGTACCAATTGCTGATTCTTTTCCCTTCATATCTTGTGATTTTGTTCTACCTCTTATTTCTTGAATGCCATCTGCACCTCAAAGAACTCTTCCTTTTCTTTGTACTTCTTCCGCTCCTGTTCTCTTTGGCCCTGTAACCAAGTAATGGATTGACAAGCTTCTCTAAGAGTCTTCAAAGTCTTCTTATGCTCTGCTTCTCTTTTTGACTCTGTTAAACCCAATCTCTAAAAATGAGCTTCTCTTCCAGCAAACTCCTTTTCTTTAGCTTCTAAGGTAGCCTGCATCCTCTATAGCTTTTCTTCTTCTTCTTGCTTAGCATGATTGGCGCGATGATACAAGCTAGCCATTTCAGAATTCTCCACCCGAACCTCGTGCAATTGAGCTTCCAACTTCTTGTAATCTTCAAGAGAAACAATGATTTATACTAGTACTTCTTTTGGATACAGTGGAGCCTCAACTGAAAATAGAAGGAAGAAGCTGTCAACCCTATCTTGTATCCAAGCAGCAAAAGAGGGATAAGTCTTAGGGTCCACCTTCCCAAATTCTTTCTTACCCTCCCTAACCTTTGTTTCCCAAGCTTGGGATACTTGAATAATCAACTGCTCAATATCTTCAGCCGGAAAATACAGAGTCTTAGCTATTTCTTCATCTGATGGAGGATCCTTGAGTGGATAACCAAATTGTTTTCTAGACAGCACAAGGTTATGACTTATCACTCCTTTCCTACCTAACAAAGGTACATAGGTAAATTCACCACACCTTGTAATAAACTCCTTCCCTACTAAGTTTCTGCTGCATCCCCAAGCTATATCATCAGATGTTAACCCCATCAATCTTCTAGCCCACTTCCAATCTTGTTTAAGATCTTTGAACGGTCCTGACTTTGGAAGCTTCTTGGCAAACCATTCAGCGAACAATGGAGAAAAGCAATTCACGTACCCTTTTCTCTTCTCATTTCTGTGATGGACACCAAAGTAAAAGTCTCCTAACAACGTAGGCACCGAGTTTCCTTTAATGAAAAGGGTGATAGCCTCCAAGCTTACCCATCCTTTCTCTCCTGGGAAAAGACTTATCCCATATGCCATCAATGCTAACAGTGCACTAAATTCTAACCACTTCCCTCCTAAAGCAAACACATGGGCTTCCGTGATAAGAAAATCCAGGGTCAATCCCTTCCCCTTACTAGCTTCCAGCTCCATCTTCACTCTAAACATACTCAAATGACAAACACCTGCTATATCCTTGTACGGGGGACACTTCTCTGCAGCATAATAGGGAACACCATTCTTGATAGGAATCTTCAGGATGTCAGAAATCTCTTCCATAGTAAGAGCCAAGACATAATCAGCAAACACAAATACTCTCAACTGAGGGTCATAAAACTGCAACAAAGAATGAATACTATCTCTCTGATCAACAATAGGCTTGTTCATGTAACCCAAGATCTTCCCATTCCGGATTCGAAAATCATCTGAAACCTTGTCACTCATCAAGCCCACCAGTTTCTGAATACCCTCAATTTCTGGTTGCGGGAAAGTATAATGAGCATTCCTTTTCTGGGTATCTCTTGGACTTCTGTCATCTAGAGAAATAGTGAATACCAGAACTGGGCACAAAGAAAAAGGATAACCTGAAATGGGAACACAAACAGTTAATGCCAGTATGATGCGATGCAAATGCGATGCAAATGCAATGTAGACATATGATCAACAACCGGGACTATCTGGATATGGAATACTGGACCCAAGTGACCAAGAACCAAGATCCTCTGAATAAAGCCCCATGAACAAGAATTCGGTCTCAAATAAGCCCCAAATCAGATATCAGATGACCTAGGAAGTACAAAATCCATGTAGCCATATCAGATCATAAAACTATACTGGCAAAGAGGTATGATGAGGTCAAGGGTTCCTGCAAACCTGTAAACCCCTCCCTATCTCACATGTGTGCTCTGGGTCAAACATCACAGACTCTCAAAGCCGAATAGCAATAATACATTCACCATTTCTGAGAAATGGCTCATGACCAATTCAGGGGATCGGTTTGGCATTATGTACTACTCAGGGAGGTCTCAGCGTGAGTCTGGGAAAAACAAGCATCCCTTATAAGTTCCCAGCTTCAAGATCTGGAATCGAGAAACAATATTACATTCATCCCAAAGGGTACAATACTATCGTCATACGACCAGATGCTTTGACTGAGTTCCTATAAGAGAACCATGCCATCCTATGCGAGTCCCTAGTGGGCCCTCGAGTGCGAATGGGTTTTCCACAAAATGTGGTATGCCATTGTCACCACTGGAGAGGGATGTTTCCACAAAGGTCCTCAATGATCGGTCCCCATATGCACATAACTATCGAGGTCGTGTAATGATCCAAGAAAGATTCCTGCATCAAAACACTTCAAAGAGGGTCGCAAGTCTGGGTGTAGAACTCACTACTACCAATATAGCAAGATGCCATGAAGCCAAAGTGACTGTCCACGCTAAGTCCTAGGGAGCACTCGAGCCCCGGTTACAAGCGCATCTCTCAGTAACAGATCCCAATCCCACCAAACAGAAAACCAGTACAGCCAGACAGTCCAGTATAGTATGATGCATGGAAATAAATACTGAAACTGTAAATAAATGTTGTAAATAAAACTGTAAATAAACAACATTAAAATAAACATGCAACAACAAACAATAAACACCCAAAGAAACAGAAACACGCAAGCGCTAGGATTGACTCTCAGGGGGAACCAAAGATACTCTGGTTAGGAGGTCCCCAACAGAGTCTCCAGCTGTCGCTCCCTGGATTTCCATCCTGGTACAAACGCGAAAGTGGCGCGAAAAGAGGTAGAGTTGCCAGCCAGGCATTTTTATCCCGAAGGAACAAGAATGGTAATGCTGCATAAACCGAAGAAAAGAAAAGGAAGGACACGGGTCCTGCGAACCAAAGAGACTGAGTTCGGGAGTCGGTTACGACCTGGGAAGGTATTAGCACCCCAGATCGTCTGCTGTACCCGACAGGATCCACGCTTGCAAAGAAACTATTTCAAAGGGTGTAAGAATGAAAGCTGTTGCAAAGAAAAGGAACTGAAACTGGATAAGAAAAGAAAAGAAAGGGGGAAAATGAAGGGAAAATAAAAGAGTGTGCTCGAACGGGCCCTACCCTGCTGCCTACGTACCTCATTAGACATGAGGATCAGAGTCATCGTAGTTCCCCTAACTAGGTGTGAAAAAGATTGCTTGTGTCTTAAGGATTGAAATGCCTATGCCAATGCTCAGGTGTTGCAGGCTCGAACGACGAGTGCGTTACCGTCTTGCAAAGTGACAAGTAGGAGCAAGTTCGCGTACGGAGCGAGTGAGATGAGAAAAGAAGTCCCGAAGGAGTGACACTTATTGTTTGTTTGTGTTTTTTAGAAGTCTTTTATTGGTGTGGCACAAGAGAGTGAACTCAAACTCTTTTCCATGGAATGTGTACTTGCTACTACATTCCAAAAGGGAATGATAGAACAAGCACACCAAGTAAGGAGAATTTATCTAAGACTTGTTTCCAAGGGAAAAAGCCTAAGCTCACTAACTTGTTGAACTTATTAGATGTTTTAGTGATTAAAATGAAGAAGTAATTTTTAGTATTTTTCTTGATGAAGATGACCTCATGATCCAACTTGTGCATCATGCTAGACAAATGCATTATTCCAAGATAGAATGAATACATATACCCCATGGAATAAGGCTATACACAAGAAGTCACTTCTTTCTTTATTAATGTTTTTTAGGTTTTGTTTTGAGATGGAAGAGAAAGAGAACCAAAAGATCAAAAGGTAAAATCTAATGGGGAAAGACTAAACCTAAAGTTATCATGCAAAAAAGTGGTCCTAAGGTTAGTGTGGTTTGAAACTATCCTAAGAGAAAAGAAGATCAAAGGAGAAAAAAAGGGGAGGAGAGGAAAGCTAGAGAACAACTTACTCCTCTAAAGGAGATAAGTTGCTTCTAAAGGGGGAAAGAGAAAAGTTGAATCACATGATACCATAAGGCTCAACAAAAATCACAAAGTAGAAAGCAAAATAAAGAGGAAGAGAGGAAGATTTGAAATATGGACAAACATTCACACTCCACTTACCAATGCACCTACAAACGTTAGCGAAATTCCAGCACATATACATCAACACGATTCATGGGATAAACATGCTTAAAGTTCAATCAACAAACATGCCAAGCTTTGCAAATACAAGAATTTACGTGTCGAGAACATGAAGGCATACATCAACTAGCACTCAAATCACCCTAAACTAGCATACCAACTGATCATACAATGACCCATGATGATTAAAATAAGCAAGAGAATCAAACAAGCTCAAAACAGCTCAAACATGGCATTCTGCTTCAGTGTTAACCGGTTAACCAAAGTGTTAACCGGTTAACCAGTTCAAACCTGCAGAAAACAACACAGAAAACAGATGCGTTAACCGGTTAACCAAAGCGTTAACCGGTTAACACTTTAAAAATAGCAACAATTCCTGCAGAAAATCAGCTCAAACTAGCTTATCCAATAATTCTTCAGCAGTTCATCAATCAATTATGCATGAAATAGTTGGATCAATTCACATTAATCAAACATCATTAAGCTCATGAACATTAACACATAGATCCGATTGCAAATCAACCAATCAATTCAAGCAAAACAAGCAAATACAAGAGCACATGGTGGATCTAAGCTCAAGCATGCAAATAAGCTAAAAAATAGAGCTAGATCTGAATTTAACCAACCTACAAAGCTGAGGTATGCTTTGGTAATTGTTGTTTGAGCTGGAAATGAGGAATCTCGCGGAAAACTTCGAAGATCCAGTGCTAATCTTCACACATCATGCAAAATAAATGCAAGTAAAGGATCTTGATGAAGAACTTGGCTCCAAAATCTTTTCTAATCTCTAAATCAGATCTGAACCAAGTAGTGAAACCAACAAATTGATGCAAAGAAGCTATGAATGGAGGTCTAGTTCCAAGATCTACAAACTTTAATGCAAAGTTTTGTGATCTTCAAAGAGGAACTTTGAGTGATTTGGAAAATTGGGAGAGAAAATGAGAGAATGATGAGAGAGGAGTTAAAATTCAGAAAAATGAGAAGTGAATTATGAGAGAGCTAGCTCTTGGTTTGGAGGGAAATAGAATAAATATCCCCTAGGTTTGGGGCCCAAAATTTTGGTTTGGGATCCAAAAAATGGTTTGGGATTAGCTTAGAAAGTGATTAGGATCTAGCCTTGGAATTAGGCTTGGAAAATCATCTAGATCCTTCTCCATAATTTCCAATTAATTCAAAAATGAATAAAAATCAGAAATATGAAAAATTGGAGCCAAAACACATGCTGATCTTGCTACTGGAATTCAAATTTCGCAGCCGTTAACCGGTTAACCAAAGCGTTAACCGGTTAACGCAAGCAAATTTTGAATTCTCCCTCCTTTTGGTGGGAAACTCCAAGAATAGCCTGGCGCCAACCGTTCCAATCTGATTTTGATCTTCAATTATTTTTTAAGGCTTTGACCATGATACCCAGCTTGTACAAAAGGTCCTATGAGCTTCCTGCCAGGTCACCATGCTCTTGACTTTGACTTGTAGTGCTTCGAATTTCCCGGATGATTGATCATATGCCTTATGCTAGAACATGTGAGTACTATGCTTCATTTTTCTATGCAAAATGCTAAGGATATGACATGCTAATGATGTGTAATATGATGATGATGCTAAAAAGAAGAGGGCAAATTTGGGGTGTTACAAATGAAGTCAGTGTACTTCACGTCGTTAGGGTGGAGGCTTTGATACGTCGCTTTGGGTGTCAGGACGATGTTGCTTTCACTTGTTCTATTTTATGAAAAACCTTTTATGATGAAAATATTAAATGTTATTTTGATTTTCGCAGCATGTTAAACAATTTTATTGTAAACGTATCATTAAGCCTTCTGTTGATTTTTGAAGTTGAATTGTGACACTTAAATATATTGTCGAAAATTTCACATTGATTTTATTAATATTTCGGGGGGTAATTTGGGTGTTACAGATAGAATTTAATGCAGTCTTGGCTTTGATCGTGTATGGGATCAGTTTGTTTCCAAATGAGAAAGAATTTTTGTGTATGGATGCAATAACCATCTTTATTAAAAGAAACCCTATTCCAACTCTGCTGGGAGATTTATGTTATGGTGTTCATTACATGAATGAGAAAAAATGGTAGGTCTTTTTCTTTGTTGTGCACCCTTATTTTACACTTGGATTTCTTGACGTCTTCCTAAGTCAGACCCTTTTGTAGAGCTTAAAGGAGATGTTAAGTGGTCCAAGAGGTTGACGGGCTTGACCTTAGATGACATCACTTGGTATTATAACAGAGACATGGTTGGGAAAGAGTTTATTACTAGCTCTGGTAATTTTCCTAACGTACCCTTGCTTGGTAGAAAAGGGGGAATTGGCCATAATTCAATATTGGCTATCAAATAGTTTTGGTATCCTTTGAAGGCTCCTTCCATGGAAGAAGATATTACATAGTCCTTATACTTTCCTGCCAAAGGAAATGAAGAGTTGTCAACCAGGTTTCTCAGGCTTGGGTTGTGAAGGTTAAGAAAGGAAAAAAAGATTTTAGAAGAATAGATCCAAAGACATATGCACCCTATGCTGATTGGCTAAGACATCGTGTTCAAGTTATGCTTCTCCCATTTTCAGTAGAACCTCCCTTGTATCTTAAGGGGGTTGAACCTCAAACCACAATGCCTATTGAAGAATACCATAAGCTAGAAGCTAAACTTCAGAAAGTCAAAATTGAAAAATCTGAAATTAACAGTTTGTATCAGCATCTGGTTCATACTATCAAAGAAATGGAGGAAAAGGTGCACCTGGCTCAGAAGGCTACGAAAGACAAGAAGAAGGAGTTTGCTGATAGGGAGCTTTTCTTCAAGAAGAAAGGCTTGGCTGAGATTAGCAAGGCTGGTGAGCGCAGAAGGATCAAGAAGTATTTGGAAGAGGCAAATGAGACCATAACTCTTTGGTAAGAGTAGTGGGAGATAAACCAGAGAAATCATAAGGAAATAGAAAAGGGATATTAGCTTAAGATTGAATATTTATAAGTGCAGGTAGAAAGTCGAACTGGAGAACTTTAGAAAGCTCACGAGCGGCGAATGGACTACTTACAATGGAGGATTCTCAGAAATAAATAGAAGAATTCAAGATCCACGTTGAAACTAAGAAGGCTAGGTCGGAACCAGGTTCCAATAGGGAGAATGAAAAGGTGTTCTTGCAACAAATCAGTAAGTTGCATGTTGTAACACCCCATTTATACCTGACTTTACAATTAAATAAGAGTTATATTAAAATCGGTTAAATATGTTTTTGGTCCTTATAAATATCTCAATTTTGATTTTTAGTCCCTATAAAAAAATGTTGAGTTTTAGTCCATATAAAATTACTTTTGCATGAAATTTTAGTCCTTCTACAGGGACTAAACTGCGTGTAAAAGTAATTTTATAGGGACTAAAACTCGAAGTTTTTTATAGGGACTAAAAACCAAAATTGAGATATTTATAGGGACTAAAAATATATTTAACCCTATTAAAATTCACAAAAACATGGGATATTACATTTTCAACTTTAAAATCAAATAACAAAAACTTCATTACTAATCATGCATCACAAACTACGCAACGGATTCAACAAAATTTGACAATTAAAACAACTTCAAGTATATATTCAACATCAAATACTTCAACATGGTTTTCAACATAAAACAACTAAAAACGAGTTCATAATCTAGATAAAATCTACAAAAAGAAACATGTGTGCATCCCCCCGAAGTGTTACGTATCAGAGCGATAAACACCAACTTGAGACGACTAAGTACTCAGATCTTGGTTACCTGCACATTACCAACAGAGGGAAACATTCAAACAGAAGGGGTGAGATATCGAATAACATAAACATGAGTATGATAATCGATATATAAGAAAGAAATCATACAATTATACCACTTCACACAACAAGCAACATCAACGTATAACTACAACCAACAACCGATAGCAACATAGTTAAAATACAACTCGAATGAGAATCAACTTATATATGCATGTGGTACCATTGGAGTAAACTCCCAACTTTAAAATATTGCCAGTTTATCCAGGCATCAACAACTTATTTGCCAATCCAGGCCAACTTGAATCAATCATTCGCTCCAATTTGAAAATATGCAAATGTATGCAACTATGAATGGCATACAAAAAAAACAACAACATAGTCAACAACTTAACAACATAACAACATGAGTCAACGTTGGTCAATTGACCTGCAACTTAATAATTTTCCCCAAGATCGGGACAACACAACTTATAACAACTTAATACAACTTCAACATGGAAAACGACTAATTACGGCTTAATCAATTAGATTTCTAAATTAAGTATTTTTAATCCTCAAATCAACTTTAATTAACTTATTTTATCCCTAATTAAGGTCTAAGGTTGACTCAACTCAAAACGCATGCGAAAATAGGATGAATCGCCAAAAACAACATTTTATGCACACTACTATTCCCATACGCGTAATGGCTACTCCATACGCGTAACAACTTGCTTTTACTCCATTTCTTACGTGTAATGCCTCACTTATTAAGTGTAATGCCTTAACTCCCTACACGTATCCTAGCAAATGACCAGAGGGCCTAAAATTCAACCTTCCCTTACGCGTAATGCCTACGTAACTGGGATATGTTACACGTAATGCTCCTTTTGTCACGTGTAACACCATATTTGTTACGTGAAACACCAGAATGCATACAACATCATCACTCCATTCAAGCCTAATTGGATTTCTTCATCGATTTTTACTCTAAATCTTTTGTATCTACTCATCTACTAAGTTCTACTACTGATTTTATGAATCCTAATCTCCTTTTCTACACGAATTTTCTGCAACAACCAGTCCAGCAGTTACAACTCAGATACAACAACGATTACAACAATAGAAATAACTCACACAACAACAATACAATAAGAACAACAAATCATACATATCAGATTCATACGAAAACACAGAAACTAATCATATGGAACCCAACCTACATAAAAATTATCTAGTCCCAACTATGGAATGCGAACCCCACCCTTACCTTGGATTGAAGGCAACAATAATTCACCATAAAAATCCTCAACCTAGCCTCTTCTTGATCTTCCACTAAGACTTTTTATCCCTTCTTACAAAATTCTGATTATTCTCTAGTTAGGTCTTTATTCTAATCTTACTAAAATCTCACTAATTAGCTTAATTACCAATGGGCCTAAAATAACACCCCAAATTTAATACTCTCACACTACAACTAAGCCCAACTTAATATTATATCATTAATACTTATTTTATTATTCGACTTAATTAATCCTATCACCCAAAAACGACTTAACCTGCAACATAAAATCAACTTAAACAATTTAACGACACAACCGAAAAAATACCAACCTAACAACAAATAATAGGGAAAAATAAGCGATAATATTTAATGAAATTAATTAATTAAATACGGGTGTTACAACTCTCCCCCACTTAGAACATTTTCGTCCTCGATAATCTTACCTTACTCAAACAACCCGGGATAAGATTCCTGCATATTTCTTTCCAACTCCCAAGTCATACTTTCTCTGACAACTCCCAACCAAACAACTTTCACTAAAGCAATCTCTTTGCCTCTTAAATTCTTCATTTCAAGATCCTCAATTTGTACTGGCATTATCTCCACAATGAGATTATCATGTACTTGCACATCATCCATACTAATCACATGAGAAGGATCTGAAATATACTTTCGGAGTTGCGACACGTGGAACACATCATGCAAACATTCCCAACTCTATCCGAAATCTGATATGGACCAATAAAACGAGGGGTAAGCTTCCAAGATTTCAACGCTCACCCAACACCTATCACAGGTGTAACTCTTAACAATATATGATCACCTTCTTGGAATTCTAAATATTTCCTTTGCTTATCATGATAATTTTTCTGCCAACTTTGAGAAGCTTTCATCTTCTCTCGAATTAACTTCACCTTCTCGGTAGTCTCTCGAACTATCTCTGGTCCAAGCACCACACTCTCACCAAATTCATACCAACACAACAAAGTCCTACATCTTCGACAATACAACTCCTCAAAAGGTGCCATTCCGATACTAGATTGGTAATTGTTTTTATACGTGAACTCGACCAATGAAAGATAAGTATCCCACGAACCTCCTTGCTCAAGTACATAAGCTCTCAACAAATCCTCCAACGACTGAATCGTCATCTCAGTTTGTCCATCTGTTTGAGGATGATACACTAAACTCAACCTCAACTTAGAACCCAAAGCTTCTTGCAAACTCTTCCAAAACTCAAAAGTAAACCTCGGATCTCGATCCGACATAATACACAAAGGAACGCCATGCAACTTCACAATCACTTTGACATAAATCTCAGCCAACTTTGATACTGGAAAATTAATGTTAATAGGAATAAAATGAGCCGACTTAGTAAGCCTATCAACAATCATCCAAATCGAATCATGTCCTCTTGAAGTATTAGGAAATCCTGTTACCAAGTCTATATAAATGTTATCCCATTTCCATTCTGGAATATCCAACGGTTGCATCAGACCAGTAGGCTTCTGATGTTCAACTTTCGACTTCTGACAAATCAAACAGGCATACACAAAATGTGCAACGCCGTTCATTATCCCAAGCCACCAAAAATACATCTTCAAATCCTGATGCATCTTAGTCGCTCCTGGATGAATACTCAATTTACTTCTATGACTTCCGTCAAGAATCATCCTTTTAATATCCACATCATCAGGAATACAAATCCGATCATGCAATCTCAAAACACCATGCACATCCAATTTAAAACCATTCTTCTCTGATTCACCACAATAAACTATCACATCAACGAGTTTCACATACAATTTCTGAGCTTCTCTAATATTGTCCAGAAAATCATTGTTAAACTTCAGCATACCCAGCATAACACTCTTCGGTGTCACTTTGCAAACCAAACTCATATCCCTAAACTGCTCAATCAACTCTAACTTCTTAACAATAATTGCCGACATATGCAACGTCTTTCGACTTAAAGCATTGGCCACAACATTAGCTTTACCCGGATGGTAATTTAACCCAAAATCATAGTCTTTCAACAGTTCCAACCATCTTCGTTGCCTCATATTCAACTCTTTTTGATCAAACATATACTTTAAACTCTTATGGTCACTAAATACTTCAAATCTAGAACCATAAAGATAATGGCTCCAGATCTTTAATACATAAATAAATGCAGCAAGTTCCAAATTGTGTGTAGGATAGTTCTTTTTATGAACCCTCAACTGTCTAGACGCATAAGCAATTACTTTACCATTCTGCATAAGAACACCTCCTAACCCCGTCAATGAAGCATCACAATACACAACAAACGGTTCCTCTAAATTCGGTAAAGGTTAAACCGGAGCCAACGTCAATTTATTCTTCAACTCTACAAAGCTTTCTTCACATTGGACATCCCACACAAAAGTTTTACTCTTACAAGTCAACCGAGTCAAAGGAAGTGCCAACTTTGAAAATCCTTCTATAAACCTTCGGTAATAACCGTCTAATCCCAAGAAACTTCTAATCACAGTAGCCGACTTTGGGGTTTCCTATTGCAACACAATATCTATCTTAGAAGGATCCACCATAATACCACTACCTGAAATCACATGACCAAGAAAACTGACTTCCTTCAACCAAATTTCACAATTGGACAACTTCACATACAACTTCTTATCCTTCAAAAATTCTAATATTGTTCTCAAATGTTCTGCATGCTCTCATTCTGACTTAGAATAAACCAAAATATAATCCATAAACACAACCACAAAACGATATTGATAAGTATGAAAAATATGACTCATGTACTCCATGAATACTCCTGGCGCATTAGTCACATCAAAAGGCATCACTGAATACTCGTAATGTCCATACCGTGTTCGGAATGTTGTCTTCTGAATATCCTCGTGTTTCACCTTAATCTAATGATAGCCTAATCTCAAATTGATCTTGTTAAACACGTGAGCACTTACTAATTGATCCATCAAATCATCTATTCTTGGTAACATATACTTATTCTTAATTTTCACCTTGTTCAACTGTCTATAATCCACACAAACCCTCATACTTCCATCTTTCTTCTTAACCAACAAAACTGGAGCTCCCCACGGTGATACACTTGGTCTTACAAACTTCTTCTCAAGTAACTCTTCTAACTGCTTCTTCAATTCAGCCAACTCAGAGGCAGACATCCTGTACAGTGCCATAGAAATAGGTCTAGTACCAGTTACAAGATCAACCGCGAATTCAACTTCTCTTTCAGGCGGTACGCCCAAAATTTCATCAAGTAAAACATTCAAAAATTCATTCACTACTTGCAGTTCTTCAATCTTAGCCTTACTCTCTACAGATAACAATGCCATAAACGAAAACATTTGGGCTTCTTCTTTCGTCAACTTTTGCAACTCTCTAAATGACAATAACCCAACTTTCTCCTCTTCTGGAGTAGAAAACCTCACTGACTTACGAAAATAATTAATATGAACATAGTTATACTCTAACCAGTTCATACCTAGGATTACATCCATCCCAGTCAATGACAAACAAACCAAATCAACATAAAAATCTTTATCAAAGATAGACAATGGGCAACTCAAACACACTAGAGAAGTAATCACCGAACCTTTAGCCGGAATTTCAATGACCATTTCTCATTTCACCGTAGACAACTCAAGACCCAACCTCTTAACACAATCAGCAGCAATAAAAAAATGGATAGCACCCATGTCAATAATAGTAATTAAAGGAATACTATTAATGAAACGCATACCTCTGACGAGCTTATCCTCATTAGTTATCTGAGTCCCAACAAAAGAGAACATTTTTCATCCATACTTTGCTTTCTTTGGCTTCTGGCACTGGCTACAATATATATCCTTCTTCGCCACCATTAAGGCAGATCATATCTTTATGTGTGCAATCAGATATTGCATGCCCAACTTTTTCATAATGGAAACAACGTTTCACTTCAGCAGTACACACATTAATCTTGTGTCTAGCTTGCCCACACTTGAAACAAACAATACCAACAGGAGCATCTCCCCCACTAGTTCTCTGACTCGAAGCAACTTTATGCTTACCCTTACCAGCTGGAGTATCATAAGGCTTGCCACTGTTCTGTTGGTTCTTGCCCCTCCTATAACAATATTGAAGTGAGCATTGTTATCTTCCTCGAAGATCCTGCAACTATCAGCAAGATCAGCAAAAACACGAATCTTTTGATACCTCACAACCTTCTTGATCTTGGAGTGCAACTCGTTCTCAAACTTGATTCACTTCAAAAATTTAGCAGTCGTTGCATCATGGTTCGTATAGAACACTGACAACTCTATAAACTTTGCAGCATAATTCGTCACTGACATATTCCCCTATTTCAGCGCAAGGAATTCAATCTCTTTCTTGCCACACACATCTTCGGGGTAATACTTCAGCTTAAACTCTCTACGAAAACAGCCCAAGTGATCTCTTCACCTGCAGCTTCCAACCTTTCTCTAGTTTCCAACCACCAGTCAGTAGCCTCAACTGCTAACATGTTAGTTCTATAGCGAACCTTCTGTGATGGAGTGCAATCCATCACACAAAATATTCTCTCGATTTCTTTCAACCAATGCAGTATCAGGGTAATACTTACCCTTGAAGGTAGGCGGAATCTCTCTCTAAAAAGTCACAAATGTACGAGACTAATCATTCCCGCCAGTAATCGGTAAATTCTACACAGCTTGAGTCATTGCTTGCATTGCAGCAACCATTGTAACATCATTTCTTCCAGCCATCTAAACATAATACTACAACACAACAAGAGTTAGAACCACATAAGAATACTCGACTGTTAGACAATTACGACTCGACAACTTGATCAGACAGACCGACCTACTCTGATACCACTAATGTAACACCCCATTTCTACCCAACTTTAAAATTAAATCAGAGTTATATAAAAAAACATGGGATATCACATTTTCAAATTTAAAATCAAATAACAAAAACTTCATAAATAATCATGCATCACAAACTACGCAGGGAATTCAACAAAATTTTCAACTTTAAAACAACTTCAAGTATATATTCGACATCAAACACTTCAACATGGTTTTCAACATAAAACAACTAAAAACGATTTCATAATCTAGATTAAATATACAAAACAAAACACACGTTCATCCCCCCAAAGTGCTACATATCAGAGCGACAAACACCAACTTGAGACGACTAAGTACTCGGATCTTAGTTACCTGCACATTACCAATAGAGCGCAACATTCAAACAGAAAGGGTGATATATTGAATAACATAAATAGGAGTATGATAATCGATATTTAAGTAAGAAATCATACAATCACACCACTTTACACAACAAGCAACATCAACATACAACTTGCAACCAACAACCGATAACAACATAGATAAAATGCAAATTGAATACGACTCAACTTATATATGCATGTGGTACCATTGGAGTAAACTTCCAACTTGAAATTATTTCCAGTTTATCGAGGCATCAACAACTTATTTGCCAATCTAGACCAACTTGAATCGAGCATTCACTCCAACTTGAAAATATGCAAATGTATGCAACTATGAATGGCATACAACAACAACACCTTCAAATACATAACAACAAAACAACGTGAATCAATGTTGGTCAATCGACCCGCAACTTAATAATTTTTCCCAAGATCGGGACAACACAACTTTTAACAACTTAATACAACTTCAACATGGAAAACAAATCATTACGGCTTAATCAATTAGATTTCTAAATTAAGTATTTTTAATCCTCAAATCAAATATAATCAACTTATTTTATCCCTACTTAAGGTCTAAGGTCGAATCGACTCGAAACGGATGCGAAAACAGGATGAATCGGCAAAAATAGCATTTTCTACACACCACTTTGCCCATACGCATAATGGCTACTCCATACACATAACAACCAGCTTCTATGCCACTTCTTATGCGTAATGCCTCACCTCTTATACATAATGCCTTAACTCCCTATGTGTATCCTATGAAAATGACTAGATGGCCTAAAATTCAACCTTCCCTCACGCGTAATGCCTGCTTAACTGGGATATGTTACGCGTAATGCTCCTCTTGTTACGCGTAACAATGCTCCTCACATATAATTCTACCTCTGCTACGAATTATGTAACCTCATCACTCCATTCAAGCCTAATTGGGTTTCTACATCGATTTTATACTCTAAATCTTATGTGTGTACTCATCTACTAAGTTCTACTACTGATTTTACGAATCCTAATCTCCTTTTCAACACGAATTTTTTGCAACAACCAATCCAACAATTACAAGTCAGATACAACAACAATTACAACAACAGAAAAAACTCGCACAACATCAATAAAACAAGAACAACAAATCATACATATCAGATTCATACGAAAACGCAGTAACTAATCATATGGAACCCAACCTACATACAAATTATCTAATCCCAATTATGGAATGCGAACCCCACCCTTACCTTGGATAGAAGGCAGCTCGAATTAACCGCAAAAATCTCTGCGAAAATCCTCAACCTAGCCTCTTCTTGATCTTCCTCTAAGACTTGGTCTCCCTTACAAAATTCTGATTATTCTCTAATTAGGTCTTTAGTCTAATTTTACCAAATCTCACTAATTAGCTTAATTACCAATGGGCTTAAAATAACACCCCTAAATTTACTACTCTCACACTACAACTAAGCCAACCTTAATATTATATCATTAATACTTATTTTATTATTCGACTTAATTAATCTGATCATCCAAACACGACTTAACCTGCAACGTAAAATCAACTTAAACAACGTAAATAACTTAATGACACAAACAACAAAATACCAACCTAACAACAAATAATCGGGAAAAATAAGCGATAACATTTAATGAAATTAATTAATTAATTAAGGGCGTTACACATGCCTCCTTTGATCATAGAGACTTGCTTATTCAGAGGCTAATTGAAGACCCGGGGCATCCAGATGCCGCTCAATGTTTCGAGACTATCAAGAAATTCAGTTGGAGGCTGAAAGATGTGGAGTTTCATAGGGTTTTGTTTCTTTTGTTGTACTTGGATTACCCACAGGCTTGTTGTGGGAATCTTTGCTTTATCTTTCTGTTTATTTTCTTTGCTGATGTAAAACTTGTAACCCTGCGGGGAGATCTTTTTTTTCTCTATGAGCCCTTTTTATATTATTTGTTCCTTGCTCATCTTTCTGATTGTTGTCTATGCACCAACACTTGTTCGTCCAGACCAAACACAACTGAGTCTTGTGTGAATGCTTCTTCTCAAAAAGTCGGGTTCCAAAAGCCATTTTGATTCCTTTAATTGTTATTGAATACCAGAACTGGGATATAAATGGCCTTGAGAATGTAAGACACATCATTGCATAACATGCATATTACCCTTGGTCTTTTTTTCTAGGTACATGTCTTAGGTTTCTGACTTCTCTTCTATTTATGGCACTATAGCTGACAAGAGAGTTCACCAATATTTGACCCGAGAAAACAGAACAAGGATTATGGAGCAAATGCAGGCAAAGTTGGCTGAGTTGAGGGCACGTATGGACTAATTCATGACTTTGATGACGAAAATGAATGAGAATCAAGAAAGGATTCGAGAGATGGTTGAAAGAACTCAAGAAATTCCAGAGTGTAATGTAGGCAACGGCATTCCAACTCCTCAAGGTAATCCAATAGTTACCCCTTCTGCTAATATGAATGGTGCTCCGGGCGGAGACATGGGTTGTCATGGTGCTTACATGGATGGTCAAGATGAAAACTTTACTTTGGTTGATGGAGACAAGGAAGCATAGAACACTGTTTTGAACCGTAGATTTGATGAATTACTGAGATGATTCGATCTATCAAATCTCAAAACACCCTTGGTTTTGATGTGTCTGATTTGGGATTGGTTCCCGGAGTAAGGAATCCTCATAAATTCAAACCACCTACCTTCAACAAATACAATGGCTCGACCTGTCTGAAGACACACCTGCAGCCTTACGTGGGAAGAATTGTTGCCCACACGGAAGATGAGAAGTTATGGATGTATTATTTCCAAGATAGCCTTACTAGGGCATCACATGAGTGGTACATGAAGCTGAATAGAGCCTTTGGGAGAAGTTGGAAAGAGTTGGCCGAAGATTTTGTGAAACACTATCAGTACAACATGGATATGCCCAAACGTACTCAACTTTAGAGTATGGCCCAGACAACTAAAGAAAGTTTCAAGGAGTATGCCCAATGTTGGTGCCAACTTGCTGCTAGGGTTCAACCTCCCCTACTTGACCGTGAAATGGCCGAAATGTTCACGGGAACATTACAAGGGGCATACCTTGATAGATTAGCTGCCTGTCCACCAACAGAGTTTGTTGATATTTTTGCCAATGAGAGGATTGAGAACTTATTGAAGATGGGTAAGATTCAAGATGTTAGCGGAGCAAGCTTATCAGGATCGATAAATCCTTTTGCTGGTCCTCAGAGGAGGAGAGAGGGGGAAACTAATGTTGTGTACGGAAGAGGTAGGGGCAGAGGTCGTCCAAACTACTATTCTCAAGTGTCTGCCATCACTATTCCTACAGAACCTTCTCCATAGCAGCAACAACAACCACAACTAGAATAACCTGCAGCAAAGACAGTATCACTGTCCAGCTAGACCGGCTAATATGGTTATTGAGCATATTCCCATGACGTATATAACATTGTTGCAGAGATTGTTGGAACTGAACATGGTGCAATTGAGGACTTTGGCACCTCCTGTGGGACCTTTAACTCAAGGATATGATGTTAACACTCGATGCGCTATCCATTATGGTGCTCCTAGGTGTAACACCCCAAATTTTCCCTCTCTTTTCATATCATTTAGCATATCATTTTCATATTTCGCACATCATCATTAGCATAGAAAGATGAAGCATAACATCCATAGCATAGCATGGAGCTGGCAGTGATTTCACTTCAAACGCGGTTGTTCAGGTCGCGATCTGATCAGATGGACGTTTGACCTAACCTTGGTCAAACTATCGAGGGGTTGTTTTAACTGTAATTCATCTTCATTTGAGGTTATTTTTCAAGATAGTGCGTCTAAAGTTAAATTGTGGTGTACATAATTCTTCAGTTTATCAAGCAGTGGTTCGTGTGAAATTTGGTTCAAAAATTCAGTCTTATCATGATTCTAGGTTCAGTTGTGTGCATCTACGAATTTATCTTCTTCAGAGATTTAATTCGGATAAATTTGATATGGTTCAGTTCATTTGATCAGAGATTCAGAGATGATTAAGTTGGGGGTCGTATTTCAGTTTCAAGCTTCTTAGTGGGGTGTGATTGACTTTAATCGGAGATTGTGGAATAACGCAAGTCGGTTTAGGGATTGCGCGCATGTGGACAATATCTTTCATAAAAATCACTTCATATCCATTTTCTTATTCGATCCATTTCAGTTATTCACTATCCATTTCAATAAACCGATTTCTCAATCCACTTATTCCCTAATTCCATCTTTATTCATTTAAACCATATCCATTTTCATTTTTAACCATTATCCATCGTTTATCACATCCATTGTTTTTATCCAAACTCATTTCCTATCCATAATTCAATTATTTCAATCCATACCATAACATTCATTAACCATCATATTTTATTTAGTTTACAATTATTATCAAAATGTCCAAAAAAAAAATAATAACATAGATTTTCACAACTTTTGCAACGGTCCCCACATGATTCATGTATACCATTATTTTCATACAACATTTTTCAGCCATCCACCCAGCCGGTACGCCCTTAACACGTTAGCACAACCCAATCCAAAAGTCATATTCATATTACTCCAGCCTAAACACAAAAGTAGTTGTATAACACACACTGTACATACTTCACGTGACCCAAGTGTATCCCAAATGCAGCACAAGCGCACACCTTCTTTGAGTATCAAAACGCAAAGCAGAAGAAAATACAGCACATGAGACAAGCATGATTCAAAATAAAATGAAAAGAAAATTCAAAGAAAGAATTAAAAAAAAGGAAAATAATAATAATAGAATAAAAAAAAGGAAGTTTCAGAAGGAAGAAAGGAATAGATAAAAAGTTTGTTACAAACTAACTGATTAATTCTTCAGCAAAAAATAACAAACTGATAAAAAAGTTCTGTTACAAGAAAAGGGACTTGGTTTTACATCACCCACACACAAAAAATCATTTTTCATGATTCACTCATCACCAATAACAGAATCATTTTTCTTCAATCTTCATCACCAAGATAACACATAACCGATTCCAATCTTCATCAAGTTCTTACAATCTTCATCAATTCCTTTCACAATCTTCCTCCATTCTCTTCAATCTTCATCACCAATAACAGAGAAACTGATTCAATCCTCATCAATTCGCTTCAATCTTCATCAATTCGCTTCAACCTTCATCAAACATCATCCAGTATTACGGACCAGACTCCAATCTTCATCCACGCTTCAGCATTCGTCAGTTTGCTTTTTCAATCGAATGAAGTCACCACAGTAGCATTAACAGACCTACAAATTGATTCAATACACAAATTCTGAAGAAGGAGAAACAAGCCGGATTCGCGAAGAAAGAAGATCGAATCAGAAGCGAAAATTGAAGGAGAAGCATTACTGAATTGAGGCTGAGTTATGTATCGTTCGTCGCATCATCGTGTAACAGGTACGCTTTCGGTTCCGCTATTTGATACAATTGCTGGCTGTGTGTTGAATTTGGTGTAGCTGGTTGTGATTTTCGATTGGTATTGCTTTGCGTTTCGTTGTGCGAGTCCGAATTGCAGGGAGGATTCGTTTAGCTAGGTTTGTTTCTTTGGTAAAGAGATGTTAGTGTTAGGTTAGAGTTGGATTGAGATGAAGCCGAGTGAGATTGAGAGAGGCTTAGGTTAGGATGAGTGGTGGTTCGGCGAGTTGGATTGAGGTGAGACAAAATGAGGAAGAAGAGAGAGGCTTAGGTTTAGGTTGTTTAGATTAGGTAATTGGTTGTAGGTGATGGCGGCGGCGAGATTTGAAGGGAGAAGTAGAAGCCGATTGAAGTAGAGAGAGGCTTAGGTTAGAGTTGTAGGTGACGGAGGACGTTGTGAGGCTGACGGAGAAGGAGGTTCGGCGGTGACGGATGTGAGAGAGAGAGAGTCGTCGGCTTCAATTCGTTGAGTAAGAAGAAGAAGAAGCCGAACGAGAAAGGAGGAAGAGGGCGGTGCTCCGGAACGGCGGCGGCGCTAGGTCACCGTGTTGAGGGTGAGGATGAGGGTTGGATAAGGCGTTGGAGATGAGGTTTTGTTGTTCGAAGGAAGGAGGTGGTGGCCGTGAGACGTGCGGCGGCTAGGGTAGGTCAGATGAGATAAGAAGAAGGTGATGAGCAGGAGGCCAAGGGAAAGTTTGGTTCGTTCGTTTGCTTTGTGTTTTAGTTCTTTAGGTTTGTATTTCATGATATCAAGAAAAATATATTTGATGAAATAAGAGTTTTCTTTATAAATTTCCAATAAAAAATGAAATAGGAATTCTGATGATATTTGTGAGCTTTGAGGAAGATAAGAGATAAGGGGTAATCCATTGCTACTGATTCTGCCCATACCGGCGGTGACACTTGTCACCGTCCGGTAGGGCCTGCGTTGATAAAACTCCACAGTAGGAGACATGTGTCTGCGGGTATTGGGCTTAACCAGGGTGCTTTTCGCACCTCACCCCCAACTTGGCCCAAGCAAGTTCAGTCCATTTCATTTCTAATCTCACCCCTTCTCAATTCTTTTAAATTCTTTTTGTTAATTTGTTTTCTCTTTTATCCAGTTTGGTTTTAATTCATTTTAAATAGTTGTAATCACCTAAAAATCCCCTAAAATATCATGGACCTTCCTTTATGTCTCTAGGTTTTTATCGTATTTTTATTTTATTTTTCTCATTGATCCACGTGCCAGAATTAAATCTCCATGGCACATAGCTTCTTTTGCTTCATTTCATGACCAGTCTGTCTTGTTTATTTTCTATAGCTTTCAATATTTGGAGTTTTAATTCCATTCTTTTCGCATTGTGTTCCTGAGATCTTTTACTTTTCATGTGATTTTTCTCAGAATTTTTAGAAAATTATTTCTTGAGTCTTGGTCTAGAAACTTGTGATGTAAGTTTTCTGCCCTAACTTGTGTTCTTGCCTTCATTTGACTTAGTTCCTTTCTGAAGTTTTACAAATCCTTTTGACAAGTTGATATAATATGTGTGAAGATCATTTGGTTTAAGTTGTGGAATTTTTAGATGGCTGGTTGATTATTTGTGGATTTTATCTTGAACCTTGTCCCATTTTGCTTCTTTTGGTTCATTAGATCTCTTATAGGCTTAGAAGAGCACTTGTGCCAACTTATTATCCTCATTTGGGGTTCCTCTGGGGTGTAGGTACCTTCCTGGTCCTAGGATAGGTCTTGTGTCTTCTGAATTTTTGAGTTTGCTTCTTATTCAAGTCATTTGTCTCTTTAAGTGTTTAAACTCCATCTTTTGGTTCCGTTGCTTCTATTTTGATATTGTTTGGTCTTGTGTGACCTCTCTCTTCATCTTGCTGGCCTCCTAAGCGATTCTTCATCTCATTTTGATTCTGGTCTTGAGCTTTGTGCTTTTATTTTGTGCGTTTTGCATTACATCTTTCATAAATGTGTGTTTGTTTTCATATGTATTCATGTTGCATCCTTTTAAGTCATAAGTCTCTTATCTTCATTTCTTTGAGTGGAATTTGCGTTGTGTATTTGCTCATATCATGTCAATTCTGATTTTGTGATGTTAGCATGTTATCTTACTCATTTTATTTTGTTTGTATGCATACTAACCTTGCAGGGGCTATGGTAAGTGTGAGATGTGGAAATTGAGTTCCACATTTCCAATTCTCATCTCTTCCTCTTATGTTTATGTGAACTAACCCTATTTTGTTGGGCTTAGGTCTTTCTCATCCCTTCTTCTATCTTCTTCTTCTCTCCTTCATTAGGATAGTGAGCCTCACTAACCTAGGACCATCCGAGCATGTGAATATTAGGATTAGACTTTTCCCTTTAGACTTTTTCCTTTGAGATCCTTTTGGTTCTTCTTCTCTTCTCCTCTCATAACTCTAAAAAACACTTTAATAAATCTGAAATGATACATTGATCCATAGCCTTATTCCATGAGGTATGCTTGTAGTCTTCCCATCTTGGGATAGTACATGTTTACCTTGTGATGCACAAGTCTGATTAAGGTATCTTCTTCATAAAAGAAAAGCTAAAAAAAAAACACTTCTTCATATGAATAATCAAAACACCTAATAAATAAACAAGTTAGTGAGCCTAAGCCCTAGTCTTTGGATTCAAGTTTTGGGGATCTTCTCCTTACTTGAGTGTGCTTGTTCTATTATTCCATCTTGGAATGTAGCGACAAGTGCACATTCCATGGAAAAGAGCTTGAGTTCACTTCCTTGTGACAAACCCCTAAAAGCTTCTAAAAAACACAAACAAGCAATAAGCATCTTTCCTTCGGGAATTCTTTTCTCACCTCCTTCGCTCCGTACGCGAACTTGCTCCTACTTGTCACTTTGCAAGACGGTTACGCACTCGTCGTCCGAGTCTGCAACACCTGAGCAATGGCATAGGCAGTTCAAGCCTTAATTCACAAGCAATTTCCCTTTAATACCCCTAGTTAGGGGAACTACGTCGACTCTGATCCTCATTTTCCCGATGAGGTACGTAGGCAGCGGGGTAGGGCCCGTTCGAGCACATTCTTTATTTTCCCTACATTTCCCTCTTTTTTTTCCATTCTCCTTTCTTGTTCCTTTCTCATTTCCATTCTCATCCCGGTTAGCAGTTCATTTGTCCAGCAGCAGTTATATTTTTCACACCCTTTGAGACAAACAAACAAGCGTGGATCCCGTCGGGTACGGCGGACAGATTGGGGTGCTAATACCTTCTCAATTCGTAACCGACTCCCGAACTCAGTCTCTTTGGTTCGTAGGACCTGTGTCCTTCCTCTTTCCTTCTTCCTCAGGTTTGTGCAACATTACCTTTCCCATCCCTTTGGGATAAAAATGTCTGGCTGGCGACTCTACCTTTCCGCGCCACTTTCGCGTTTGTACTAGGATGAAAAATCCCGGGAGCGACACTAGGCACACAATTGGGAAGTGTAAGGCTTTAAAATTAAAGGTGCAAGATTTGATAGATTCAAAGACTATCAATTTTTCTCCTCCCCCAAATGTACTCCAGAATCCAATGCCTAATCATGGCGGTGCTAGAGTGAATGTTGTAGATGATGGCGAGGGATTGAACCTTGTATCTAATGTGAATCGAGTGAAAACTTCTTTGTTGGTGGTAAAGAATAGATTCTTGAAGGGACATGTGTTCCCTGGTTGTGATGAGATTTGTGTTGAGTGTGTTGACCAAAGTAATGGTTGTTATCAATTGAAAGCTGGAATTGAGAAGTTGAGGGATGAGGGTCTCCTACAGTTTGACCAGTTGAGCAAAGGGAAGGATGATGTGTCAACTGTGACCATTTACTATAATCCTATGAATATTCATGTGTCGGCCAGGCCGCCACCTATTAACATTGTTGTACCTACTGAAGCGAGTCCAATTACTATTATGGTACCTGGGCCTAATCCATATACCAGTGAAAGACACATCCCTTGGCATTACGGTGCAGGCGTATATGTCTAGGGTCAAAAACAGGAAGAGAAACCTATAGTGGGGAGTAGTTCAAGTTTTGATAATGTTGGTGGATTAGGAGGATTCACAAGGAGTGGCGCTTGTTCGCGCCACAAACTCTGAGGTCTAACGCAGAAAATAAGGCAACAACCAAAGCAAAAGGTAAACAAGTTATGATTGAGGAAGTTGTGACTCCAGATGTTGGTTAGAGCACCTTTGAGAAAGAAGTAGAAGAATTCATGAGGATTATTAAGAAGGGTGATTACAAGGTTGTTGAACAGTTGAATCAGACACCTTCAAAGATCTCCATATTGTCATTGCTGAAATGCTCCAAAGTTCATCACGAGGCATTGTTAAAGGTGATGAACATGGCTTATGTGCCACATGAAATTAATGTTAACCAATTAGAATCTATTGTTGCAAATGTTAATGCCAACCATGGTTTGGGTTTCACGGATCATGACTTGACTTCATAAGTTCGTAACTATAATAAGACCCTGCACATCACCATGGCGTGCAAGGGTGTTGTGTTGTCTCATATATTAGTGGATACAGGATCGTCTTTAAATGTATTGCCAAATAAAGCCTTGATGAAATTGGACGCTGATGGAATCATTCTTAGACCCAGTGATTTGGTAGTACGGGCTTTTGACGGTTCAAAGAGGTCGGTGTTCGGGGAGGTTGAGTTGCTTGTTAAAATTGGTCTCCGGACATTCAAGTGCATATTTTATGTCATGGAAATCCAACCGGCGTACAGTTGTCTTATGGACAGGCCTCAGATTTATGTTGCGGGAGCAGTGACGTCTAGCCTGCACCAAAAGTTGAGGTACGTGGTTGACGACCAGGTGGTGATGGTTTATGGGGAGAAAGATATCTTTGTGAGCTATTTGTCAATGTTTAAGTATGTGGAAATGGATGGTGAGATTCACAAAATGCTATGCCAGGCCTTTGAAGCTGTTAATGTTAGTGTCTCTCCTAAAGAAGTAGTCTAAGGTAGTGAATAAATGGGTACTTCCATAGCTTCTTACAAGAAAGCTTTGGAAGTAGTTCAAACAGACAACGCCCAAGGCTGGGGCAGAGTGGTTAAGGTGTCGAATAAAGAAGATATGTATGGAATAGGTTATCAAACCGGTCAAGTAGTTTCTTTAGAGAACGAAGGGTTGATTACCTTCTCCAATGGAGGTGTCATTGATCCCAACCAGATGTGCGCTGCTACATGGGAAGACACTGACAATCATTGCGACCTGGACAACTGGGTGCGCCCACGTATCCCCGAAGAGGAGCTAAACAATTGGTTTGCATAGGAAATCATCCAAGTTACTCTTGAACATTGTAATTTTCTATGTTTTTCTCATTTTCATTTGCTTGTCAAGTCCTACACTATGCCCAAGGTGTATGGATACATTTGTAGGGCCACCATATGCATATTTGCAAGTTTATTTTATCATCAATAAAGGATGTTTTTTCATTCAAAATTGTGTTCTCTTTCTTTCATTTTAAATTTTTTCACAAAAAACAATATAATACTAATGTTTATTTTCTTTTTCTTTTTCATAAAAAATGAATTCTAAAATAAAACACATCACTCATGCAGACTTAATCACCTGGATTTTACTAATAACGGTTTTGTTATGGCTAAGTATGACTTTGATAATCAAATCTATCAAGCTGGTGAAGGGGTTGAGAAAGACTGTGAACTCACTAAGAATTAGCCAGGTTATTGTGACAAGAGAAAAGGTTCATCCAGCCTCATCAGGAGGAAATTGAGGTCATCAACATTGGGTCCGTGGATACTAAGAAAGAGATAAAGATTGGGGCCAGTCTGCAGGCCAGCGTGAAAGAAGAGTTGATTGGTATGTTACGTGAGTATGTTGATATCTTTGCTTGGTCATATCAAGATATGTCTGATTTAGATATTGATATTGTTGTGCATAAGCTACCATTGAGAGAAGAATGTCCATAAGTCAAGAAAAAGCTTCGCATAACTCATCTTAACATGGCTATGAAGATTAAAGAGGAAGTTCATAAGAAATGGGATGCGAGATTTCTTGCCATGACTAGTTATCCACCTTGGGTAGCTAATATTGTGCCTGTACCAAAGAAGGAAGGCAAGGTCTGCATGTGCATTGGTTACCAAGATCTTAATCGAGCAAGTCTAAAAGATGACTTTCCATTAGATCACATTAATGTATTGGTTGACAACATCGCTCAATTCTCGGTATTTTCCTTCATGGATGGCTTCTTCGGTTATAATCAGATTAAAATGGCGCCAGAAGACATGGAGAAGACAACGTTCATTACCCCATGGGGTACATTCTGCTACAAGGTGATGCCTTTTGGTTTGAAGAATGTCGGGGCAACGTATCAGAGGGCTATGGTAACTTTATTCCACAACATGATTCATAAAGAGATTGAATGCTATGTGGACGACATGATTGCCAAGTCAAGAACTGAGGAAGAGCATCTGATTAATCTCAAGAAGTTATTTTAAAGGCTGAGAAAGTTTCGTTTGAGGTTAAATCCAAACAAGTGCACTTTCGGAGTGCGGTCTTGTAAATTGCTGGGTTTCATAGTGAGTCAAAAAGGAATAGAGGTTCATTCTGTTAAAGTAAAAGCAATACAAGACATGCATGCACCGAGAACTGAAAAATAATTTTGTGGTTTCCTGGGTAGATTGAACTACATTGCATGGTTCATATCTCACCTTACAGCCACTTGTGAACCAATATTCAAATTGTTGAAAAGAACAAGCGGTCACGTGGAATGACGATTTCCAAAGGGCTTTTGAGAAAATAAAAGAGTATTTACAGGAAACTCCTATTCTTACGCCTCTGGTTCTAGGGAGGCCACTCATCATGTATCTGGTAGTACTTGAAGGGTCTATGGGTTAAGTTCTCAGTCAACACAACAGGACGGGTAGAAAGGAATATGCAATCTACTACCTGAGCAATAAATTTAATGACTGTGAATCAAGGTACTCAATGCTTGAGAAGACATGTCGTGCACTTGCATGGGATCCTAAGCGATTGAGACAATACATCCTCACACACACAACTTTTCTGATTTCAAAGATGGATCCTGTCAAGTACATATTTGAGAAACCAACATTAACCGAAAGGGTTTCTCGTTGGCAGATGGTGTTAACTGAATATGACATATAATACACTTCCCAAAAAGCCCTCAAAGGAAGTATTATTTTAGACTATCTTGCATAACAACCTCTTGATGATTATCATCCAATGCATTTTGATTTCCCTGATAAGGACATCATGTACCTCAAAGCTAAAGATTGCGAGGAACCACTCTCGGAGGAGGGGTCAGACCCTGAATCCAAATGGAGTCTGATGTTTGATTGGGCTGTCAACATGAATGGTCGTGGAGTTGGTTTCGTACTTATTACTCCTGAAGGTGTTCATTTTCCCTTCGCTGCCAGATTAACTTTTGGCTGCACCAACAATGAAGCAGAAAACAAGAGTTGTCAACATCACAATTCTTCTCCGTACCATCCAAAGATGAATGGCGCTGTCGAATCGGCCAATAAGAACATCAAGAAAATTATGCAGAAAATGGTGGTGACATACAAAGATTGGCATGAGATATTATTGTTCGCTTTGTATGGGTACCAAACGTCAGTTAGGACATCTACTGTGGCAACACCTTTCTCACATGTATATGGTATGGAAGTTGTCCTACCAGTGGAAGTTGAGATTCTATCACTGCGGCTGATGATGGATGTCAAACTTGATGGAGCGGAATGGGTTCGTGGCAGGTACAACCAGTTGAGTTTGATTGAAGAGAAAAGGTTGACAGCTGTATGCCATAGGCAGTTATATCAGAGGAGAATGAAGTGGGCATTCAATCAGAGAGTGTGTCCTCGGGAGTATCAAGTTGGTGAACTTGTGATCAAAATGATCCTTCCTTCCAGTACAGATCACAGGGGCAAATGGACTCCTAACTATGATAGTTCATACGTGGTTAAAAAGGTTTTCTCGGGCGGAGCTTTAATGCTTACAACAATGGATGGCGAAGACTTTTCGTCCCTTGTCAACTCAGACGCATTTAAAAAATACTTCGCATAAAAGAGACTCATTGGACAAAAAGAAGAATAAATAGTCCAGGCAAAAAAGGACATTTCGGTAAGCCAAAAAATATAAATAAAACAATGTACACCTGGTGAGTTGAAAATCCACATTGGACAACTCAGGCAAAAAAGGGTATCCCGGTGGATTCAAAACCCGAAAGGGAGGTCCATGCAAAAGAGGGAATAAAAGAATTACTGTGATCTGAGTTATCTATACTACATCATCGTCTCATTCAACCTGGAAATCTCGAAAGGATAGGAATCAATCTAATCCTCCTCTTCAGAAAGCAAGATAAGCGGAAAGTCTTGAAGACATACTGGCCATAGCAGACTCTAAACTCGGTGGAATGTCGTTTTCACATTGCCATTAGGATAGTTTCTTTTCTCAATTTAAATTGATCACCTCTTTCCAGGGGATTTCTTCTTGATGTATCTTTGCCTATTCAGGGCTTTTCAATAAAAAGGAATTATTCAGTCGAAAAGCTTCATCTTTGTCTTTATTTTAAATGTTTTGTTTGCAAAAATGTCCTGAATTTTTTATTAAAAAAAACATTGCATTTAAATAAGGTGGCTTTACAATAACATACAGGGGAAAATCATTTAAAATTGATTTGAATGTTGAATAATACCGGGTGGTGGATTCAAACCATACAAATCCCTGTGGCATGTGTGTGCATTTCTGTTGTGGGGTTTGCAACCAGGAGATTGGAAGAAAGAATTATTTGCAGCACGAAACATTTTTGGAAATCTTTTCCTCAATCAGTGTCTCTATAGATTATATTTCTTTTTAGAGCAAGGTATCAAGAAGGGTGGTGTTCCCCAAGCAGAGAGTATTCCTACCAAGAGATGCTTTCTATCGTTTCTCCCCAATGAGAGACGCCTTACAAATCATATCCCCAACAGAAGGGTAGTTCCCATACATCATCCCAAGTGGATTTTAAGATTGAAATCTTCCTCAACTGAGTCAGAGCTGGTGGTTTCCCCAGCAGAATTCCAGAGATGATTGAACAAGTGATAGTCCCCGAGTGGAGTTGTCATCACATAGTCAAGTCTTCCAAGCAGTCAGTTGAATACTCTCAATCCCCACGGAGTTAGAATTGTCAAAATTCTCTCCTCAACATAGTATTGACAAAGCATCTCCCCAGTCAAGCCAGGAGATTGTTATTTCCCCGTAGATTTTCATGATTGGGATTCCTTTTCATTATTGAAATTTCCCATAGTGAAGTCGCCAATTTATTTTTGGCAAGTGTGACAAGTCTAAGCAGGAAGATTTGTTCATATTCTTTCCAACAGACTGTTATCCTCTAATGGGTTTTGGAGATCGATTCAACAATCGTTCATTCCTCAACAAGAGTTAGATATTGTCAAAATATATTTATCTTTATCTCATTCCTCAGCAGGATATCAATCAGGATGTTTTCATTCCCAACAGAGTTATTCAAATAGAATTCTCCCCTGCATAGTCATTACTCTCTTCTCAAATCTAGCCTCAGTAAATTAATTTTAATGTCTAGTCTCAGTGGATAATTCTTAGAATTATTATCTATTTGGTAGATGGCATGTCTTTTCCTTGGAAAGAATCTTACAGCGTGTTCCTCAGATGCAGGGTTCTAAGTTAGTACATTATTGTCACTTATCCGACGTATAAGATATTTGAATGGAATCTTACAGCGTGTTCCCCAGATGCAGGGTTTTGACAGTGTATATTTACCACATGTTTGATGCATAGGATATGTGAAGAGAATCTTACAGGGTGTTCCTCAAACGCAGGGTTCTAGGCAATGCATCGTTTGAAAAGAATCTTACAGCGCGTTCCTTAGACGCATGGTTCTAATCAATGTGTTGTCTCCACATAACATAACTTAGGGTATGTGAAGAGGTCTTACAGCGCGTTCCTCAGATGCAGGGTCCTAATGGTGGGATTTATCGTCAAAGCAATACAAAGAATCTTACAGCATGTTCCTTAGACACAGGGTTCAGACGTACAGTTTACCACATGTCCGACACATAGGAGGTATGAAGAGAATCTTATAGTGTGTTCTTCAGATGTAGGGTTCTAATCAATGCATTGTTAACACTTATTCAGTTACAGGATACGTGAAAGAAATCTTACAGCGCGTTCCTCATATGCAGGGTTCTGAGAGTGTATTTTTACCATTTATCTAACGCACAGGATATTTGAGGAGGATATCACAACACATGTCTCAGATGCATGGTCCTATGCATGTCTATCCCACAAACTAAAGTGCACCAACTCCACCGTCGTTGTGGAAAGACAATAGTCATCTGGTGTTGTACAAAAGATAGGTTTCCAAGTCCAATGTCGTTGTGGCAAGCCATTAGTCGTCTGGTGTCGTACAAAAGACAAGTTTCCAAGTCCATCGTCGTTGTGGAAATCTAGTAGTCTTCTGGCGTCGTTTAAAAGACATTTCTACATTCTTATTGATTAATTTACATCACACCAGATTTCTCCAAGCATAGTTTTCTTTGGTTGGGTTTACATCCCTTTTCTTCTTCTTCATCAAAGTGGAAATTTTATGGTTTGTTTTGGTATTTAATTACAGTTTATCTCGAACGTCTGATAGTCGATGCTCTCATCCTTCTCAGACTAACAAATGATTGAATATGGGCAGTTGTAACACCCCAAAATTTGGCCTCTCATTTTCATAGCATCTAACACTTTATTTGCATACATAGCATTGCATCCCTTAGCATAGAAAGATGAAGCATAACATTAATAACTTGAGGCATAAGGCATGTGGGCAGTGACTTGCAAGTTTGTGATCATCCAAAGCCAAAGACAAGGTTCAATTGTCTCTCAACAAGGCTCAAAGGTCTCTTATATCTCACACAATCTCAAATGATGTTCCAAGTCCCTAGAAGAGGGAAATGCATCAGGAAGTCACCTCAGAGCTTATCTTCTACACAAGGAACCCAAACTAGGGTTTTGGTTGCAAGAGGCCTCTTGAGGATTTTTTGGTCTCAACTTGTGTTCATGGTCTTATATATTTTATCAAGTGTCTATGGATGAATTTTGGTGCATTGGTACCTTGAGGAAAGTTCTCAGGCATACAGTTACTTATGGTCTATGCAAAAGTCAATTGTGCAAGAAGAAAAGTCAATTGTTCCTTTTTAAGGTCTAATTCATTATTTTCAAGGTCCCATACCTTCATATGGTCTTAAAATTTCAATACTTACATCATTCATCAAGAATCAAGAGTTAGGTCAAAAGTTACTAAATTTGGAAATGACCTATAATTTGAAATTTCCATTTTTGGAAGCTTTTCAAGCCACATTCAACCTGACTTTTCATCAGCAAAAATGCTTCAAATGAAAAATTTCCAAACATGAAAGTTGAATATCTTTCTCTGCCATTTACAAAAGGTACTAGATCACTTTGATACCATTTGTGAATCTCAAGATATGATCAAAAGACAATTTTAGGGTTTTTCACATGAACCAATTCTTCCACTTTTGCAAAAAGGCTTCTACAAGACTTGCATTGATTCTAACTTACTAATTCAGTCCATATACTTCAAGTACACTTCATTTAAGGCAAGATTGTCATTTGAATCATTCACTTTCATGGCTTATTTATCACAAAAAAATCAAATGCCCAAATTGCAAATTCATTTGAAACTTGAAACCAAGCCATCACAAGTCACAAAACCAATTCAATACTGATTAAGACGCAAAATGTAAGCAATGAATGTGCACCATGGCTCCCATGCACGTATGAATGATCACTTACACCACAACATGCAAAAATGCAAGTTCACTCAAATCTTATTAACCACACTTCCACTGGGTCTCTAACTATGGTTATGCCCAAAATTGATCACATATAAGCTCCAAATACCTCTGGTTAAGGGAGAGGTTCAACCATTGTTGAGATTCACCAAAAATTGCAAAAATCTTCCTCTCTTTGATTCTCCTTCATTTCAAGAGCTTTTTGCAAATTTATTTCACATTCTTGATCCTTGAAGTCCATAGAACACAAAGCAATCATCATATGAAGCTCATTGCAAGGATTTCATTGGATACGAATTTGGTTGCATCTTCATCAAAATTTAAGATATAGACCAGATTCAAGCTCTAATTGCATTTATTTTGCAATTAGAGGATTCAATGCATTGATCTGCAACTTCCAGATGGATTTCTAGGATTAGTTTGAGTTCTGCAAAAGCTCAGGTTAGTGCAATTTACATGCTCTTAGATCTTGATTCTTTGATGTGCATTATGTTCCTTGAGTGTTGATGAGCATGATGATGTAATAAGAATTGAATTTGGAGGTATATCATGTGTTTAATGTGGATTTGAACTTTTAGATCTAAAACTTTCTTGCTTCGATTTGGTGAATGTATGCATTATTTGATGTTTTGGATGAGATATTTGAAATCAGGAGGTAATTTAGAGTTGATATGTATGTTCATTTTTCCTTTCTGGAGAATTTTATGATGATGCTTGCCTGAGATGGTGATCGGAGCTAGGCTCCGACACCGGAAGTTGTTGTAGGGTCGCCTGAGTTCTGAGGTAGAAGATGATGTCTCAGCCATTGGATCCTTTGATCTGATGGTTGTGATGCAGCCAGCGCATTAAAGTTCATATGTCTGGCATGTGACTTTATATTTTCATATTAATTTGTTTGCGCGCACGTGTTTATTATTATCATGTGCTTTTTAATCTGAGCCTCTCATCATGTATACTTTTGATTTTCTTTGACTGATTGTGATGTGTGAGATTGATTTGGTGGATGCGTTAGAGTCAATATTTTTGACTGCTGACTTTTATATTTGTGTTGATTGCGCCTTTGAACTGGGTTGGATCCTGATTGCTACCACTACCCCCTGTTTGAGCCCATTCTCCTTTTTAAACGTAGCTTTTTCTTATTTCATACCTCTCTGATCATGTCATATCATTTCTCATTTTATTTTCATACTTTTGCATTTTTTATTTTTAAAATCATTAAAATTCATCCTAAAATTCTACAAAAAATCATGAACATTGTTAATGCATTTAAATAATTTTGTGCATTTTTTATTTCTGAATTTTTGCATTTTTCATATCATTTTCATTATTTTCTTTTATTTCTTTTTAAAATGGATCCTATTTGCATACCCTAACATCAAAAATTTATTTCCCATAGCATATTAAACATTTTCAAATTATTCTTTTTGCATTCATTAATTAAAATTCCAAAGTTCACAAAAACAATTTTGTTTCATTTTAAAAACTTTTTAATATTGCATTTTAGTCTCTCCTCTTTGCATGTTTTCATTTGGTTCCTACTTGACCTTTGCCTAATTGTTTGAGGTACTTAAACTTTGAATTTTTGCTTGAGCTTTTAACATTTGATTGGTCTCTGGATTAGGTCATTTGAGTGTTGTTTTTATAATTTTTGAATGTCATGTGATGAATGTTTTGATTGTTTGTGCTTGAAGGAACTTTGCATGATCACAATTTGACATCCATTAACCCTATTTGCTTTGAGACATTTATGCCACCATTTGAGATCCCTTGTATTAACTTTTGTGTTTTGTTTAGACTCTTAGAAGTCTTGTTTGATCATTGTTGAGTCCATTTGGTATGTATTGACTTTGTGTTTGGTATGATGCATCTTATGTGAGATTTTGACCTAATTCTTCCCATGTGTTCATCTTATGCTTCTCATGTTTTATTGTATGCCTTTAACATGTCCATATCATCATACCATTTTCATTGCATCCTTTATATGCTACTGACTTCATACCCAAGTATCCATACTTGTATGACATTTTACAACTTTTGCATTCCATTTCATGTTTGAAGCATACTTTGCCTAATGTGACAAAATTATGCATCTTTGCCAAGTTGTATGAAATTGATTGATATGTTCTTTTGCCATGATCATTTGTGCATCTCTAATATTTCATTTTATTTATTTTTTACTGACTTTGATCATCCCATGTCATCCTTGCATCTTTCACTTTCATTTCCACCTTACTTATTTCTTCTTACTTGAACATGTGTTAGCCTTTCCCTCCTCATCTCCCATTATACCATGAACTAACTCATGCATATTAGTATGCTCATTTATGGTGATATTAGGAATATAAATGTGACATTTTAATTCTTACTTTGAAGTTTCTCATGTGTTTTCATCTATGTTGCTGCTCATTTGCCTTCTTACTTCTTCTTTTGCAACTTCTTTGAACTTCTTCATCTCTTTTATGCTTCTTTGCATCTTGTTGGATCTTGATTAATTTCTTAAAGCTTCTTTGAGTTTTTTTATGATATAGTTCTGAATTATGAGGTCTTGGTACCTTTTATTCCATTTCATTTATGTTCTTTATGTGTTTGGCTTTCACTTTACTTCTTTTGAACTTTCATGCTTATTTTACTAACCATTTCAGGGGCTTTGGTAAGTTTAAGGAGTGAGGATGTGCTTCCACATTCCAAACTCTCTTTTCTCTTTTAGTGTTCATACTTGTATTTGTGAAAGAATTTAAGATGCTTGGTCTTTTCATAATAGTTTCTTCCCCCCCCCCCCCCTTAGAAGCAACTTAACTTCCATCTTGGAAGTAAGTTGTATTCTAATCCTTTCTTCTCTCTTCTTCCTTTTCTTTTCTTCTTATCTTCTTCTTCTTCTTCATTAGGATAGAGATCTTGAACCTAACTAGCCTAGGATATCCAAGCATGATAACTTCATTAGGTTTAGTCTCCCTTAGACATTTTACCTTTGAAGATACTTTTGGTGCTTTCTCTCATCTCATCTCAAAACAACTTAAAAAGACTTGGATGTGTACTTGATCCCTAATCTATGGAACCAAGTATTGGGGGTCTTCTCCATGCTTGGATGTGTTTCTTCCTCATTCCATCTTGGAGTGATGTAAGAAGTACATACTCCATGGAAAGGGACTTGAATACACTTTCTCATGCAAATTCAATAAAAAGATTCTAAAAGCGTTCAAACCAACAATAAGCGTCTTTCCTTCAGGAATTCTCTTCTCATCTCCTCCATTCTAAATAAACGAACTCGCTTTGACTCTCTCTTGCAAGACAGTAAACGCACTCATTCTAGACGAGCCTGCAACACCCGAGCATAGACATAAGCAGTTCAATCATAATAAAAACAAACAAATTTCCTCCCTAGTTAGGGGAACTAAGTCGACTTTGGTTCTCATTCATGATGAGATACGTAGGCAGTGGGGTAGGGCCCATTGGAGCACTTTCTTTCTTTTCCCTACATTTTACCATTCCTTTTCTTTCTCCTTTCCAGTAGTAGTTCCAGTTCAACAGCATATACCCTCACCCCTTTGAAACGGTGCTAGCAACCGTGGATCCCGTCAGGTACGACGGATGATCTGGGGTGCTAATACTTTCCCATTTTGTAACTGACACCCTTACCTTTTTTCTTTGCTTTGCGATACCCCAATTTCTAATTCTTATTGGTTTGTGCAGCATCACCCTTCCTTCGGGATGAAAATACTTGGCCGGCGACTCTTCCTTTTCCACACCACTTTCGTGTTTGTACCCGGATAGAAATCTCGGGAGCGACACAAGGTCCTCTTGCTGAGACTTACCCTTTCTTAAAATACATGTGTAAGATTTCCTACTCAGGCCTCACACGAGACTTCCTGCTCACACCACTCATATGGATTCTTTACCCTTGCTTAATCAACCTAGCTAAATAAGACTTTCAAAACTCAAGCTCTTAAGTAATGAAACTAATGTGGCTTAAGCATCTTGCATCAAGACGTCTGCTTAATCACCCTTGCTAATTAAGACTCTTACAATTCAAGCACATAGCAATGGGAATTACATAGCTCAAGCATATTGGCTCGAGACTTATTTCTTGAATCCCAATGAGACTAGAATTTTGCTCAAGCACATAGTAAAAGACTTAATCTGGACTACTGAAGGTTCAACAGAATAGAGACCAAGGTGTACATGATACAAGCATCAGAGTTACAAGAAATCACCATAACAAAGACTTGAAGCTCTTAAGATTTCTAATATATTCAATGGCAAGAAATATTAAGGCTTTTACAATTACAACTAACTACAGAAGTTTTGCATATTACAATGAGTTGATAATTTATTTATCTTGCTACCCCTTCACGTCAAAAATCCTTGTTAGAAATTCAAACTTGAATCTTCAACTATATTTATAGGCATTCTAGAAACTATCCATTGAGAAGGTAACGTGATCAAGTGTCTTTACCTTTGTTCCATAGTACAAGAGACGTAGAAGATGGATACTCAACAAATTCAAAATCCAGTGTGTAACAAGTTTTACCTTAGAGTCTTCAAGAGGTTATATACTGATAAGGTCATTGGGAGCTGACATCCTTAGAATATACCAATATTTCTTGAGCCTTGCACTGATGTATACTCTAGCTGATAGGTTGATAAGACAATACAACTTATTTCTTGTAGTACTAATAACCACAACTTTACCACCAACTTTGAATGGTACCATAAGCTGATATATTATTACCAAGTGTAGTAACTCATCTAGATGCTGAGACCTTCAGCTCAGAATCTGCGCCAATCCACATAAGTAAAAGTTCCTCATATTCTTCCACCAGAAACTAGCAATGAAGCAACTCCCAGGTGTTTTCATGAAAAGTAGATTCTAATTACTTATTTACATGTAGAACCTCCATAAATGAAACACACATCAAATAAACCATTGTTATTTAAATACTTTGTTATCATCAAAACCCAAATATAATTATGTAAGAAACAAATCTTGCTCTAAAATGATCAATGTAATACCCATATATAAAAGACATACATCAAATCATATTTTTCATATATAAATTCAAGTTTGGTATTGAAATACAATAAGTCCTTAGCAACACATTGCATAAATATAGCCACTACAACATAAGGTACTAAGACAAAGGATATATAATTATACAAGATGTTCAAAATACATAAAAGGTCTAAGAACTAGATCCGAAGATCTCAAAAGTCCACAGCGGAAGAAATGCCATCAAAAGAGTAAAGATAATCAAGTCACCTTATCTCTACCCTTTGTGGAACTTGAAGTTCCTGAAATAATAACATCAACATGGGGTGAGATAAACTATCTCAGTGAGTTCCCTATCTTAGAGTTCTCTCGACTCTAAAGGTTTAATCTAAAACATAGCTCGAGTCTTTAGTAACTATCTCACAAGAAACTAAAGCAAGATATAAAAATCCATTAAACACTCTCGACACTAAACGAGTATAACATCTACCTCAAGTCTTTACGGACGCTTCCCGTGGGACCTAGATCCATCCACCTCAAGGCTTACACAAGACTATATGGAGGGCTCGATGCGATTCTCAACTAGAGTCTTTACGGATGCTTCCCATTGGACCTAAATCCACCCACCTCAAGGCTTACACAAGACTCCCCAAAATAACTTCGAGTGTTACTCCCTCAAGTCTTTACGAATGCTTCCCGTGGGACCTAAATCTACACACCTCAAGGCTTACTCAGACTTCTTAGAGGAAAATGTACATACACGTTTCAAGTCATACAGACACTTCCCGTGGAACCTAAATCCACCCACCTCAAGACTTACACCAATCTTACAGAGGAATTCTCGTAAAATACACACCTCTAGCCTTTATAGATGCTTCCCGTGGGACCTAATCCACCCACCTCAAGACTTACACCAAGCTTATGGAGGCCTTGTGTATAACACGCTAATGTTTCACAACAAACTATGGTATTCCTATTCACCTCACAAGTTATACCAATTTATTTCCTTTAGTTCACAAATTCCCTAACTTAACATAATTCGGTTTATTTGAAAAGTCGGGTAAAGGTCTGGTGAAAATATTATTTCTCAGCATCATGTGATAGTGTATAATTTTAGCTTCAAAACGATATGCAGAACACTAAAAACGGACACCCAGAACAAAAGTTTTGGAATAAAACACAAAAACCATAAAATCTTCAAGCTCGCTAAGTGCGGCCTTGCTCCCTAAGCGAGCTACAACAAAACATAAATCCTTTTGCAGAAACAACCTGCTCGCTAAGAGAGTGTCGCTCCCAGAAAAGACACTAAGGTCCCACGGTGAAAACGCGAACGGTTGGCGAAAGAGGAAGGGTTGAATAGAGTCGCCAGCTAGGCATTTTTATCCCGAAGGAAAGGTAATGCTGCATAAACTTGGAAAGAGATGGATAAGACGGTTGCGAACCAGAGAAATTGAGAAAGGGGGTTGGTTACGACCTGGGAAGGTATTAGCACCCAAATTGTCCGTCGTACTCAACGGGATCCACGCTTACAAGATTGTGTTTAAAAAGGGGTAAGTGTATGTGATATCTGTGTGCAAAAGCTAGGGAAAGAAAATACAGGTGTCAGTGCAAAAGGGTGAATTGCTCAGGAACTAAGGCTTAAAAAAGAATGCTGAAAGAGGGGGAAGACACATAGACTTTTGTCTGATAACTGTTAAGTTATGCCTACGTATCCTCTCGTGCAATGAGGAAGTCAGAACACCGTAGTTCGACTCAAAGAGACTGAAAATAAATTGACTGTGAACTGCCTGCTTGCCTTTGCTCAAGTGTATGACTCGTCTGGCTCGAGTGCTAACTGTCTTGCATTAGACGGAAGAAGTAAGTTCTCGTTTGTAGAATGAGTGTGATGAGAAAAGAATCCCGGAGGAGACGATTATTGTTTGTTTTTGATTTTTTCAGTTTTTTATTATTTTTGGTGTTTTGCATAAGTTAATCAGCTTAAGCCTAAGTCAATGGCTTGTAAACTCATTATATCCTCCCTGATTAGGGATAATGAGCCTACTTAAGTATGAGATAAGCATCTCAACTTAATTACCATGATGATGTAGGATTAAGATCATTAACCTACTTGTGATTATTAAGATGTTTTTGGGTTTTTGTTTAGTGTTAAGTAATGAGTTTAATCTCTAATCACAGATTAGTGAACTCATTACACAATCCTAATAGAAGGATGATAGATGAGAACACTTAAGCTGAGGTAGATACCTCAACTTAATCCATGGTTAGGGATTAAATTCATTATATAACAAGCCTTTATTAAATGGATTTTAATTAAAGGGTGAGATTAAGAAGTGGATTTTATTGTTTGTAAGACAACTTGAGGGTGACTTGTCCGTTAAACACTAGGGTTAGTCCCTCTTAACCATAAGGAAGAGATAGAACCCTAATGTAAGGCCCAAGTTACAAGATAAAGTCTTAGTGATTATTAATGTGTTTTGATTAAGAGGTGTAAAGAAATTAAAGGTTTAACACTAAGGATTAAAGTTATACACTCCATCCTAAGATAAGGATGCAGACATAACCCTAATTCCAAAGTCCTAAAGCTTTAAGAGTTTAGTCTCTGATTAAGAGATGAGAAGAGAGACTCAAGGAGACTCAAAGGTAAAAGACTAAGGGGTGACTATACACAACCCTAAAAGTTATCATGCTTGGATATCCTATGGTTTGTGAGGCAAAAGAGAAAAGATCTTCAAGAAGGCCACCAAGGAACAAGCAAATGAAAAGAGAAGGAGGAAGAAGAATAAGTTACTTACTTCCTGAAGAAGATAAGTAACTTAGGAGAAAAGAAAAGAGCAAGAGAGACATAAGTGAAGCAAGTTCACTTCAAAGACAAATAAGGATGCATATGAAGAGATGAGAAGAGGTGGGAGGTGATGGCAAATCCACCTCCCAGATAACTTACCAAAAGTTCCTGAAATGTTAGTATGAATGTATAAGACATAAAACAAAAGGAAATGAGATGAAATGAGATGCAAAGACCAAATTAAAAAGTGAATATGCAATTTAAATGGCCTATGAGATGATGAAAAGTCATACAAGATGCATATGAATGATCATACAAAGATGAGATGCAATGGAAGCATGTTTAGAAGCATGAAAACACATGGATGTTCATGAAATATAATGGATGCAAAGCATGTCAAAATGACGCATCAATGATCAAGAAATGTTTTAAACATGTCCTAAGATGTCTAAGATGACATGAAAAAGAATGGAATGGCATGACAAGTTCATAAGTTCATTATATGCAAAGAAGAATGCAAATGAAGATGCAAAATTAGGGTTTTATGAACAAGCATGATGCATATGACCAAAATAGAAGCACACATCATGATAAAAATTTGAAATTGAACTCAAACAAACCTTATACCTATACAAGATCACACCCCAAAGGAGAAGGTCAGAAGCCAATCCTAGTTAAAGTTATGAAATTTCTAAGTTAACTAGGGTTTTTGGGTGCTTCTAAAGGGAAAATGCAAATCAAATTGAAAATGAAAGATAAAAATATGAGATAAATGACCTAGAAACTATATGCAATATGTGAAACAATGCAAGAAGAACCAAGTTCAAACTTATCATGGTTAGACATAAATGAATTTTTCAAGTTAGGGTTGGAAAATGTGAAATTTAAGAACCCTAATTCAAAGAAAATTATGAAAATGTGATCAAACCTAAAAATAAATTTGTATGGTGAGTTTGAAAATGTTTCTAACTGTTTAAGAATGCTTCATGATTTTAAGAATGCTTCATGATTTTTAGAAACTTAAATGCATATTAATTAATTAAAATCAATTAATTAATTAAATAAAACATTTAAATATTTTAAAAATACTTTTTAATTCAAAAAATAAAAAAAAATGTTTTTAGGTTAAGAAAAATATTTAAAACAGAAATGCAAAGTTTGATATTTTTTTGATGATTTTTGCTATTTTAAATAAATTGAACAAAAGAAATGAAATAAAAATGAAATTAAAATGAATAAAATGGAACGTCAAAGGATCCAGTGGTCCAGATTCAAACTGAGGGGGGAGGGGTTGACTGCGCGCGTGATCTAAGGGCTAACATTCAATCTGAAATTTTAAATTAATTAATCCTAATTATTCTAATTAATTATGAATTAGGGTTTTAATGAAATGATCCTGGCCATTCAAAAACGCGATAAGAAAGATCCAAGGGCCTGAATTCAAATTGGGAAGATTAACCCTAATCCTAACCCTAAATATTTTCAGGTGACCGGAGCAAGCTCTGGTCATCTTCTCTGGTGAGCCCTTCATGCTATCTCTCTCCCTAGGCTACCCCAAACTCCCAAACTCTCCAGAATTAACCCCCAAACCATCCTAAACAAGAATCAAACCATGAAAATCATTTATCATGCATCAAAGTGGTGAATCGAAGAAAAATGTTTTTAGGTGAAAAATTTCAGAGCAAGCATACATCCTGGTTTCTCAACCATTTTAAAAAATAATCACATCCCCATGATCAGGGGAGCACATAGAATCATTTAAGAACTTAAAATGGAGTTTCTGAAAAAAAAAAGTTTTGAGATGGCTACCTGAGATGGAGCTTTCTGATTCTGAGCTTTTTGACCCTTCCTTTGGTGCTAATAAACTCCAATGGACCCCCTGAGGATGTTGTGATGCTTAGAACAAGTTTATGGTGGCTGGTTTGTGTGTTTCAGATCTGAATATGCAAAAATCGTGTTTGTGTTTGGGCTTGTTTCAGGCCATTGTAAGGGTTGCTTTGTGATCCTTATGATGTGTATGATTGAATGGTGCAAAGAGTTTTGAGGTTTGATGGTTGTGCTGATAGATTCGAAGAGATGAAAGTTTTGGGGATTTTTGTGAAACTCAGCTTGTGGAATGATTCAGGCTTGTATGTGTCATGAAATGAACTGCATAAGGTTAGTATAGGCCAATGAGTGTGATCAGAAAGTGGGTGGTGGCATAATGTGATTGGTATGGGCCAAGTTGCAAAAATGTCAACATTGTGTACTTGAGGTATGGGCATGGTTCAGAGCTGGCTTTAGGGGTGTCTTGGCCTCAGCTTGATTCATGGATGGCCCTAGGATGAAGTTTATGCAGCTGGAACACTTGGATCAAGAGATGTCATAGGTTTTGCAAATTTCCCACTTTGAAGATTTTGTGAAAATGGCTTAATGAAACTTGCAATCCAAGGCATATTTCTGATCAAGATAAGTCATGTGATGTTGTTATGAAGCTTAGAGGTCAATTAGAGGTCATGAAATGGCCTAGAACTTGAATTTGCAAAAATCCCTCTTTGGTGCACACTTGAAAATTATAGGATTTTTTCCAACTTTGAAAGGCCATATCTTGAGTTCTAGGATGAATCCAGACATGTTCTTGTACTTTTTGAAAATGGGAAGACATAATATACAACTTTCATGTCCAATAATTTTTCATTTGAAGCATTTTTGGTCATGAAAGAATAGGTTGAATATCTTTCCCAAAATGGAAAGTTTCCATTACAAGTCATTTCCAAAAATAGCAAGTTTGCATTTGGCTCAAAATTCTTCAACTTTATGAACTTTCAACCATTTCAATGATCAAATAAAGATCATATATACTAAAAATGATGATGATGACCCTTTGGTACCCTTGATAGAGGCCTCAGATGCCCTGATTTTGACTTTACTTGCTGAAGAAGTTACCCAATGATCAGATGACTTTCATAGTGAATTTCTTCATAAAACTTTGTACACATGATCCTTATAACATATTGAGATCATTAGAAACAATAATGACCAAAAAAATTGGGATTGAGGCCTCTGAAACCAAAACCCTAATTTTAGGTCATCTGTGCAGGAAATCTCCAGTCTGCCTCTATGCCTTTGCCATGCTTTGTGATCCCTTGACTTTTATGAACTTTGGGGAACATATTATGATCATGGAAAACACATGGACCCTCTTGGTAAGCTTCAAGACCATTGGGATGGCTCAGATCACTTCTTGGATTGCTCAGACCACAAACCCTAGATGCAGATGAAATGAAACTATGTAGTACCTAAATCCACATAGATGCTTCACGTGGGACCTAAATCCACCTACCTCAAGACTTACACCAAGCTTACGGAGGAATTCTCGTGAAATATACACCTCTAGCCTTTATAGACGCTTCCTGTGGGACCTAAATCCACCCACCTCAAGAATTACACCATGCTTACGGATGCCTAGTGTATAACACACTAATGTTTCGCAACAAACTAGGGTAATCCTATTCACCTCACAAGTTACACCATTTTATTTCCTTTAGTTCAAAAATTCTCTAACTTAACATAATTCGGTTTATTTGAAAAGTCGGGTAAAAGTCGGGAGAAAAGATTATTTATCAGCATCATGTGATGGTATATAATTTTAGCTTCAAAATGATATACGGAAAACTAAAAACGGACACCCGTAACAAAAGTTATGGAATAAAACACAAAAACCATAAAATCTTCAGGCTCGCTAAGCGAGCTACACCAAAACAAAACTCCTTCTGCAGAAACAACCTGCTCGCTAAGCGAGCTCTACGAATTTTCAGAAAAACAGCTTACGGGAAACTTCATCCAAATGCCACAAATCCAACCAAATATCACCAAAACAGAGAAACCAACTATCAAACATGATTATTATCATACACTAACCAACATACTTTGATTTAATCGAGTTTTAACTATTAAAATTTCAATTTCTAAGATTTGTTAACAAAAACCCTAAAACTCATAAACTCCAAAACTCAACCAAGATCTAAAACAAAAGCTTCTAACTAAGATCCCACCTCGAGAGATGAAGATTTGCAAAGAGAATGAGTCGATTCGACAGACAGATGATAAAAATTGGTGGGTTGGAGCTCTAGGGTTCACTTCATATTCTTATCCTCTTTTCCTTTTTTTCCTCTTCCTTACTAACTTCTTCTTTTCTTTTCTTTTTCTATGTTTTTTTCTTTCTATAAAACATAAAAGAAAACTTAGGTTTTTAAGAGAAAACCATCCCCCCCACACAACCAGTCCAATTAGAGAGTATCCAAAAATGTCTCTACAATACCAATTTAATAAACCTCTGAACAAATAATATTAGTTAGTCAATTTAAACTTCCCGTTTGCTCCAAATAGTTTATGTTAACTCAAGGCAACCCATAATTTTATTGACATTAAATAATATTATCCGGAGAGTTAAATAAATTATGGGGTATTACAATCAACTCAGCAACTCAATGATTTGAGCAACATAATTCAGTAGCAACTACTTTGCAACAATAATACAACTTGGTTTCAGCGACACACACCTTCAATGTTTCAACTTTCGGTAACTTTTTGGGCCAAGATTATCATTGTGTTTAGAGTTTGTGTTATATTTCAATTATGTTTTGCATTATTTATATGTTGCTTTATTCGTGTGAACTTTATTTGTGTTTTAGTGTCACATCCATCATAAATGAGTTGATAATATTGTTGATGCGTATGCGGGTTAATTTAATTTGTGTTTTAGTGACACAATTTGCATGTTTAGTTGCATTATGTTGTTATTTGCGCGCATTAATTTTATTGTCTTCATGTTTTCATTTCTTTGAGTTGGTTTTCACACGATTTTGACCCATTTTGCGATGATCGAGTCGAGCGTAGCAAGTTAATGGCTAATTTACATTGGTTTACATGTGACATTTTAGTTGTTTATAGTTTCATTTTTATTCATTTTTTTATGTGTGTCTGATAGTTTAACATAGCAACAATCTACATGTTTGCTTCTTACCAATTCATGCTTTTACTTGCAACTTGTGCTTTCATGATTTTTATTATTTGTTGTACTTCAATTTGTTTATGATGAACACATTACTGTAAACACCCCAAATTTGCCCTCACCCCTTCACACCATGGCTTGTGATATCCTCATATGCATAAATCCAATCATAGCATCTCATATTGCATTTTTGATTCACTGCATTAGTTCAAAGTCCTCTGCATCTAGGGTTTGTGATCTGAGCAATCCAAGAGCTTCTTGAGCCACTCCAAAGGTCATCAATAACTTCAAAGGGGTCCATTTATGTTCAAGCATCATATTATATCCTCTCAAAGTCAAGAATATCAAAAGAATCACAAGAACTGAGAATGGCATGGAAGCAGAGCCAGGTTTAACTGCACAGATGACCTAGAATTAGGGTTTTGGTTTCAGAGGACATAACTCCAAATTTTTGGTCATTCTTGTTTCTATTGGTCTCTATATGGTATAGGGATCATGAATATCAATTTTCATGAAGAAATTCCATGGGGAAGTCATCTGATCAAGAGTTGACTTTTTGAGCAAGCCAGTGCAAAATCAGGGCATCTAAGGCCCCCAATGACCCAACCAAAGGGTGTTCTTCATCATTTTGATTGTGTATGATCTTTATTTGATCATAGAAGATGTTATAAGTTCACAAAATTGAAGAATTTCAAGCCATTTGCAAAGTTGACTTTTTGGGAAAGTTGACTTATATTGAAAAATTGCCATTTTGGGAAACTTTTTCAACCCTTGCTTTTTGATTCAAAAATGCTTCAAATGGAAAAACTTTGGTCATGAAAGTTGTAGAATGGATCATTCCCTTTTCAAAAAGTACAAGAGCTTGACCTAATTCATTTTGGATCAAAAGTTATGGCTTGTCAAAGTTGGCCAAAATCACATAATTTGAAGTTTTCTACCAAAGAGGCATTTTGCAAAATGGCATGATCAAGTGTTCTAAAGGCCTCAAATGTGTACAATTTCTTCACAACATGATCACATGACCTCTAAAATTCAGAATGGGCCAAGGAACATTGCATTTTGATGCCTTGAATCTCAAGAATTTCCAAAGGGGCCAAGCTTTGTGAAATTTGCAAAACACTACACAAACCTTGATCAACTTGCTGATTTATCTCATAAACAATTCCATGGACCTCCTTAAACTCATCTGAGCAAGGTCAAGCCAATGAGATAGCTACACCATTGCCCATACCTCAAGTACACAACTTTTGACTTTTTGGCAAGAACACCCATACCAATCCCACAGTGACACAACAACTCTCTGCCCAATCCAGATCTTACAAACACACTCCAAGGCTTCATTTTCATAAGACAACTCATTCTGATCTTGCCTCAAAGCCAGCATTCTCATTTTTCACCCCATATGCAATTCTCTTCGAAACTCATCACACAAGCTTCAAACACACAAACAAACTTCACCATTGATCTCCACATGCTTCATTGATCACAAACCAGCCATTAAAATAGCCTGAAACTCACTGAAATCAAAACACGATTTCCTCCCCCCCTTGAACAGAACTCTGCCAATCTCCCAAACTAGCCATCCTCAAAGCTTCCTAAGCTTCATTTCATCTTCAGAGGACTAAAAGGAGTGGATTTGCGGCAAGGGAAAGGCCAGAAAGCTCATAACCAGGAGGTTCCATCTCAGGTAGCCATCTCAAACATTTTTCCAGAACTTGCGTTTTAGGTTATAAACTGATTCTATGTGGTGTGCTGATCATTTTGAGCTTTGAATCTTTGAAAATGGTTGCGTGTGTAGGATGTATTTGATCTCTGAAACTTTTGTGTGTTTTCCTTTTTGATTCATTTCTCTTGATTCAGTGGAAATAAATGGATTTTAGGGTGGGGTTTAGGTTTAGTGATGTTCAATGATTGATTCTGGAGAGATTTGAGAGGTTTCATGGCGTATTGAGAGAGATTGAAGAAGGGGTCGTCGGGGAAGATGACCGGAACACTGTTCCGGTCACCTGATTTTGTTTAGGGTTCAGATTAGGGCACTAATCATAATTAGGAGAATTTGAATGCTGGCCGTCCAGATGCGCGCCTAGTCAATTCCCGCGCGTCCTAGTTCGAATCCTGGCCCTTTGATCTGTTGACTTTCCCATTTTCAGTTTAAATTCAATTTTATTTTCATATTATTTCATTTGTTTTCTACAATTTATTAAAAATAGCAAAACATCTTTAAAAATTCTGAATTTTTTTGTCAAAGGTTCAATTAATTTTCAGAAACCAAAAACATTTTTATTTTTATTTTTTGCATTAAAAAATATTTTTAAATCATTTAAAAGATTATTTTTAATTAATTAATGAGAATTAATTAATTAAAAATACTTTTAGGTATTTAAAAATCACAAAAAAAATTCATGTAACACTTAAAATCATTTAGAAACATTGTCCAACCCTCAAACCAAATTTATTTTTTGTTCTTGATGCCTTTTGATTATTTTCTTTTGAATTAAATTCATTTCAAGGCATTATTTTGATTCAATCTTCAAAAATTCATTTCTGCCTAGCCTTTAAGAGTTGGACAATGATTCTTTTTGCATTGCATCTTGTATAGCATGTAGTTTATAGGATTAAATTGGCATGAATTGATCTTTCATTTCCTATTTGTTTTGCATTTTTCTTGACAAGGTACCTTAAAACCCTAACAATCTTAAGAAATTCATAACCCTCATTAGGTTAAGAGTTAGAACCCCTCCTTTGGGAAGTGAGTTTGTATAGGTCTAGGGTTCCTTTGAGTGCATTTTCAAATTTTTATCATGATATTTGCTTCTGCTTTTGAATTTTGTTTTGTGTATTGATCATAAACCCTAATTCATGCTTTCTTTTGCATCCATTTCTCATTTGCTTGCATACCATGACTTGCCATGACATTTTGTGCATTCATTTGATTCATAACACATCTTGGGACATGTTAGAATCATGTTTGATCATTGCATCATTCATTTGCCATGTTGTATGTCATTTGCATTTCATAACTTTTCATGAACATTCATGGTTCTAAGCATGCTTCTCTTGTATCCATATGCTTGTATGATCATTCTCATGCCTTGCCTCATGTTTGCATCATCTCTTAGCATCCTTGACATCATACTCATACTTCTGGTTTTGGTTTGCATCATGCCATTTCATCTCATTTTGCATTGCATTGCATTTCTTTCACTAACTTTTCAGGTGGTAAGTTACTTTGAGAAGTGAATTTGCCTTCACTTCTCACAATCTCTTTTCATCTCTCTTATGCATCATTGTTGCATTTTATCTTGTGCTTGGATTGAGCTTGCTTATTCTTCTTCATCCTACTTTCTTTCTTCAAGTGACTTGTCTTCTTAATTGAAGCAAGTTACTTTGCTTCTCTTTGCTCCTTTCATCTGCTTCCTGGTGGTTTCTCTGAAGATCTTTCTTGTAAACCTCACAAACCTTAGGAACAACCAAGCATGACAATAATTAGGGTTTTGATTAGTCCCCCGTTTAGATTTTACCTTTGTGTCTCTTTGGGTCTTCTCTTCTCACCTCATAATCAGGGACTAAACCCTAAAGGCTTTAAGGCTTTGTGATTAAGTCTATGCCTGCATCCTTCTATTAGGATGGAGTGTATAACTTTAATCCTAAGTGTTAAACCCTTAATGTGTTTAAATCCTTTAATCAATCCATCTAATAATCATCAAGACATCAAGCTTGTAACTTGGGCCTTGCATTAGGGTTCTAATTCTTCCTTAATTGGTTAAGAAGGACTAACCCTAGTGTTAATGGACAATTCCTCCTCAAGTTGTCTTATAAACCCTAAAAACCACTTCTTCATCATATCTTTAATTAAAATCCACTTAATAAAGACTTTGTTTTGTCATGAGGTTAATCCCTAATCATGGATTAAGTTGAGGAGTCTTCCTCAGCTTAAACATTCTCATCTATCATCCTTCTATTAGGATGGTGTAATGAGTCTGTTTAATCCTTGATTATGGCTTAATCTCATTACTTAACACTAAACAAAAACCCCAAAAAACATCTAAATAATTGCAAGTAGGTTAATGATCATAATCCTACATCATGGTGATTAAGTGTGAGAAGCTGACTTCACACTTAAGGCATTCTCATTACCCCTAATCAGAGGGAAGATGTGATGAGTTTACTAAATCCATTGGTTTAGGCTTAAGCTCATTAACTTATGACAAACTTCAAAAGGCAATAAAAGACTGAAAACTCAAAAACAAACAATAATCGTCTCCTCCGGGATTCTTTTCTCATCTCATTCATTCATAAACGAGAACTAGCTTCTTCCGTCTAATGCAAGACAGTTTGCACCTGAGCCAGACAGGTCATACACTTGAGCATAGATAAGTAAGCAGTTCACACGTCAATCTTTCTTTCAGTCTCTTTGGGTCGAACTACGGTGTTCTGACTTCCTCATTGCACGAGAGGATACGTAGGCATAACTTAACAGTTATCGAACAAAAGTCTCTCTATATTCCCCCTCTTTCAGCATTGTTTTTAAGCCTCATAGCCTTGAGCATTTCACTCTTGTTCTTACACTGACACCTCTCCTACACTTCACATTTCTCTTACACTGACACTTGCATTCTTTCCAGCTTTGATACACAAAAATGCGCTGACACTACCCGTTTAAAACACAAATCTTTTAAGCGTGGATCCCGTCGAGTACGACGGACAATCTGGGTGCTAATACCTTCCCAGGTTGTAACCAACCCCCTTTCTCAGTCTCTCTGGTTCGCAACCGTCTTATCCATATCTTTTCCTAGGTTTATGCAGCATTACCCTTCCTTCGGGATAAAAATGCCTAGCTGGCGACTCTTTTCTTTTCTTCCTTTCGCCGACCGTTCGCGTCTGTACCCCATTTGACTTAGCCTCATTTTGGTGGGAGCGACAGCTTGGCGACTCTGCTGGGGACCCTTATACTGTAACCAGGGCTTCTGGTTCTTTTTGTGGGTTCCTCCTAGCGCTTGTTTGATTTGTGTTTACTGGGGTGTTATGTGCTAATTGTGTTTGTATATTTGCTTATTTTACTGCTTTATGTACAGTTATTTACTGCTTTCTTTACAGCTTTATATACATCATACTGTCATACTGTTTTGGCTGGATCTGGTTTTTGCTTTGGTGGGTGGGTGTTCTATTGAGAGTTTAAGGTCCTATACCTGGGACCTGAGTGACACCTAGGCTAGAGTGGTTCATGTTCTTTCCCATTCCATTTCGGTCTGGTGCGGGAATATGAAACACGGTTCAGATGTGGGTTTCTTCTTGAGAACCCTGTGCTACAGATTTAATGTAGTGCTAGGGCTATCTGGGAAGCCTGCTAAGTCTGGATGACCTTTATTATGACCTTCAGAAACTGAGGTGAATTAGAGGAGGATCTTTTATGGTTATTGTAAACACTGTACCTCCGGGTTAGAAGTGTTTACACTTCTCATAACTGATCCAAGTCTGAGGATCCTTGTTTTAGAACATCACCCGTGAGGGGGTTGGGCAGTTTACAGGTTTGCAGGTACCCTTGACCTCAGCATACCCTGATACTTTGTTTTGATTAAGAGAACTCCATTTTGGGACAGTTCTTGTGATTTGAACCCTGGACATGTGACTCTTTATTTGAGTCCCCCACCTTGGTTACTAGACTTATGAACCTCCATCTGGACTTCTTAGACATACATGGACCCATATCAAGGCAGTAATCAGATCCAGCTTGATCACAAACCCTTGCATATCATTTGCATACATCATCATTGCATCATTTAACATTTGCTTATTTGTTTTCCAGGGTATCCATATTACATTTGGCTTGGTTTTGACCCCTTCATCTGCATAGATCCCTGTTCATCAGTATCTGCTTCAGCTATCTTCATTAGCTACCTGCTTCAGTCACCTGCATCACTAGTATCAGCCTATCAGTGGCTCATCTCCAGTGTTAGGCTCCATCATCAGTATTTGTTTCAGCTCTTCATCAGCAGACACGGCACCCAAGAAGAGCAACATCTCATATCACTTCTTTGAGCCTGTGCTGGCTGGCATCAGGCAGGTTCAGGCACTTATCACTCCAGACCATATACCATTATTCAGAGAACATTATGGAGGCATCCTTGATATGGTTATGGATTTGGACCCTTCCCAGAGGAGCTTGATTCACACTTGCCTACAATTCTATGATCCTCCTTTGAGATGCTTCACTTTTCAGAATTTTCAGTTGGGACCTCTGTTGGAGGAGTTTTCATCACTGATTGGTGTACCTGTCAGGGGTGGTGTCCCCTTCAACCCTGAGATGGCTTTTCCCAGCAATGAGGAAGTGGCAAAAGCACTGTGTCTGGAACCTATTCTGATTGAGCAGAACATGACAACAAAGGCTGGAATCTCTGGTCTACACTTGGCTTTCTTGACTTCTCAGGCTATCCCGAAGGCCTCCTTGGGAGAATGGAAGGCAGTCTGTGCATTGTTAGCCCTCAGCATATATGGGGTTATACTTTTTGCAGATGAGCCCAAGTTTATCAGCAAGAATGCCATTCATCTTTTCATTCTAAGGAACCCAGTGCCCACCTTACTGGGAGATTTCTATTACTCTGTTCACCAAAGGAATGAAGAGCAAAGAGGAAGGTTGGTGAGATGCTGTGCTCCCCTATTTCATACCTGGCTGCTCAAACACTTGCCCAAGACTGATGCCTTCCTAAATCCTCACCAACAGAAGAATTGGGCTAGGAGACTTATTGCTCTGACTTCAGATGACATCAGATGGTGCACCCAGAGCACCAAGGGCAGGGACATCATTACTAGTTGTGGGCAGTTCCCCAATGTACCTCTGATGGGAGTGAAGGGTTGCATCAACTACAACCCTCTGCTATTCAAAAGATAATTGGGCTATGCATTGGTCCACCCTCCTAGAGTACAAGACTTGGCTGAAACCCTTTATTTTGAGATTAAGCCTAATCTAGCTGTTGTCAGACAAGCATCCTGGGCTTGGGACAACATCCAGACCAAAGGGAAGGCCATTCTTGGGAGATGCAACAATGTGGCCTCAGCTCAGTATTATGAGTGGTCTCATGCCAGGGCCCAGGTTTCTGGGATGCCTTTCACCATTGAGGATGCACCTGGACCATCCACAGCACCACCTCCAGCCACTGTCAGCCTGGAAGAGTTTGAGAAACTGAAAGAGAGGAATGAGAATCTGTCTCAAGCCCTGAAGAGAACCCTCTGGGAGAGGAGTGATGGTCGTCTGGACTTTGAAAGGTTGGAAAAGCTTAAGGTGGAGCATCTAGCCAAGATTGAAAAAGCAGAGGACTACATCAAGAAGTCAAGAGCTGGAGAGCAGATTTTGAAGAATGCCTGTAAAGAGGCCCAGTTTCAGAAGGCTAGGACTGATCTCTATCTGAAAGAAAGTCAGGCTAGGTGGGTCAGGATCACTGAAGCTCGCACTCAGGAAGATAAGAGAACTCAGGACAGGATTGAGCAGTTGGAGGCCAGTGCAAAGGAGCAACAGGAAGCCCTGTTAGCAGCCCAGAAGGAGATCTCAGAATTGAAGCTTAGGGCTGGTGTGAAGAGGTCAAAAGACCAAGACAGGCACAAGAGGTTGACCACTGCTATCACCACCAGGAATCTTCTTATCAGGAACCTCACAGAGCATCCAGCTGATCCCGTAACTGAAGCACTTCTGAAGGAAGTTAGGGAGGATGAGTTTGGTCTTGGTGTCTGACTTTTGCTTGTTGTTGCTTTCATTTCATGTACTTTGCTTTTATGTTGTATTTTTGACCCCTCAGGGGCATGTATTGTAAAAAACAAACTATGTATGTTTCACCACTTGTAATATATTCATTAGTTTGTTTCATTTGAGTCTCTTTCTCCCAAGCAACATCAAAGCATCTTCCTCAGGGGTCTGGAAAGGTCAAAACCAAATGCCAAGCCGGATACCTTGGAAACAAATAAGCATATTGCATTACATACTAACCTTTGTTTTGTTTTGTAGGTTTTGTTTTGTCTGTAACTAACTTTGTTGTGATTCAGGAACTATTGCTCGCCGTCGGGTGTTCCCACTCAACCGTCCGCACAGATATCCCACTCGCAACAATCTTCCGGGTATACAGATGGACCAAGTACAGTAGGATCTTACAGAGGTCAGGACTCAAATGGCCAATGAGAGGCTGGAAATGAGGAACCAGATGACCCAGTTTATGGAAGTGATGAATGGTTTGGCTCAAAGCCAAGAAAGATTAAGGGCATTGGTAGAAAGGCAGACCCAGGAAGACCCCCATCTAGGGACTGGAGGAACGAGCAACAATGAGAGGGTTCAACCTCATGTCAATCCACCAGTGTATGGGCCTCATCTTCATCCAGAGATCAACATCCCTGCTAATGTACAAGGGAATGCTACTACGGGCAGAGTATTACAAGAAGACCCCCAAGAGGATCAATTCACTGTGATGGGAGCTGGGGATGAAGCCTATGACAGAAGGCTAGATGAAATTGCTGAGAAATTGAGATCTCTGGAGTCTCAAAATTCCCTGGGCTTTGATGTCATGGACATGGGTTTAGTGGACGGGGTAAGGATTCCCCACAAGTTTAAACCCCCGTGCTTCGAGAAGTACAACGGAACTTCCTGTCCACGAACCCACTTGCAATCCTTTCTGGGGAGGCTGAAGGCATACACCATGGATGAAAAACTATGGATGTTCTACTTTGAAGACAGTTTGACAGGGGCTTCAAGGGAATGGTACTCTCACTTGACCAGAGCAACCATCAAGTGCTGGAAGGACCTAGCTGAGGCCTTCATCAGACAGTACCAGTACAACTTGGACATGGCTCCTAATAGGACCCTCCTGATGGGAATGTCTCAATCATCTAGAGAAAGCTTTCGGGAATACGCCCAGAGGTGGAGACAGCTTGCTGCTGCTGTCCAGCCACCCATGTCGGAAAGGGAAATGGCCGACATGTTTATGAACACCCTTCAAGGGACATACATTGACAGGCTAGCTGCCTTTTCTTCCACCAGCTTCGCTGACGTAGTCATAGCTGGAGAAAGAATTGAAAGCCTATTAAAAATGGGCAAAATTTATGATAATGGTGCGAGCTCGTCCAGCAACCCCAGAAAGCCTTTTGTGGGGCCTAGAAGAACAGGTGAGACTAATGCTATTCATGCCAACAGGGGCAGACCTCAGTATGTTCATAGGTCAGTGGCAGCTGTCACTATTCCAGCTTCAATTCCTCAGCAACCAGCATATCAACCACAACAACAACCCCACTACCAGGAACAAGTTCAGTATCCACCTCAGAGGAACTACAACAACACCAGCAACAACAATCAACAAAGACCTTTTCAGCAAAGACCATCTCAGGCCAATAGGGTGATTGATCCAATCCCTATGCCTTATGCCGCTCTATTGCCACAACTCCTGAAGCTCAACTTGGTTGAGTTAAGGACGTTGGCACCACCAGATCCTTCCAGTCTGCCAAGAAATTATGACGCCAACGCCAGATGTGCTTTTCACTCCAATGCACCTGGCCACAGTACAGAGAAGTGCAGAGCTTTACAAATGAAGGTACAGGACTTGGTAGATTCTAAAGCTCTAAACTTTGCACCCCCGCCAAATGTCAACAAGAACCCCATGCCCAACCATGGAGGACCGAGAATTAATGCTATTGAGGAAGATAAGCCGTCTTTCTTAATAACCAATGTTGGGCAAATTCGGACACCCCTGGTAGAGATTAAAGCTCAACTCCTAGAATGCCAGATGTTCCTCGGGTGTGAACTCGGTTGCGGTTATTGCAACATTTCGGTAAACGGGTGTGATAACTTGAGAAGCGGCATAGATGGTCTTATCCAGAGTGGCTTACTTCAAATCACAACATCAACACCTTCAAATCCAGCAATCTCTCCAACAACAATTCCTGAGTCTCCTACAACTGCAACAACAATCATTCCAAAAAATTCTTCAATTTCATCAACAAATGCTTCATCTATCACTTCAACAAACCAGATATCAACAACCACTCCTTCTACAACATCAGCACCCCTTCATTCCGAATCTTCTACAACGCCAACAGATATTTCAGCAGTCACCATCTATTATGATCCGTCCTATGTTCCTCCTAACAACAATTTTCAACAGCAAGCAGTGGCATCTCCTGCCAGGTCACCAGTAACCATCTACTATGACCCGTACACTATTTCAACACCTTCCTCTGCTGCAGTCAGTCCGGTTACCATCACGGTACCTGGACCAGTTCCGTATGAAAGCAGTAATGCCATCCCTTGGCATTATGGCTCTGACCTTTACTGCAATGGGGAGAGAATCACTCTTGACTCTTCAACCTCTTCTCCACAGATTGATAATGTCGGGGGAGGCGGAGGCTTCACCAGAAGCGGACGCCTTTTTGCCTCGCAAACACAAAGACCTAATGCTGAAGCAGAAGCTGCTGCCAAAGCAAAGGGAAAGAGTGTAATATCTGAAGAACCCATTCTCAAGGAAACTCAGAAGACATCTTTTGAACAAGATGTAGACGAGTTCATGAGAATTATAAAGAGGAGTGATTACAAAGTGGTGGATCAGCTTCACCAAACTCCCTCAAAAATCTCCATATTATCCCTGCTGAAATGTTCCGAAGCTCACCGGAATGCATTACTAAAAGTATTGCACGCAGCATATGTGCCAGAGGAGATCACCGTTAATCAGCTGGAGACCGTGGTAGCGAATGTCAATACCAGCCATGGATTGGGTTTTACCAATGCTGATTTAACAACTGAGGGGTGTAACCACAACAAGGCTTTACATATCACCCTGGAATGCAAGGGTGCTGTTCTATCACATGTACTGGTGGACACTGGGTCTTCACTCAATGTTTTACCAAAGAAAGCCTTGGTGAAGCTGGAGTACGATGGCTTGGCATTGCGTCCAAGTAATTTAGTGGTGAGAGCATTTGATGGCTCTAAGAGATCAGTACTAGGAGAGATTGATCTGCCTGTGATGATTGGCCTGCAGACTTTTAAAATTACCTTCTATGTGATGGACATTCAGCCGGCCTACAGCTGTTTGTTGGGTAGACCTTGGATCCATGCCGTTGGCGCAGTTACGTCTACCCTTCACCAGAAGCTGAAATTCGAGTGGGAGGGCCAGATCATCACCATTTATGGTGAAGAAGATATTTTTGTTAGCCATCTGGCTACGTACAAATACATTGAGATGGATGGAGAAATCCATGAAACCATGAGCCAGGGATTTGAAGCCCTGAACATTAATGAAGCATCTGCTGTACTTGGGACTTCCATGACATCTTATCAGCAAGCCAGGAAGGTTGTTGAGGAGGGGACTGCCCAAGGCTGGGGCAAGTTGCTGCCCGTAGAGAGGAAGGAGGACAGATTTGGGTTGGGTTACAGACCAACTCAACAAGATCAATCAGAGGCTGCTAAGAAGCCCAGTTTTGTCAGTGGGGGGATGCTCACCCCGGATGCAGTAAACAACTTGGAAGATGAGTCGGAAGATGAGCGCAACCTGGAGAGCTGGATACGTCTAAGGATCCCGGGGAGCCGTATCTCAAACTGGTCTTCCCAAGAAATTATAAGGGTTACTCCTGCAGAGTAATTATTATTTCTTGTATATTTTAAGCATGCATCAAGTCTTGCATCTTGCCCAAGATGACAAGACTCATTTTGTAACCGGGCCATCTTGTAATTTTGTGCAAACAGATCAATCAATGAATATCGGACATCTTTTGCAAATGAGTCTTTTTCTTTTCCGCTCACTGTTTTTCATTTTTCTTTTTGTACAAAAATAAAATGGCAATGTTTTCCAAAATGGCAAAACTTCATTTCACTTTTTCTAAACAAGATTAAAATCAATCACTAAAATGAACAATCTAAACCCTTGCAGAAAGTGCCTTCCAGACTGCACCGACAACAACACAGTTATGACTTCGTATGACTTTGACAATCCAATCAATCAAGCTGATGAAGGGGTTGAAGAAGATTTTGAGCTTCCTGAAGAGCTAGCCAGGTTGTTAAGGCAAGAGGAGAAGGTTATCACTCCTCATCAGGAGGAGATTGAGACGGTTAATCTTGGTACGGAAGAAGATGTGAAAGAAGTTAAGATCGGGGCCTGCCTACAAGACTCAGTAAAAGAGCAACTGATTGATATGCTCCGGGAGTACGTAGATGTCTTTGCTTGGTCTTATCAGGACATGCCAGGGTTGGACACCGATATTGTCATGCACAAGCTGCCCTTGAAAGAGGACTGCCCGCCAGTAAAATAGAAGTTGCGCCGTACTCGCCCAGATTTGGCAATGAAGATAAAGGAAGAGGTGCAAAAGCAGTGGGACGCCGGGTTCCTTGCTGTAACTAGCTATCCGCCGTGGGTTGCTAATATTGTACCTGTGCCTAAGAAATACGGCAAAGTGAGAATGTGTGTTGACTACCAGGATCTGAACAGAGCTAGCCCGAAAGATGATTTCCCATTACCTCATATTGATGTATTGGTTGACAATACGGCTCAGTTCTCGGTGTTCTCCTTCATGGACGGATTTTCAGGATACAATCAGATCAAGATGTCACCTGAAGACATGGAGAAGACAACTTTCATCACACCCTGGGGCACGTTCTGTTATAAGGTGATGCCATTCGGACTGAAGAATGCTGGTGCAACCTATCAACGGGCTATGGTAACATTATTCCACGACATGATCCATAAGGAAATCGAATGTTATGTGGATGACATGATTGCCAAGTCCCTCACAGAAGAAGACCACCTGGTAAATCTGTTGAAGCTATTCAAGCGTCTGAGGAAGTACCAACTGAAATTGAACCCCAACAAGTGCACATTCGGGGTGCGATCTGGTAAGCTGCTGGGCTTTATTGTAAGCGAGAAAGGGATTGAAGTTGACCCTGATAAAGTCAAAGCCATTCAAGAAATGCCTGCACCGAAGACAGAAAAAGAAGTTCGGGGGTTTCTAGGTAGATTGAACTACATTTCAAGGTTCATATCTCACCTTACAGCAACTTGTGAACCTTTGTTCAAGCTGTTAAGAAAAGAACAGACGGTCAGGTGGAACGAAGACTGCCAGAGGGATTTTGACAAGATCAAGGAGTACTTGCAAGAACCTCCAATCCTTATGCCACCAGTTGAAGGAAGACCTCTGATAATGTACTTAACAGTATTAGAAGAGTCAATGGGGTGTGTGCTGGGCCAGCATGACGAGTCTGGTCGAAAAGAGTATGCAATTTACTACCTAAGCAAAAAGTTTACCGACTGTGAACAACCATATTCACTGCTCGAGAAAACTTGTTGTGCTTTAGCATGGGCTGCTCGCCGACTGAGACAGTATATGTTGACCCACACTACCTTATTGATATCAAAGATGGACCCGGTTAAGTACATTTTTGAGAAGCCAGCTCTTACCGGACGGGTTGCAAGATGGCAAATGATCCTCACAGAATATGACATCCAATACACATCTCAGAAGGCCATCAAGGGCAGTGTATTGTCTGATTATCTTGCTGAGCAACCTATTGATGATTACCAGCCTATGAGATTTGACTTCCCTGATGAAGACATCATGTTCATAAAAGCAAAAGATCATGAAGAGCCTATTCACACTGAAGGGCCTGACCCGGAAGAAGAATGGACTATGATGTTTGATGGGGCTGTTAATATGAATGGTCGTGGTGTTGGTGCAATACTCATTACACCTAAGGGAGTTCACATGCCTTTCTCGGCAAAACTCACTTTCAACTGCACTAACAACGAAGCTGAATACGAAGCTTGCATTATGGGTCTTGAGGAAGCCATTGACCTCAGGATCAAGACATTGACTGTATTCAGAGATTCAGCTCTGGTAGTTAATCAAACCAACGGCAAATGGTACACCCACCAGGATCATCTGATACCTTATAGGGATTATACAAGGAGGTTATTGATTCTTTAAAACGGTCAAGCTTGAGTATATCCCCCGGGACGAGAATCAATTCGCAGATGCCCTGGCTACCATTTCATCAATGATCAAAGTTCAAGCTGCCAACTTTGTGCCTCGGATTTCAGTGTCCAGACTTGACAGGCCAGCATATGTATTTGCAGCAGACGTTGTCAAAGATGATAAGCCTTGGTTTCATGACATTAAGTGCTTCTTGGAGGATCAAACATACCCACCTGGGGCATCTTCCAATGATAAGAAGACTTTAAGAAGGCTGGCTGGTAGTTTCTTCCTGAATACTGACGGTTCCCTGTACAAAAGAAACTTTGATATGGTACTCCTCAGATGCGTTGATAGAACAGAAGCAGACTTGTTGATGCACGAGGTGCACGAAGGATCCTTTGGTACCCATGCAGGAGGGCATGCCATGGCTAAAAAGTTGTTAAGATCAGGCTATTACTGGATCACAATGGATGTCGACTGTTGTGCCGATGCCAGAAAATGCCATAAATGCCAGATCTATGCGGATAAAGTGCATGTGCCTCCCAATCCTCTGAATGTGATGTCTTCACCTTGGCCCTTTGCCATGTGGGGCATTGATATGATTGGCAAGATTGAACCGACTGCTTCAAACGGCCACAGATTCATCCTGGTTGCCATTGACTATTTCACCAAGTGGGTTGAAGCAGCCTCCTATGCCAATGTTACAAGGCAAGTGGTAGCCCGATTTCTGAAGAGAGATATCATCTGTCGATACGGAGTTCCCGAGCGAATCATTACTGATAATGGTTCCAACTTAAACAACAAAATGATGGCAGAACTATGCCGGGACTTCAAAATCCAACACCACAATTCTTCTCCTTACAGGCCAAAGATGAACGGCGCTGTTGAGGCAGCTAATAAGAATATTAAGAAGATTGTGCAGAAGATGGTAGTCACCTATAAGGACTGGCATGAAATGCTACCGTTTTCCTTGCATGGGTACCACACGTCAATCAGAACATCCACTGGGGAAACACCGTATCAGCTTGTGTATGGGATGGAAGCAGTCCTACCTGTTGAAGTTGAATTACCCTCCTTACGGGTACTGATGGATGTTAAGCTGAGCGAAGCAGAGTGGGTCCGATCCCGATACGAACAACTGAGCCTGATTGAAGAGAAAAGATTGGCTGCAATCTGTCATGGACAGTTGTATCAGAAAAGAATGAAGAAAGCCTTCGATCAGAAAGTTAGGCTCCGAGAATACCAAGTAGGAGATCTTGTGCTGAAAAGACTCCTCCCTCCTCATACAGACCACAGGGGCAAGTGGACTCCGAACTATGAAGGACCATTTGTAGTAAAGAAAGTTTTCTCTGGTGGAGCACTCATGCTCAGCACTATGGATGGTGAAGACTTCCCGTCCCCTGTGAATTCAGATGCAGTTAAAAAATACTTCGCATAAAAATGACCCGCTGGACATAAAAACAGAATGTAAGTCCAGGCAAAAATAGGGCATCCCGGCGAGTCAAAAAAAGAATAAAAGACTCGGGCAAAAATAAGGGAGAATAAACAAAAAGATGTACACCCGCTGAGTTGAAAAGCCACATCGGACAACTCAGGAAAAAATGGGTATCCCGATGGATTGAAAACCCGAAAGGGCGATCCATGCAAAATAAGGGAATAAGCGAACAACTGCATTCTGAATTCGTCTGTATCACTTACAACTTGGTAAGCTTCGAAAGGATCAAGCTTCTTTCAGAATCAGCCTTCTTCAGAAAGCAAGACGAGAAGAGCGTCAAATGTCATACGGGTCATAGCAAAAGGGAAGCTCCTTGAAGCGTCGTCAACATTGCCAACATTTTGTTTCTCAACTTGTAACAATCTCCTCCTTTCAGGGGATCTATTTCCTTGACTGTGTCTTACCAATTCAGGGCACACGAATTAATAAAATCAGATTTTCAGTCACGTCTCGTGCATTTTATTTTCATTTGCAAAATGTCTGATGTCTATAAGATACTGATTGCATAAGTACAGATGTTTCTCTTCTAAAGAATACGTGATTGCAGGAAATGTATTTACTCCCGGGAGTGTCTAGACTCCTATGATGGAATCCGGTAAGGGATACCTCGGGATTACTTGTGCGTTTCTCTGTCTTTGCAGGATTGCAGGTATTCAAAACGCGACATGGGGCATGTAAGCTTCACCACAGCCAGCTGGCAAATCATTATCTGCTCAACCTATCTCCCAATTGGCACCAGAAATGGTTTCTCCCCAGATGAGTTGTCAAATATCATCCTCAACAGACCCCTTTACAGAAATTTCCAAGAAGACCTTCCCTTGGTCTTTCTTCTTCCCCAGCCGAGTTGCCATTTACTATTCCTCCACAGCCAAGTGCAAAAGCCGGGAAACCATCTCCCCACAGAATTTCAGCCTCTATCCAGAAGAGCAACGCCCGAAGATCTCACAACAGAGTGAAGAAAGCTTCTACAAACCCCAGCTGGGTCCCTCATTACCAAGGATAGGTCTATCAGTGACCTATATCCCCAAGCAAAGTCATACATAGTAGATCTACCAATGATCTCATCCCCAGCTGGGATGTCCACTTCAAGCAGATCAACCAGAGATCTTCGCAGTAACGGGATCCGAATCCCGGATTGTTATCTTTTGCATAAACATAGCATTCGCATCATATTCTCCCCACAAAGCGTAGCATTCTGTCTAGTACGGAGCATTACGGCAAAAATCAAACATATTGCATAATCATAAGCCATGTTCTGAATCAAACACTTGTGAATAATGACAATCCATCAAAGATATACAGAAAGTTCCCCAGATTCCCAGACAGAGAGCCCAGCCATTTCTCTCACAAAAACAAATGCTTCTTGACACCCGTCCGTGTCATATCCCCAACAGAAAGCTAAGGCTTTTGCCAAACACCAGTACACACTCCTTCTGGCACCCGTCCGTGTCATGATTCCCCAGTAAAGTAGCCCGAGCTTTTCTTTGCAAACAAACACTTATATATTACGGATACTTCTTGACACCCGTCCGTGTCATACCCCCAGCAGGAAGCCAAAGCGTCCTCTTTGCACTCACAGATACCTCTTTATGCAAATTTCCCGACACCCGTCCGTGTCGCTTTCCCCAGCACAGTAACCTAAACACTTTGTATATCGTATACTTGTTTATACTATACCTTTCTCCTTTTGACACTCGTCCGTGTCACCCTCCCCAGCAAGTTAAACACTCATCTATACACCACTTATATCCTCCCAGATTCGACACTCGTCCGTGTTCTTTGTTAACCAGTTGGTACTCGTCCGTACCATCATCTCAGAACATGCGTCAAGCGTTTGTTTCTACCTGATACTCGTCCGTATCATAGTCCTAAGGATGCTCGTCCACATCTTTAATCCATACACGTGTCAAACACTCTTATCTTCTTGAATTTAGACACTCGTCTGTGTCTACTATTCCCCAGAAGAGTCCCCACAGATTCAACACTCGTTCGTGTTCTTTGTTAACCAGTTGATACTCGTCCGTATCATCATCTCTGAACGCGTGTCAGTATTTGTTTCTACCTGATACTCGTCCGTATCGTAGTCTTAGGGATGCTCGTCCGCATCTTTAATCTATACACGACACCAAAACACTTATACCTTTTATTTCTTGGATATAAACGCTCGTCCGTGTTTACTATTCCCCAGTAGGCCGCCAGCAAAGCAAAATTTCTTTTTTATCTGACATTCGTCCTATGTCATGATAAACCCTGAGAGCAGCCGTCCCCTGCTAGGTGATCGTCCTTCACCTCTTGATGATCGTCCTTCATCATGCTCATCCGATGGCCGTCCCCATCGTTGATCTTTTTTATCCGGCATTCGTCCTATGTCGTGATATTTAGCAGCCGTCCCCTGCTAGGTGATCGTCCTTCACCTTTGATGACCGTCCCTCATCATTATTTCATTTATTCTTTTATCCGATGGCCGTCCCCATCGTTGATCTTTTTTATCTGACATTCGTCCTATGTCATGATAAACCTCGAGAGCAGCCGTCCCCTGCTAGGTGATCGTCCTTCACCTCTTGATGATCGTCCTTCATCATGCTCGTCCGATAGCCGTCCCCATCGTTGACCTTTTATCCGACATTCGTCCTATGTCGCGATACTTCCGGCAGCCGTACCCTGCCAGGTGATCGTCCTTCACCTTAGATGACCGTCCCTCATCTTATCCCCAACAGAGCAGCCGTCCCCTGCTAGGTGATCGTCCTTCACCTTTGATGACCGTCCCTCATCATTATTTCATTTATTCTTTAACCCGATGGTCGTCCCCGTCGTGGTCCCTTTTCCTTTTCCTGATGATCGTCCTTCATCAGTTTAGCCCGATGGCCGTCCCCATCGTTGTTTATGAACCTGATGACCGTACCTCATCATTTATTTTCACCTTTAATCCCCAGAGAATCTTATAGCTTTATTTTGGTGGCCGTCCCCATCATAATCTCTTATATCCCCAGCTAGTCGGCCGTCCCCGTCTTTGTTTTATTTCCCGCATTTTTCCCAGCGTGTCGGCCGTCCCCATCATTGCTCTTTCCCCAGCAGTCGTCCTCTGCTCGACGGTCGTCCTCCGTCGCCCGCGCTTTATATATACTTTATTTTTCTTCTACAATCTATATCCTTTTTCTTCGTCATTCTGTGAGTGCAAATTTTGGACTGTCTTGGGTATTCAACCACAAGTTATCTTGTTTGCCTGATAAGCCGTTGCTTACATCCTGCACAGCTAACTCATGTTTGAATAGGGGCAGCTGTAAACACCCAAAATTTGCCCTCACCCCTTCACACCATGGCTTGTGATATCCTCATATGCATAAATCCAATCATAGCATCTCATATTGCATTTTTGATTCACTGCATTAGTTCAAAGTCCTCTGCATCTAGGGTTTCTGATCTGAGCAATCCAAGAGCTTCTTGAGCCACTCCAAAGGTCATCAATAACTTCAAAGGGGTCCATTTATGTTCAAGCATCATATTATATCCTCTCAAAGTCAATAATATCAAAAGAATCACAAGAACTGAGAATGGCATGGAAGCAGAGCCAGGTTTAACTGCACAGATGACCTAGAATTAGGGTTTTGGTTTCAGAGGCCATAACTCCAAATTTTTTGGTCATTCTTGTTTCTATTGGTCTCTATATGGTATAGGGATCATGCATATCAATTTTCATGAAGAAATTCCATGGGGAAGTCATCTGATCAAGAGTTGACTTTTTGAGCAAGCCAGTGCAAAATCAGGGCATCTAAGGCCCCCAATGACCCAACCAAAGGGTGTTCTTCATCATTTTGATTGTGTATGATCTTTATTTGATCATAGAAGATGTTAGAAGTTCACAAAATTGAAGAATTTCAAGCCATTTGCAAAGTTGACTTTTTGGGAAAGTTGACTTATATTGAAAAATTGCCATTTTGGGAAACTTTTTCAACCCTTGCTTTTTGATTCAAAAATGCTTCAAATGGAAAAACTTTGGTCATGAAAGTTGTAGAATGGATCATTACCTTTTCAAAAAGTACAAGAGCTTGACCTAATTCATTTTGGATCAAAAGTTATGGCTTGTCAAAGTTGGCCAAAATCACATAATTTGAAGTTTTCTACCAAAGAGGCATTTTGCAAAATGGCATGATCAAGTGTTCTAAAGGCCTCAAATGTGTACAATTTCTTCACAACATGATCACATGACCTCTAAAATTCAGAATGGCCCAAGGAACATTGCATTTTGATGCCTTGAATCTCAAGAATTTCCAAAGGGGCCAAGCTTTGTGAAATTTGCAAAACACTACACAAACCTTGATCAACTTGCTGATTTATCTCATAAACAATTCCATGGACCTCCTTAAACTCAGCTGAGCAAGGACAAGCCAATGAGCTAGCTACACCATTGCCCATACCTCAAGTACACAACTTTTGACTTTTTGGCAAGAACACCCATACCAATCCCACAGTGACACAACAACTCTCTGCCCAATCCAGATCTTACAAACACACTCCAAGGCTTCATTTTCATAAGACAACTCATTCTGATCTTGCCTCAAAGCCAGCATTCTCATTTTTCACCCCATATGCAATTCTCTTCGAAACTCATCACACAAGCTTCAAACACACAAACAAACTTCACCATTGATCTCCACATGCTTCATTGATCACAAACCAGCCATTAAAATAGCCTGAAACTCACTGAAATCAAAACACGATTTCCTCCCCCCCTTGAACAGAACTCTGCCAATCTCCCAAACTAGCCATCCTCAAAGCTTCCTAAGCTTCATTTCATCTTCAGAGGACTAAAAGGAGTGGATTTGCGGCAAGGGAAAGGCCAGAAAGCTCATAACCAGGAGGTTCCATCTCAGGTAGCCATCTCAAACATTTTTCCAGAACTTGCGTTTTAGGTTATAAACTGATTCTATGTGGTGTGCTGATCATTTTGAGCTTTGAATCTTTGAAAATGGTTGCGTGTGTAGGATGTATTTGATCTCTGAAACTTTTGTGTGTTTTCCTTTTTGATTCATTTCTCTTGATTCAGTGGAAATAAATGGATTTTAGGGTGGGGTTTAGGTTTAGTGATGTTCAATGATTGATTCTGGAGAGATTTGAGAGGTTTCATGGCGTATTGAGAGAGATTGAAGAAGGGGTCGTCGGGGAAGATGACCGGAACACTGTTCCGGTCACCTGATTTTGTTTAGGGTTCAGATTAGGGCACTAATCATAATTAGGAGAATTTGAATGCTGGCCGTCCAGATGCGCGCCTAGTCAATTCCTGCGCGTCCTAGTTCGAATCCTGGCCCTTTGATCTGTTGACTTTCCCATTTTCAGTTTAAATTCAATTTTATTTTCATATTATTTCATTTGTTTTCTACAATTTATTAAAAATAGCAAAACATCTTTAAAAATTCTGAATTTTTTTGTCAAAGGTTCAATTAATTTTCAGAAACCAAAAACATTTTTATTTTTATTTTTTGCATTAAAAAATATTTTTAAATCATTTAAAAGATTATTTTTAATTAATTAATGAGAATTAATTAATTAAAAATACTTTTAGGTATTTAAAAATCACAAAAAAAATTCATGTAACACTTAAAATCATTTAGAAACATTGTCCAACCCTCAAACCAAATTTATTTTTTGTTCTTGATGCCTTTTTATTATTTTCTTTTGAATTAAATTCATTTCAAGGCATTATTTTGATTCAATCTTCAAAAATTCATTTCTGCCTAGCCTTTAAGAGTTGGACAATGATTCTTTTTGCATTGCATCTTGTATAGCATGTAGTTTATAGGATTAAATTGGAATGAATTGATCTTGCATTTCCTATTTGTTTTGCATTTTTCTTGACAAGGTACCTTAAAACCCTAACAATCTTAAGAAATTCATAACCCTCATTAGGTTAAGAGTTAGAACCCCTCCTTTGGGCAGTGAGTTTGTATAGGTCTAGGGTTCCTTTGAGTGCATTTTCAAATTTTTATCATGATATTTGCTTCTGGTTTTGAATTTTGTTTTGTGTATTGATCATAAACCCTAATTCATGCTTTCTTTTGCATCCATTTCTCATTTGCTTGTATACCATGATTTGCCATGACATTTTGTGCATTCATTTGATTCATAACACATCTTGGGACATGTTAGAATCATGTTTGATCATTGCATCATTCATTTGCCATGTTGTATGTCATTTGTATTTCATAACTTTTCATGAACATTCATGGTTCTAAGCATGCTTCTCTTGTATCCATATGCTTGTATGATCATTCTCATGCCTTGCCTCATGTTTGCATCATCTCTTAGCATCCTTGACATCATACTCATACTTATGGTTTTGGTTTGCATCATGCCATTTCATCTCATTTTGCATTGCATTGCATTTCTTTCACTAACTTTTCAGGTGGTAAGTTACTTTGAGAAGTGAATTTGCCTTCACTTCTCACAATCTCTTTTCATCTCTCTTATGCATCATTGCTGCATTTTATCTTGTTCTTGGATTGAGCTTGCTTATTCTTCTTCATCCTACTTTCTTTCTTCAAGTGACTTGTCTTCTTAATTGAAGCAAGTTACTTTGCTTCTCTTTGCTCCTTTCATCTGCTTCCTGGTGGTTTCTCTGAAGATCTTTCTTGTAAACTCCACAAACCTTAGGAACAACCAAGCATGACAATAATTAGGGTTTTGATTAGTCCCCCGTTTAGATTTTACCTTTGTGTCTCTTTGGGTCTTCTCTTCTCACCTCATAATCAGGGACTAAACCCTAAAGGCTTTAAGGCTTTGTGATTAAGTCTATGCCTGCATCCTTCTATTAGGATGGAGTGTATAACTTTAATCCTAAGTGTTAAACCCTTAATGTGTTTAAATCCTTTAATCAATCCATCTAATAATCATCAAGACATCAAGCTTGTAACTTGGGTCTTGCATTAGGGTTCTAATTCTTCCTTAATTGGTTAAGAAGGACTAACCCTAGTGTTAATGGACAAGTCCTCCTCAAGTTGTCTTATAAACCCTAAAAACCACTTCTTCATCATATCTTTAATTAAAATCCACTTAATAAAGACTTTGTTTTGTCATGAGGTTAATCCCTAATCATGGATTAAGTTGAGGAGTTTTCCTCAGCTTAAACATTCTCATCTATCATCCTTCTATTAGGATGGTGTAATGAGTCTGTTTAATCCTTGATTATGGCTTAATCTCATTACTTAACACTAAACAAAAACCCCAAAAAACATCTAAATAATTGCAAGTAGGTTAATGATCTTAATCCTACATCATGGTGATTAAGTGTGAGAAGCTGACTTCACACTTAAGGCATTCTCATTACCCCTAATAAGAGGGAAGATGTGATGAGTTTACTAAATCCATTGGTTTAGGCTTAAGCTCATTAACTTATGACAAACTTCAAAAGGCAATAAAAGACTAAAAACTCAAAAACAAACAATAATCGTCTCCTCCGGGATTCTTTTCTCATCTCATTCATTCATAAACGAGAACTAGCTTCTTCCGTCTAATGCAAGACAGTTTGCACCTGAGCCAGACAGGTCATACACTTGAGCATAGATAAGTAAGCAGTTCACAAGTCAATCTTTCTTTCAGTCTCTTTGGGTCGAACTACGGTGTTCTGACTTCCTCATTGCACGAGAGGATACGTAGGCATAACTTAACAGTTATCGAACAAAAGTCTCTGTATATTCCCCCTCTTTCAGCATTGTTTTTAAGCCCCATAGCCTTGAGCATTTCACTCTTGTTCTTACACTGACACCTCTCCTACACTTCACATTTCTCTTACACTGACACTTGCATTCTTTCCAGCTTTGATACACAAAAATGCGCTGACACTACCCCTTTAAAACACAAATATTTTAAGCGTGGATCCCGTCGAGTACGACGGACAATCTGGGTGCTAATACCTTCCTAGGTTGTAACCAACCCCCTTTCTCAGTCTCTCTGGTTCGCAACCGTCTTATCCATATCTTTTCCTAGGTTTATGCAGCATTACCCTTCCTTCGGGATAAAAATGCCTAGCTGGCGACTCTTTTCTTTTCTTCCTTTCGCCGACCGTTCGCGTCTGTACCCCATTTGACTTAGCCTCATTTTGGTGGGAGCAACAATTACACATTAGCAATTTGTAATTCGATTAATGTTGAGATATAATGATCCAACATCGTTTCATTTAAATCAAATTTCAATCCTAATTTTGGTATCTTTGCACGTATTTGCATATGTGCCATGAATTCACATCCTAGCATCAAGACTTTAATTTTACATGTTTCATTTCACTTTAATTTTTCAATTCATTTATGATGGATGTGTGTTGTAAATATTTTGTATGTCTTGAATCCTTTTATCTTGTTGAATTCCTTTTATGTATTCGATTCAATTTATTCGTGACATTAAATTATGCCTTGTGTTATAGTTTGCATCACTATGTTTGAATTCACACACCTCACAATACAATTCTCCACTTTGCATTACAATTATCACCTTTCCCTCTCATTCTTCAACTCTTCTCATCATGACTTAAAACCATTTAAAACCATTTCGCAAATGCCAATCAAATTCTTGATCCAACGTCAATCTTTTTTCCCAAACAAAACTAAGAAACACTTAATCATTATTAAACAATTTCTTAATAAAATTGGATGAAAATGAATTTGGTGTAGTCCACGAGCTCCTGAGGGTTAGGATAGCATATGTAATTATCAACCACCTGAACAATCATCGTCCTCTTAAAAACTATCAATGTGACTTTTGAAAATCATGATCTCAATAAAATTGGACGAAAAGGGAACATGCACTACTACAAAACGCGCATTTAAGGATATCGAGTTTACAACGGATTCATATCGTTAAAATAATATTTGGAAATAGTTTGGACAGTTTCTTAACCACTTGGCTTGGCCTAGAAAACATTTTTAAGATGTAAAAAGGTTAGAAAATGACTTTTAAGTGTATGTGTGTGAGTTTCCTTAAAACTTAAGATCTATTTCCTTACTTTTATTAAATTATGGTCACTCAAATTGACACTAACTCACATAACCTAGCGGGATTTCAAATTTCATTTCTTTTGTTATTCCGAGGCTTCAAGATTCTTTTCCAGATACATCGATCATATAAGCACTTTAATTTTGAGTCTCTTTTCTTGACGAGGCTTGAGATGATTCTCTATTTAGGTTACCATAATTAGAGAGTTGAAATTTATTTGCATCGACTTCAACTGTAAAACCCATATTTAACAACATACATTAAAGCATATATATTACAGATGAATCCAAGTTTGGGTATTGAAATACATATAAGTTCCTAGTCAACACATTATACACATTACATGCCAAAAACACAATAATCTAAAAACTATGGCATAATGTATACAAGATGTTCAAAAATAAAATACTAAGAACTAGATAAACAATGATCACAAAATAAAACTTCATCAGCAGAAGCCGCACCATGTTAAAATGCCAAACTAGTAAGGATAGTCAAACGACTTTATCCTTACCCTTCTACAAAACTTGTAGTATCTGAAACAATAATCAACAACATGGGGTGAGATAAAAAATCTCAGTGAGTTCCCTATCTTATGGATTCTCTCGGCTTTACAAGGTACTATAAAGTCCTACTCAAGTCGGGGGAAAAACAAAGACCTTGAGCTTACAACCTCACACTCATATGGAAACATGTCTTGAGTTTACTAACTCGAAGGTATCACTAATTTGGAAACCCACGAAGGTATCCCCTATTACCGTCCCCTCCCACGTCTAAGATTCGACATGAGTCATAAATCCTTGTAATTTACTTGACATATGAAATGGATTCAGATCATATGCCTGTTAACCTAGAATCATCACTTCTCATAGCCTGTTAACCATCTTAAGAATCTTTACCTTTATATATAGGTTTCATCCGTACTAAACGCGGGACTCAAACCTGCGAAATAATCATGTGTACATTCTAGAGGAACCCTAAGTTAATGAAACGACATTCTCAGGGAAACGGTCCCGATTACGTGATTTCTACTCAAAGCGAATGAATAAGACATTCATAAGGCCACATACGCATTTTCATAAAGTAACACACCCAACGGGTTCACACATGTTCCATATAGTATTTACTCACCACTAGACCCTTACTCGACTAAGTTACACATCTATATACCGAACGTCTGAGCATCGCCATCTAGTTCTAACAATTCCTAGCCATACTAATAGGTCTCATATAATGTAGTTTAATAAGGTTTCCTCACTCACCCTAAACTTCTACACTTTTATATAATTAAGTTTTCATAAATCCACATATTTGAAAATATTGATTAAATATCATATGTAAATAAATTCCTCTCCAAAAGTAATATTTTCTCTTTCCATTGGATAAAATACCATTCTAGCTTTCTCTCGATATAAAATTTTCCTAAATCGGACACTGAGTAAGAAGTTATGAATTTTAGAAAATATTTTTGGAAAAGTTACAGTGGTAACCAGTTAACACCCAGGGTGTAACCGGTTACATAATGTAAAATCAAATTCTAGTAGCGTTTTGAGAGTTAGAGACACATCTCACTATCTGGTTAATACCCAGAATGTAACCATTTACATAGTGTGAAATTCCCCAGATTTACTATAATTTCAACGTGGTAACCGGTTTGCACCCAGGGTGTAACCGGTTACATTTTTGCAGTAAGCACAAAATCCTGCGTTTCTATCATGTAAAAACCATTAAAATGCCGTTTTATCATATAGAAATATATTGCAAATATCATTGACCTCAATCACACTTATACTGACTATTCTACACCGATTATTCATCACTTTAATCGTTTAGAAGATCGATTCATCAAGTTTTATCATTTCCACAAAACTCTAACCTAGAATAATAGAAATCAAAGAAAACTAGAATAAAATGTTTCTACCTAGAATCCACCTCTTAGCAATGAAGATGATGAAGAATATGAGATGGATGTTTGAAGAAAAAGCTTGATATCCAAGAGCTTCTTCTTTTTCAAGCTTTTTCCTTCCCTTTCTTCTTCTCCCACTTCTCTCTTCTTTCTCTCTCAAAGTTTCTATATTTGGCATAAATGAGGAAAAAGAAAATAAACGTAATGTTATACTATTAGTTAGTAAGACTAACTAATGGGTCCAAAATTGAGGGTATCTAAAAATGTCTCTGTTGCTCTTGATTAATAAAACCTATGAGTCAGATAATATTAACTAATCAATTTAAATTCATCGGTTGCTCTAATTATTTTTGTTGTAAACTCTCAGAGCACTTCGGAACCCTATTGATCTTAATTAATATTATCCAGAGCATTAAATCAAATACGAGGTATTACATCCTCCCATCCTTCAATAGAAATTCATCCTCAAATTTAAAATATTTCCTGAAAAGATATGGGTAACCATCTCGTATCTTCGATTCGAGTTCCCATGTAGCATCGCCCAGATGTGTCACATCCCACTGCACTTTAAAAAGCAGAATCTCATCGTTCCTTATCACTTTGGTTTCTCTTCCCATGATACGGCTTGGTTGAGGTTCGAACGTTAAATATGTTTCTATCTTAATAGAATCTAGAAGTATTGGTTGAAGAGGATCAGGAACAAATTCCGAAGTTGAGACATGTAAAATATATCATGCCTCTCTGATAGAGAGGGTGGTAGGGCCATCCAGTAAGCCACCTGACCAATCCTTTCCAAGATCTGATATGGTCCCACATATCTCGGACTCAACTTTCGGGACTTAAACGGTCCTTTTAATCTCAATCTTGGGGTAACCTTCAAAAACACATGCTCACCTTCCTCAAATTCCAAAGGTCTCCTACAATTATCCGCATAACTCTTATGACGATCTTTCGCTTGTTTAACCTTCTCGCGAATAATTTTAATCTTTTGTAGTCTCTTGAATAATCTCAGGTCCTAAAATTGTATCTTCACCAACTTCCGTCCAACACAAACGCATTCTACATTTCCTTCCATATAATGCCTTATAAGGATCAATATCGATGCTCGCATGCTAACTGTTTTTATAAGAAAACTCAATCAATGGTAAAATTTCTTTCCAATTTCCTCTACTTTCTAGCACATAAGCCCTTAACATATCTTCCATAGTCTGTATTGTTCATTACGTATGACCATCCATTTGAGGATGATTCGATGTACTCAAATTTAACCTCGTTCACATAGCTTATTGAAAATCTCTCCAGAATCTTGAAGTAAACTTCATATCTCTACCCAATAAAATGTTTGAAGCAACACTATGAAGTCTCACAATTTTAGAAATAAAAAACCTCACAATATGACTTTCCTTGTAAGTAGTCATTATGGCTAAGAAATGCGTAGATTTCGTTAGTCGATCCACAATCACCCAAATAGAATCATATCCACCTTATGTACTTGGTAACCCAACTACAAAATCCATGAAATGTTATCCCATTTCCGAACTGGAATATCTAAGGGTTGTAACAAACCGCCCGGTCTTTGGTGGTCAATCTACACCTATTGGCACGCCGCGCACTATGACACATACACTGCAATATCTCTTTTCATTCCAAACCACTAGTAATCCTTATTCAAGTCTTGATACATATTTGAAGAACCTGGATGTATCATAAAAGTACCTTTTTGAGCTTCATCTAAAATTTTCCTTTTTAACGATGCATCATTCGGAACACAAATCCTTTGATAAAAAAGAATAGTGTCATCCATAGCTCGCACAAAACCCAGTTGAAATAACATTTCTTGTGTAGGTCAGTTTTTGTGGTTTCGAAGTACACCCGATTGATGCCGCAGTTCGATTCATTTTTTATCCTATGAAGTTGATTAAGGAAAGGAAATAGATGTCTCCAATTACCCCTGCTTGCATACTGAGTTTAAACAGGTGACTGTTGTTTTATAGATGCTATCAAAAGAGTGGGACCCTTTTAGATTATTCACAATAAGTTTAGGATATATTTTTTGTTCTTGATATCTGTTATGGTTTCTTGAATTAGGGAGTGAGTTGAGATTTAGTAAGATAAGTGAGATTTCTGTTTTTTAGAGGATTTTCAATTGTTTTTTGGATAGGTCTGGGGACCTAATTTTTGTTTTTTGTTTGCTGTCCTCGCAAAGATCTTACGACCTTATGCATATGTACCCCCAAAAAGAGAATTAAGGGATCATAGCATTGTAGTTCCTCCTAAGGCTAAGGCTAGGAGGAGGGATTTTTGTATCTTGATCAAAGCACAAGATGGATGATGCTCAAATGGTTTGCTTGATTTGAGTCCAAGCGAAAACTTTGTAGTTGGGTACTTGAATTGCATAGCTCAAGGCATAAGTTGAATCGAGTATCTTGAATTGCATAGCTCAAGAAGGGTTGGATTGGTACCTTGAATTGTACAACTTAAGGAGGAATGAATGGTTATCTTGAATTGCACAACTCAAGAAAGGTTGAATGTTTACCTTAATTGCCTAGCTCAGGAAAGATGGATGAGGGCATCTTGATTTTCATAGCTCAAGAAAGGATGGATTTGGGTTGATGTCTTAGTTATAGTCCAAGTGTATAATTGTATGGAAAATGATCTTAGTTATATTCCAATTGTATGACTATATTGTTTTGAATTTTTGTCTTAGTTATAGTCCAAGATTATGCCTTAACTATTTGACTGAGAGATGTGAGAGTTTTTCATCTCTAAAGTGTTTGACTGGAAAGTATTTGGGGATTTTATGTGCCTTGATTGAAGCCCAAGGTTGAAGCTCAACAAAGAAAATTGAGTATACTGAGGTAATTTTGTCTGTATACTGATTTGGAAGCCCAGGATGGTGAAGCTTAATTATGAGAGACTGACTCTTGATTTATTTGTATGTTGAATGAAGCCCAATACGTGAAGCTGACTTTTGGGGGAAACTGATTCTTGAAGAAGAGTGTTTTTCTGTTTATTATGAAGGTTGAGGTTGTCATACTTTCCTTTGTCTGGGAGGATTCTATAGAACAAATCCCAATAAGAGGCTATCTTGGTCATCCACCGGGGAGAGGAATACTATTGTATGTATTTGATACTAAGATATGTTCCTATGCTTTTAGGAAACCTTTGTGGGGTCCTTGCATTAACCCCAAGTGTAATAGCACGGGCCCCTCGCAAGGCAATCCCGACACTGCCACCTCATGATCTTCTCTACCCCCTCTCTAGTAGAGTTTTTTCCTTCCGTGGGAATCGAACCCTGTACCCTGGGGTTCAAGTACATGTTCAAAAAATTCAATTTTGAGGGTATAAGATCAAAACCCTAAATTTGTATATTTTTTGTTAATTATTTTTTAATAAAAAATAATAAAATGATTGAAAAATCTCAAACATATATGAAAAACAAGTTAAAATCTTGGATCAATGTTTGAAAAAAAAATTATCCATGAAATGACTAAAGTTTCATTTATGTTTGAAATATCAAGAAAATAAAGATTTTAAATGATTGAAAAATAATTAAAATTAATTCTTTGATAAAAATTCAAAATATATTAAATAAATAATATATTTTTTATTTTTTGGTGGAATAAAATATTTTTGAATTTTCAGAAAAAGAATCAACTCAAAATCAATAAAATTGAAAGAGAAAACAATTTTTGAAATCATTTAAAAAAACCAAAATATTAAAATATTTGAATTTGAAAAAGGGCGCCAAGAACATCAAGAACACGCGCGTGTGTGTTGTACCCCAAAAGTACAAGGGCACCACCTAAGAAGGCTTCCTTGACCATATAGGGGCCGCATTAATTTAGAGTCCATTTTCCCCGAGAGTCGATATCTCCTACTTTGAAGACAAAAGGTCGAACTTTTTTGTCAAATGCTTTCTTCATCTGTTGCTGGTATAAGTGACCATGACAAATGGAAATCATTCTCTTTTCTTCTATCATATTGAGCTCATCGAATTTTCTTTGGAACCACTCAACTTCTATGAGTTTGGCCTCCATCAATATCCTTAATGATTGGATTTCAACTTCTATGGGGAGCACTACTTCCATGCCATATAGTAGTGAGAAACGGGTTGCCCCTGTTGAAGTGCGAACGGTGGTTCGATATCCATGAAGCGCATAAGGGAGCATTTAGTGTCAGTCCTTGTAAGTCACAGCCATCTTCTGGACAATTTTCTTGATAATTTAGTTGGCGGCTTCCACTTCACCGTTCATCTTTGCCCGATAAGGAGATGTGTTATGGTGAATATTAAACTCTGCGCATAATTATTTCATCATTTTGTTGTTCATGTTGGACCCATTGTCAGTAATGAGTTGGCTTGGAACACCATAACGGCGGATGATATTATTTTTGATAAATCAGATGACCACTTGTTGGGTTACATTTCATATGGGGTTACATTGGCGTATGATGTTGCTTCGACCCATTTGGTGAAGTAGTCAATGGCTACCAGAATGAACTGGTGTTCGTTTGAAGCTTTGGATTTGATCATTCCAATCATGTAGATTCCCCATATTGAAAATGGCCATGGCGAAGAGAAAGCCTTAAGAAGTGTTGAAGGCGTATGAATCTTATCAGTATAAATTTGGAATTTATGAAATTTCTTCGTATGCTTGCGGAAATCTGCCTCCACTGTGAGCTAGTAGTATCTTACTCAGAGTATTTTCCTTTCCATCATATGTCCGTTGGTATGAGCACAAAGGATCCTTCATGAATTTCTTTCATGATCATTTCTACTTCACGCTCGTCTACACATCTGAGTAGAACCATGTCGAAGTTTCGCTTGTAAAGTATATCTTGGTTGAGGATGAAGTTGCATGCTAGTCTTCAGAGGGTCTTCCTGTCTTTTCTTGACGATCCATATGGGTATTCCTTTTTCTGCAGGAATTGTTGAATGTTGTAATGTCAAGGTCTGCCATCAGTAGTAATTTCGATTGCAAAGATGTAAGATGGCATGTCCAGGCACATAACTTCCATTTGTGGTATGTCATTACATGTATTAATTGTAATCATGGAAGATAGAGTAGCAAGTGTGTCATCCATGTGATTTTCCTCACGAGGGATGTGATGGAATTTGACTTTATTGAAGAATGGCAGCAATCTCCTTGTGTAATCTTTGTAAGGGAATAGTCCTTGTTGGCATGTTTCCCATTCTCCTTTGATCTGATTGATCACCAAGGCAGAATCTATGTACACATGTAAATTCTTGATCCTGAGATCAATTGCTTCTTCGAGACCCATGATGCAAGCTTCATACTTGACCTCATTGTTTGTACATTTGAATTCCAATATGGCGGTGAATGTAATGTGGTTTTTGTTTAGAGTAACAATGATTACCCCAATTCAATTTCCATACGTGTTGACTGTTTCATCGAAGATGAGTCCCCAAATGGGATCCTGGCTTTGGTCCTTCATCTGGCAGTGGTTTGTCGTGATCTTTCATCTTAAGATGCATGACGTCTTCGTCTGGGAAGTCAAATGTGACTGGTTCCTTATTATTGATGGGATGATGAGCCAAATGATCAGCTAGGATACTTCCTTTGAAGACTTTCTGAGCTTGGTACTCGATGTCATATTCTGTTAATAGAATTTGCCAACGAGCGATTCATCCCGTCAATGCATGTTTCTCAAACTCATATTTGATCAAATTTATTTCTGAAACGAGCCATGTAGTATGACATATCATGTATTGGTGAAGAAGCTTAGCTTCCCAAGAGAAAGCGCTACAAGTTTTCTTAAGCATTATATACCGATTTTCACAATCAGTGAATTTCTTGCACAAATAATAAATCAAATATTCTTTTCTTTTTATTTTGTCTTGCTTGCTAAGTACACATCCCATGGAGTATTCCTGAACGGTAAGTTACATGATTAAAGGTCTTTCTTCGACTGGAGGAGACAAGATTGGTGGCTTCAACAAGTATTTCTTGATTTTCTCAAAAGCTTACTGGCAGTCTTTTGTCCAATCATGACTTTGATTCTTTGGTAGAAGTTTGAATATTGGCGTGCATGTCGCGGTCATGAGGAATATTTACCTTGAGATGTAATTTAGACGTCCTGGGAATCCTCGTACTTGTTTCTCCGTTTTTGGAGTAGAAATTTGTTGAATAGCCTTGACTTTGTTGGCATCGACTTTGATTCCTTTTTTTATCGATGGTGAATCCTAGGAGCTTTCCTGATCAGACACCAAATATGCATTTGTTAGGATTTAGTCATAGTTTGTATTTTCTCAAACGTTGGAACAATTTATGTAGATGTTCAACGTATTCCTCTCTAGTCTTCGACTTGGCGATCATGTCGTTGACATATACTTCGATCTCCTTATGCATCATGTTATGAAAGAGAGTCTTCATTGCCCTTTGATAGGTTTCACCAATATTCTTTAATCCGAACGACATTACTTTGTAATAGAAGGTGCCCCGTGGTGTGATGAAGGAAGTTTTCTTCATGTCTTTGGGAGCCATTTTCATCTGGTTGTAGACCGAAAATCCATCCATGAAAGAAAATACCTTGTATTTTGTAGTGCTATCCACCATTATGTCGATGTGTAGTAAGGGGAAGTCATCCTTTGAACTTTCTTTGTTGAGATCTCTATAGTCTACACACATTCTAACTTTTTTGTCCTTCTTAGGTACTGGCACAATATTTGTCAACCACTGAGGATATTCTGAAGTAATGAGGAAGCCAACATCAATCTGCTTCTAGACTTCTTCCTTTATTTTGATAGCCATATCCGGATGAGTTCTTCTCAACCTCTACTTTAATGGCAGACATTATGGCTTTAACGGTAAGTGATGTTCCACGATGTCGGTTTCAAACCCTGGTAGGACCAAGCAAACACATCTAGAATATTCTTTGAGTAATGAGATCATGCTTTTCCTTTCATCCGAACTAAGTAGTGTGTCGATGTTGACTTATTTTATCTCCTCTTATGAACCCAAGTTAACTATTTCCAACAATTCTTTATAAGGTTGAATGGAATTCTCCTCGTGTCTGAGCAGTCTAGAGATCTCTTATGGATTTTCTTCTTCATCCTCCTCTTCAGCTCTAAGTACAAGAAACTCAAAGTTGGGAGAAGGCACTGGATCACGTGTTTCAACGGGGTTTAAAACAGTTAATTTGCGCGATGATAATATTTAGAAAACACATTTAGAGAATGCAGAAGAAGTTTATGCAGATTAATTTTAAAAAAATGTTTTTGTTTTGTTGTTTTTAGGGATTACCATTTTATGAAAAAGCAAAAAGGGGAAATAGCAATAAATGCAGAAGTACATAATGACATTTTATTTATGATTTGTTGATTCTTGAAACATACAACCCTATAAAACAAAACTCTACCAATTTGTACTAAGTGAAGAGGATATTTACAACATGTAAGCCCTATAAAAAATTCCTCTTCATTCGGGCGAGCTGAAAGGTCAAAATAACGACTAGGCAATTACTTTGGAACATGAACGATGTTCGGGACATCAACAGATACCCAATCGTAACGAACTCCGTTGGAGATGCAGGAGTATGGAACTTGTCTTCTCGGAGTATCCTTTGTGATAACATTGATTTGTGGTGGAGGTGGATTTGTAGAGTCTTCCATCCATGCAGCTTGACCATATGAGAAATTATCCGTCATTTCTTTATCGATATGTTCAGGAGAGTTTTCCCATCCAGTTGACTAGATGTCCTTGATGTCAATTGGAGAACTTTCAGGGGAAGTGTACTTCACTAGGAAGTCGTATTTTCTGCTTCGTTGTCCCAAGGTGTCCCAAGTTTTTGTGGGAATTAATGAGTCATCTTCAGCAATGACGCTCACTTCTGGGAGTGCAAAGTTGAGTAAGTCTTGTCCTACAATCCTTGTAAATTAATCGATATGAAGTTGATTATCTTCCGAAATTTATGGATAAGGTTCCCATACCGTAATATCTTCCATGGGATCGTAAGAAGTATAGTCAAAGTTGTCAATCATCATATTATCTTCCAATGAGTTGTGAGGAGCATGATGTCCTTCATAGATTTCTCTGACATCTAATTTCGGAATAATCTTGGACTAGATATTGGAAAGCCAAACGACTTGCGCGTTTCATCTTGAGACATATATCCTTCTTAGTTGAAATAAGTTTTCCATTCGTCATCTGAATTGTCAGAATCATTAAAGTTATTTTCTTCAATGGTATGAACCTCTTGAGATATTGTGTGGAGGAAGCCTCCATTGTGGAAGAAATATTTGATAGGACCAAAGCTTTTCTCCATTTTTGTAGGTTTGGTTATTGTTGTGGAACAACCAAGACCTTTTCTTGCTTCATTGTTGATGGGGATTATAACTTGACCTCAGACTTTGATATCTTTTCTTTCCAATACTTGGAGAGCATATTTGTAGGAAGTGATTAACGTTCCTATTTCTGGATGATTCTCATTGCTCATAGAGAGAGCTAGGAACTGAGTTCCAATGACTTCTTCTGGTTCCAAATACGATAATGATGATAAATTGCTGACGATTAGAGCTCTATCTCCGTATATAGTCTCCAATTTGTTTTTCTTCACAAATCTCAATTTCTGATGAAGTGTGGAAGTTACTGCTCATGCTTCATGGATCCAAGGTCGACCAAGAAAACAACTGTATGCGATGCGAATATCCATGATTTGGAAATTAATTTGAAATGTATGAGGTCCAATAGTTATAGGAAGATCCACTTCATCGATAACTGCTTTTCTAGATCTGTCAAAAGCTTTGACTACGATCTCACTGCTCCTCATGGAAGGACCTTGAAAAGTCAATCGTTTTAAAGTTAACTTTGGAATTATGTTTAATGATGAACCAATATTTATGAGTACGCTAGATAAATCATTGTTGTCGCATTTGATCGTAATAATTAGGGCCATGTTATGATTCCTGCCTTCTTCAGGAAGATTTTCATCATTGAATCCCAAATTGTTGAAATTTGTAATACTTGAGACAATATTATCAAAGTGATTTACGGTTACGTCTGGTTCTACAAAATCTTGTTCCAAAACTTTCTACAATGCTTCTCAGTGAGCTTCTGAACTAAGCAGGAGAGATACTACCGAGATTCTAGAAGGAGTTTGTAGGAATTGATCTATGATGTTGTACTCGCTTCTTTGAATGAGCCTAAGGATTTCATTATTATCCTTTTTCGCAGGCTCTGGATTACTTGATCAACCAATTGGTTGGTGAAGAATTTCAGCTTGAGGTTCCTTTTCTTTTGTTGGTTGTCCAACTCCTCGATTGAAGATTCGTCCACTTCAAGTGACTCGACTGATATCAGCAACATTGACGATATATGGTAATGGCACCTCCTTCCCATCTTTTATGATTGTTGACCCATATTTATACGAAATTTCTTTCTTTGAAGCATAAGGCATCAAACCTGGATAGTAGATGACCAAAGGGGTTAGACGAGCTTTTCGACTGTGAAAAGTAACCTTTATAAGTGTTGGCTTGGGGATTTTTCCGCTGTCAAAGGGAACTTCCAAGCATTTTGTTTCTTTTATCAAAGGGATTATATTGAAGACTTATTTGTCAGTTCCATAGTCCATAAGTTAGACTAATGAAACATCTTGTATCATGTTGATGGACTGAGACTCTTGGAGATGAGTAGCTTTTTTCTCTGTTTAATCTTGGATATCCATGTGCTCAATGATACAACCTTGTTTACTTGTTGAACAGACCTCACAATGTTGATAATTGTGAGGTGGCAAAAGACCGTATCCACTTTGTATATGATGCATGTTGACTCTGTCTGAATCTTGGAATCAGATGTCGAGAGTTTGTCATATAGCCGAAGTTCTATTGTTAAGACTGATTTGACTAGTTTCTTCATCCATGTAGATTGGAAGCCACCAATGGTACAATAAAGTTTGAAGATCTCTTTGCACAATTGCACACCCTTGATCACCTTCAGAGCATCCTCTACAATTCTGATAATCTGTGTTGATAGGAATCCAAGTCTGGCGTGCTTGGCATGCAATTTTACTAAACTGGTATTCATTAGGTGAATGTCCAAGATTTGAATCATGTTGACATGAGGATCATTCCTCTCACGGTAATCTCGAATCCATCCTAAATCCATTTGTCGTTGAAAGGCTTCTTGTACAAAGGAGCATCCTTAATTATTTTCAGAACAGAAGGAGCAACCTTTGTAGTCGTGCCATGGTAAGTCATGATGTTGACTTTGTCTGGAGTGTAATGCAACCAAATTGACATTAATTGCTCGAATTTCGTAATTTTGAACAATCCCTGGAGGAGTAAAAACCATATTAATTCCTAGGATTCTACGATCTTGGATCCAACCTAGATCCATTTGTTCTTGAAGTGTTTCTTGCACTATTGTATAGCCCTGATTGTTCTTTGAACAAATATCACACCAATGATAATTATGAGGGGGTACATAACCATATTCGCTTTGCATACAGTGCATTTTAACTAGGTTCCTTGCCAGTTGTCGAACATCGTGAATTTTGTAACTGCTGCCAGGAGTTTGAGTGACAATCCAATTGACTGAATCCTTTTCATGTTGAGGAAACATATTTGTTTGAACGTTCGGGTTAATATTTTAAAAGATATAATTATGTTCATATCGAGTCTTTGGACGTTGTATTTGAAAGCTAGAAAAGTTTCAATGTTATGACCCTTCCATCCTTGACGATAAGGACAAGACTGATCAACTTTGTGCCATGGAAGGGGATTACAATGAATTGCGACACGAGTACTGGTTTGAATGTGCCTCTTGTTCAGTAAGAGCGGGAACAAATCGACATATGTTGTCGGTACAGGGTCAATTGCTGGAACCCTAGGATACCCATTGTTGTTGAATTACAGAAGAGCCTGCTGAAGAGGTTGTTGTCTTTGATGATATTGTTGTTAATTAAGAGAGCTTTGAGTGATCTGAGGTTAATACGTCGGAGCTACTAATGAGGTAATAACAGGAGATACCGTATCCGTTTGACGAGGTGAAAATCTTTGTCGTTGTTTACCCAGAGATATGTTGATGATGTCTTGCTCCTTATTTTTCGGAAGGAATTTCCATATCTCTTGCTATTACTTGAAGTTTCAATGTCCTTTGTTAAACTTCCTTCTCTTACTGCCTCTTCTAAATATACTCCCATGTTTACCATCTCGGTAAAGTCACTGGGTGCACTTGCGACCATCCGTTCATAGTAGAATGAACTTAATGTTTCTAGGAAAATTTTAGTCATTTCTTTCTCTCCGAGAGGAGGAGAAATTTGAGCAGCAATTTCATGCCATCTTTGTGTGTATTCTTTGAAAGTCTCTTTATCTTTTTGAGACATTTCCTTGAGTTGATCTCAATCAGGAGCCATATCCAAGTTAAATTGGTATTGCTTGATGAAAGCTTTTTCGAGCTCTCAGAAAATGTTGATATTTATACAATTCAGCTTCATATACCAACGAAGCACTGCCCTAATTAAATTGTCCTGGAAGTAGTGAATCGGTAACTGATGATTATCTATTTGAGTGGACATCTTTTGGGTGTACATGGTCAAATACTTTGAGGGAAAGAATCCCCTTTGTATTTTTCAAAGCGGGGCACCTTAAATTTGTGCGGTATCTGAACATTAGGAACTAAGCAGATATCTGATGTGTTGCTTCCAAACAACTTTTTTCCTTTGATGGATTGCAATTCCTTTTGCATTGTTGTGAACTGTTCTTGTAATTTGTACATTCTTTCATTGATTCCTCCCCATTCACTTGGAGTAGAAGAGTACTTCTAAAATTTTGGGGTAATGTGTACCAGTGGAGGTGACACATTCATTACTATTGTCTGAGCTTCACCAACTAGGAGTTTGTAACCTCCAGGTACGAGACTTCCCATTCTCCCTAATGCTTTTTCAAGAGTTCGAAGTTTGTAAGCTTTAAACTGAGACGATCCTATGGCGTTTCTCAATTCTCCTGAGAGTCGAGGATCATATCCTTCCGGGATAAAATCAGGTGGCATGCCCCAAGGACGGTCCTTGGTCATGGCGAACCTTGGATCCTTGTAGGGTATCTCTTCAATCGGTGTAGAAACCACTTTAGATATCACAGTCCTTTAATGAAGATTTTGAGCTACAGTTATAGCCTCGATCATTTCTTTGAGCCTATCCATTGTTTACTTGATGTCAGAGATTCTTTCTTTTAACTCCTTGTTCTTGTCCTCGAGATCCTTCATCCTCTTCTGAAGAATAGCCTGAGTATTGTATGAATGAGACAGTTTGAATCTAGAAAGACATGCGAGAATAATAATAGATAAAAAGAAAATGCAAATGATGCAAATGATGAATGATAATGCAAATGTTTTTTTTTTGTTAATTTTCTTCTTTGTTTATGAAAGAAACTGATCGAAGTACATAATTCAAATGCGGGAAAGGAAACTTAAAATATAATGTTTTCTTTGTTGTAACTTCAATTTCTTGTTGATATTTCTTTTGCCTCTTGAGCGAGGCTTCTTCCATTTCTGAAGGATCTTTTATTCTTTTCTAGGTGTAGAAGGTTCGACAAATTGCCATTAGTAGAAAATAGCTCCTTCTTTTTGTCGCTCCCTGGATTTCCATCCTGGTACAAACGCAAAAGTGGCGCGGAAAAGGGTAGAGTCGCCAGCCAGGCATTTTTATCCCGAAGGAATGGGAAAGGTAATGCTGCACAAACCAGAAGAAAAGAAAAGGAAGGACAAAGGTCCTGCGAACCAAAGAGACTGGGTTCGGGAGTCAGTTACGACCTGGGAAGGTATTAGCACCCTAGATCGTCCACCGTACCCGACGGGATCCACGCTTGCAAAGAAACTGTTTCAAAGGGTAAAGAAATAAAAGCTGCTGCAAAAAGAAAGACTGAAACTGGAAAAGAAAAGAAAAGAAATGGGGAAATGTAAGGAAAATAAAAGAGTATGCTCGAATGGGCCTTACCCCGCTGCCTACGTACCTCATCTGGACATGAGGATCAGAGTCTCCGTAGTTCCCCTAACTAGGGGTGGAAAGATTGCTTGTGTCTTAAGGCTTGAACTGCCTATGTCAATGCTCAGGTGTTGCAGGCTCGGACGACGAGTGCGTTATCATCTTGCAAAGTAACAAGTAGGAGCAAGTTCGCGTACAGAGCGAAGGAGATGAGAAAAGAATTCCCAAAGGAAAGACGTTTATTGTTTGTTTGTGTTTTTTTTAGTCTTTTATTCATGTGGCACAAAAGAATGAATTCAAGTCCACTTCCATGGAATGTGTACTTGCTACTATATTCCAAGATGGAATAATAGTATAAGCACACCAAGTAAGGAGAATTTATCCAAGACTTGTTTCCAAAGGCAAGGGCCTAAGTTCATTGACTTGTTGAATTTATTAGGTGTTTTAGTGATTAAAAAACTGAAGAAGTATTTTTTATGGTTTTCTTGATGAAGATGACTTCAAGATCCGACTTGTGCATCATGCTAGACAAATTCACTATTCAAAGATGGAATAAATACGTATGTCCCATGGAATAAGGCTATTACACAAGAAGTCACTTCTTTCTTTATTAATGTTTTTTATGGTTTTTGTTTTGAGATGAGAAGAGAAAGAGAACCAAAGGAGAAAAAGGCAAAAGTCTAATGGGAAAAGACTAAACCTAAAGTTATCATGCAACAAGTGGTCCTAAGGTTAGTGAGGTTTGAAACTATCCTAAGAGAAGAAAGAACCAAAGGATAAGAAAAGAAGAGGAGAAGAAAGCTAGAGAGCAACTTACTCATCTAAAGGAGATAAGTTGCTTCTAGAGGGGAAAAATAAGAATATAATCACATGATGGCATAAGGCACATCAAAATCACAAAGCATAAGCAACTTAAAAAGAAAATATGAAGAATTGAAATGTGGATAAACATCCACACTTCTCTTACCCTGAGCCCCTGAAATGTTAGAAAAATCCCAGCAAATTGATCAACACAATCATGGAATTAGCATGCTCAAAGTTCTAGGAAACAAAGATTCAAACAACATGCCAAGCTTTGCGAATACATGACTTACGCGTCGAGAACATGAAAGCATACATCAACCAGCAAGAAAATCGCCCTAAACTAGCATATTCAATGATCATATAATGATCCATGGCAATTAAGACAAGTAAGGGGATCAAACAAGCTCAAAATAGCTCAAAATAGCTCAAAAATGACATTCTGCATCAGTGTTAACCGGTTAACCAAAGCGTTAACCGGTTAACCAGTCCAAACCTGCAAAAAACAGCACAGAAACAGGTGCGTTAACCGGTTAACCAAAGCGTTAACCAGTTAACACTGTAAAAACAGCAACAATTTCCTGCAAAAAATCAGCTAAAACCAGCTTATTCATATAATTCCACACCAGACCAGCAATCAATTAAGCATGAAATAAATGGATCAATTCACATTAATCAATATCATTAAGCTCAAGAACATCAACACATAGATCCGATTGCAAATCACCCACTCAATTCAAGTAAAATAAGCAAATACAGAAGCACACGGTGGATCTAAGCACAAACATGCAAATAAGCTAAAAAACAGAGCTAGATCTGAATTTAACCAACCTACAAAGTCGGGTATGCTTTGGTAATTATTGTTTGAGCTGGAAATGAGGAAATGCACGGAAAACTTTGAAGATCTGGTGTTAATCTTCACACTCCGTGCAAAATAAATGCAAGCAAAGGATCTTGATGCTGAATTTTGGCTCCAAAAGCACTGCTAATCTCCAAACCAGATCTGAACCAAGTAGTGAAACCAGCAAATTGATGCAAAGAAGCTATGGATGGAGGTCTAGTTCCAAGATCTACAGACTTTAATGCAAAGCTATGTGATCTTCAAAGAGGAACTTTGAGTGATTTGGAAAATTGGGAGAGAAAAGTGAGAGAGTGGTGAGAGAGATCCAAATTCAGAAAAAATGAGAGGTGAATTATGAGAGAGCTCCCTCTTGGTTTGGAGAGAAATGGAATAAATATGGTTTAGGTTTGGGGCCCAAAATTTTGGCTTGGGATCCAAAAAATATGGTTTGGGATTAGCTTAGAAAGTGATTAGGACCTAGCTTTGGAATTAGGCTTCGATAAATTCTCTAGATCCTTCTCCATAATTCAAAATAAATAAAAATCAGAAAATTGAAAATTGGAGCCAAAAACACATGCTGAATTTTGCTGCTGGAATTCAAAATTCGTAGCCGTTAACCGGTTAACCAAACCGCTAACCAGTTAACGCCAGTGAATTTTGAATTCTCCCTCCTTTTGGTGGGAAATATCCATAATAATCCGGCGCCAACCGTTTTGATCTGATTTTGATCCTCGATTCTTTTTAAGGCTTTGACCATGATACTAAGCTTGTATAAAAGATCATGTGAGCTTCTTGCCAGGTCACCATGCTCTTGATTTTGACTTGTAATGCTTCGAATTTCCCGGATGACTGATCATATGCCTTATGCTAGAACATGTGAGTGTTATGCTTCATTTTTCTATGAAAAATGCTAAGGACATGATATGCTTATGATGATTATAATATGATGATGATGCTAAACAGAAGAGGGCAAATTTGGGGTGTTACAGCTGCCCCTATTCAAGCAACTATTAATCTGAAAAGGATGGTAGCATGGCTATCGACCGTTCAAGATAAACTGTGGTTGAATACCAAGAAGACCTGAAATTTTCACTCTATTGGAGAATGCAAGAATGGGAAATAAACCCAACCAAATGACGCTTTGGATAAGTGAGGACAAAGCAGACGAGCTCCTTCTAAGTTGGATTGTCACGCCGGATAAGAAAAACTTGGACAAACGAGTCTCCTTCGAGCAAACCTGTTACGCCAGGAATTGGACATATGAGCCATCTTCAAGCAACCCTGTTACATCAGGAAATTGACATACGGGCCCTCTTCATACATTTTACAAAAACATATGACTTGAGATAGACGAACCTCCTTCGGATAAACCTGTTACGCCAGGACCGGTGATGCACTTAAGTTTGTGGGATAGACATGCATAATCAGGATAGACGAAGCCTTTTCATATATTTTCCGTGGATATATGGTCCAAGACAGACGAGTCTTCTTTGGATAACCTATTACGCCAGGTGCAACATTAGAATTTGACGAACCCTCTTCGCTAATCTTACGTAGATAAGTGGTCTCTGAGACAGACGAACCCCCTTCGGATAACCTGTTACACCAGGACCGATAACCATTTTGACGTTTAATCCCACCGTCAGGACTTCAAACCTCTTCAACACAGACGAGTATTGGATGATCATCAAGAGAACACAGATGAGTTCCATAAGTCAATGATACAAACGAATGTCAGACAATGATCTAAGAAACACAGACGAGCGCTTCAGGCGAAGATACAGACGAATATCAGCCACTGATACAGACGAATACCAGAGATCCAACACAGACGAGCATTTGGAGTAGCAATACAGACGAGTACCAGAGCGATTACCAAATCAGTACATATGGATATAAGCTAACACAGATGAGTGTGGGGGATGATACATACGAGTTTCCAACAATGCAAACGAGCTTCGAACAAATAACAAACAGAGACGAGTGTTGGAGAATGCCTACGAGCATCAGACAAATACTAAACACGGACGAGTGCCGAGGAATGTGGACGAGCATCAGCATCTATCACACATAGGCGACTGCTGGGGAAAGCATACGAGTATCAAATGAGTATTAAACACAGACGGGTGCCGAGTAATGCGAATGAGCATCAGCATATGCCACACACAGGCAACTGCTAGGGAAAGCATATGAGCATCAAATAAGTATCAAACACAGACGGGTGCCGAGGAATGAGGACGAGCATCAACATCTACCACATACAGGCGACTGCTAGGGAAAGCATACGAGCATCAAATGCTTGGTAAGAAACACAACTCTGCCGGGGAGAATCAAACGAAGAATAATTCACAAACGAGCGAGTGCTAGGAATGCAGACGAACATCCAGCAAATATCAAACCACGGACGAGTGTTGGGACGTGCATGTAAGCACCCCAAATTTGCCCTCACCCATTCACACCATGGCTTGTGATCATCCTCATATGCATAAACACAATATTATCATCTCACATCTCATTTTTGATTCACTGCATAATTTCTAAGGCATCTGCACCTAGGGTTTGTGATCTGAGCAATCCCAAAGCATCTTGAGCCATTCCAAAGGCCACCAATCAACTCAAAGGGGTCCATGTGTGTTCATATGTCATATTCCATCTCTTCAAAGTCAAAAATGCAGAGGAATCACAAGGACTAGGGTTTGAGTGGAAGCAGAGCCAGGTTTAACTGCACAGATGACCTAAAATTAGGGTTTTGGTTCCAAAGGCCATAACTCCAAATTTTTTGGTCATTCTTGTTTCCATTGGTCTCTATATGGTATAGGGAGTATGCATATCAATTTTCATGAAGAAAATTCCATGGGGAAGTCATCTGATCAAGGGTTGACTTTTCAGACAAGTCAGTGTAAAATCAGGGCATCTGAGGCCCCCAATGACCCAACCAATGGTTGATCTTCATCATTTTGAGTGTATGTGATCTTTATTTGATCATGGAAGAAGTTTGAAGTTCATAGAAATCAAGAATTTGGAAGCTTTGCAAATGTTGACTTTTTGGGCATAGTTGACTTTTCAAGAATGCATCATTTTAGGTCATTTTTCAAGCCATGATTCTTGATCCAAAAATGCTTCAAATGGAAAAACTTTGGTCATGAAAGTTGTAGATCTCATCTTTCCCTTTTCAAAAAGTACAAGAACATGATCAAACTCTTCTTGGATCAAAAGTTATGGCAATGCAAAGTTAGCAAAAATCACTTATTTTCAAGATATGCACCAAGTGTGAAAATTGCAAAATCATGTGCTAAGTCAAATTGCAACTTCTAATTCATTTCAAACCAGCACATAAACATTCTCTAAGGCCTAAAAATCAGATTTGAACCTAAGATCACATGTGTTTAGTTCATGTAACAAGGCATTTTTCATGAGATTTCAAAAAAGGCCACAAGTTGCAAAACTCATGATCACATCTCACCAACTTGAGGCATTGGCTGCTGAACCAAGCTAGCTTCATACACACACCATGCTGCGCAGCCCCTATGCCATGTACTTGCCTAGCACTTCACCATACCTCTCTTACACAATTTTTGACTTTTTTGCAAAAGGCAACTTACCAATCAATAAAGCACATGTCCAATCAACTGACCAATGAGAGAGAGTTATGTGGACAATTTGCAAGCCATTTCATGTACAAGGCAAGGCTGAAGCTCATTCATTGAGGACATTCACAAAAACTTACCAAGTTGCAACTTCCTTCGAATCTGCCTACACAGCTTGCAAACATTCAAACCCTCTTCACCATTCAACTCACCTTGCTCCATAGACCACCCAGCACAAAGAACACAAGCCTGAAACAGCCTGAACATCTCACTGCCATTTCTCACTTCATTTTGCAGTTTCAATCGAATCTCCTTCCACAAACCACAAACACACCAACAAACACTCCAGACCTTCTCCATTCATCCTCAGGATCACAAACCATCATTCACAACGGCCTGAAACCTCCAGAAACTCCATTGCCATTTCTGACCAAGCTTGAGCAGGAGCTTTCGAATCTCACTATCCAGCCAACTTAAACTCTTTTTGAGCATTCAAGCATCTTCTGGGGATCAAGTGGAGTGGATTGCACAAGGAGAAGTGGCCAGAAAGTTCTCAAACTGAAAGCTCCAAATCTCAGGTAGCTCGAAAATTATTTTTCCAGAAATCATTTTTCTTGTTACAAACTTGTTCTATGTGATTCACTGATCATCCTGATGTTCTTAGTTTTTGAAATGGCTTTGTTTTGAGTATTTAATTTGTCTCTGAAGCTTGCGTGCCCTAGAACTTGTTCTCTTCGATTCAGCTTGTTTAGGAAGAATAAATTTGTTTTGGGAGAGGGGTTTGATTCGTGAGAGGTTGGAGATCATTTCCCAATTCATAGATTTTGTTTTTGTTACATTTTGAGGGAGTTGGTGAGTTTCCCGGTGAGGTGCTGGCCGGAGAAGACGACCGGAAGTCTTCTCCGGCCACCTGAGTCATTAAACCCTAATCTCAGGTCATTAACTCCAGTTTGAATTTGAGCCGTAGATGAGCGTTGACCTGTTGACTTCCCTCTCTTTTGGATGGCCCAGATCATTTCATTTGCCCTAATCTCTCTCATTAGCTTTAATTAATTCGTAATTAAATTAATTAAATCAGATGCAATCCCCACCCTCCATTCACGCGCCAGTCAACACATTCAAACTCAGGCTCCATCCTGGCCTTCCATCCTGATTACTTTTCATTTTATTTGTTTTTATTTCATTTTTATTTCAATTAACTTGTACAATTATTTTAAAATAGCAAAAAATACATAAAAATTATGAAACTTTTTCCTAAGAGTTTAAATAATTTTTATGACACAAAAACATTTTTATTTTATTTTTTATCATTAAAAAAGCATTTTTAAATATTTAAAAGATTATTTTTAATTGATTAATGGGAATTAATTAATTAAAAATACTTTTAGGTATTTAAAAATTACAAAAAAATTCATGAAATGTTCTAAGACATTTAGAAACATTGTCCAACCTTCAAACCAAATTTCTTTTTTGATCTTGATGCATTTTAAGAATTTTTCATTGAATTAAATCATATTTTGTGCATTAATTTGATCATAAGTTTAAAAATTCATTTCTGTCTATTGGAGAAGGTTTGGACATTGGTTCTTCTTGCATTGTTTTCTATTTTGCATGTATTTTCAAGGATAAAATGTCCATGATTTGATCTTGCATTTTCCAATTGTTTGACATTTCTTTTGTTAAGAACCCTAAAAAAAACCCAACAACTTGTAAAATTCATATCTTGAGTTTGGTTGAGAGTTGAGAGTTCCCCTTTGGGCAGTGGTTCATTATAGGTTTAGGGTTTCTTTGGGTACCATTTTCCATTTTTTTATCTTGGGATTTGCTTCTGTTTTGGGTTTTTGTTTGATGTTTGATCCATGAACCCTAATTTGGGTTTTCTTTTGCATCCTTCTTGCATTTCCTTGCATAACTTGACTTGTCATTACATTTTGTGCATTCTTGTGATTCATTTGACATCTTAAGACATATAGAAAACATGTTTGATCATTGCATTACATATTTGCCATGTCATTTGTCTTGTATGATTCATAACTTTTCATGTTCATTCATGCTCCTTAACTTGCATCATTTGCATTCATAATCTTGTATGAACATCCCCATGCCTTGCCTCATGTTCATAGCACCTCATAGCATCATTTTCATCATCAATATGCTTCTGGTTTAGTCTAGCATCATACCATTTCATCCCATCTTGCATTGCATTGCATTTTTTTTCTTCTAACCTTTCAGGTGGTAAGTAACTTTGAGAAGTGAATTTGCCTTCACTTCTCATAACTTTTCTTTTCATCTCTCTTGCATCCATTGCTGCATTTCTATTTGTGTTTGAGATTGAGCTTGCTCATTCTTGCTCTTCCCACCTTCTTTCTTCAAGTGACTTGACTTCTTGAATGAAGCAAGTCACTTTGCTTCTCTTGATCTTGTTCATCTGCTTCCTGGTGGCTCCTTTGAAGATTGTTCTTGAAAACCTCACAAACCTTTAGGATCAACCAAGCATGACAATGAATTAGGGTTTTGATTAGTTCCCCCCATAGTTTTACCTTTGTGTCTCTCTTTGAGTCCTCTCTTCTCACCTCATAATCAGGGACTAAACCCTAAAGGCTTTAACACTTTGTGATTAAGCTTATGCCTGCATCCTTCTTTTAGGATGGAGTGTATAACTTTAATCCTAAGTATTAAACCCTTAATGTGTTTAAATCTCTTAATCAATTCACATAATAATCATCAAGACATCACATTTGTAACTTGGGCCTTGCATTAGGGTTCTAATTCTTCCTTAATTGGTTAAGAAGGACTAACCCTAGTGTTAATGGACAAGTCCCCCTCAAGTTGTCTTACAAATCATAAAAAACACTTCATCATCATATCATTAACTAAAATCCACTTAATCAAAGGCTTGTTTTGTCATGGGTTTAATCCCTAATCATGGATTAAGTTGAGGAGCTTTCCTCAGCTTAAACATTCTCATCTATCATCCTTCTTTTAGGATGGTGTAATGAGTCTGTTTAATCCCTGATTATGGCTTAACCTCATTACTTAACACTAAACAAAAACCACAAAAAACATCTAAATAATCACAAGTAGATTAATGATCTTAATCCTACACCAAAGGTGATTAAGTGTGAGAATCTGACTTCGCACTTAAGGTGTTCTCATTACCCCTAATCAGAGGGAAGATGTGATGAGTTTACTAACCCATTGGTTTAGGCTTAAGCTCATTAACTTATGACAAATTCTCAAAAGCAATAAAAGACTGAAAACTCAAAAACAAACAATAATCGTCTCCTTCGGGATTCTTTTCTCATCTCCTTCACTCACAACCGAGAACTTGCTTCTTCCGTCTAATGCAAGACAGTTTGCATCTGTGCCAGACAGATCATACACTTGAGCATAGGCAAGTAAGCAGTTCACAAGTCAATTTATCTTTCAGTCTCTTTGGGTCGAACTACGGTGTTCTGACTTCCTCATTGCACGAGAGGATACGTAGGCATAACTTAACAGTTATCGAACAAAAGTCTCTGTATATTCCCCCTCCTTCCTGTATCATTCTTTAGCCTCATGATCTTGAGCATCTTATTCCTGTTCTTACACTGACACTTCATTTACACACTTCACTTCTCTTACACTGACACCTGTACACCCTTTTCCAGCTATTTTATACACAGATTGCACTGACACTACCCCTTTAAAACACAAATCTTTCAAGCGTGGATCCCGTCGAGTACGGCGGACAATCTGGGTGCTAATACCTTCCCAGGTTGTAACCAACCCCCTTTCTCAGTCTCTCTGGTTCGCAACCGTCTTATCCATTCTTTTTCTAGGTCTATGCAGCATTGCCTTTCCTCCGGGATAAAAATGCCTAGCTGGCGACTCTATTCATCTCCAGTGAGTTCACGGCTGTGTGTTCTCATTGTCCCTCTCGCCGACCGTTCGCGCCTGTACCCTTATGTGACCCTGTGTCATTTATTGGGAGCGACAGCTTGGCGACTCTGCTGGGGACCCTTATACTGCAACCAGGGCTTCTGGTTCTTTTTGTGGGTTCCTCCTAGCGCTTGATTGATTTGTGTTTACTGGGGTGTTATGTGCTTGTATTTATTTTTGTTTATTGCTTTATGTACAGTTACTTTACTGCTTTCTTTATTGCATTTATTTATATCATACTGTCATTGCTGCTGGCTGGATCTGGTTGTTTGCCTTGGTGGGTGGGTGATTCATTGAGAGTTAAGGTCCTATACCTGGGACCTGAGTGACACCTAGGCTAGAGTGAATCATATTCTTTCCCATTCCATTTCGGTCTGGTGCGGGAATATGAAACACGGTTCAGATATGGGTTTCTTCTTGAGAACTCTGTGTTGCAGATTTCCTGCAATGCTAGGGCTATCTGGGAAGCCTGCTAAGTCTGGATGACCTTTTAGTATTGACCTTCAGAAACTGAGGTGAATTAGAGGAGGAATTGTTATGGTTATTGTAAACACTGTACCTCCGGGTTAGAAGTGTTTACACTTCTCATAACTGATCCAAGTCTGAGGATCCTTGTTCTAGATCATCACCTGTGAGGGGGTTGGGCTGTTTACAGGTTTGCAGGTACCTTGACCTCAGAATACCCTGTTACTTTGACTTTGTTAAGAATACTCCATGTTGGACAGTTCTTGTGATTCTAAAACCTTGGACTTGTGGCTCTTTATTTGAGCCCCCACCCTGGTTACTGGATTTATAAACCTCATCTGGATTTCTTACACACTTGGACCTATATCAGGGCATTTTGATCAGATCCAGCTCAGTCACAAACCCTTGCATATCATTTGCATACATAACCATTGCATCATATTAACATATGCTTATTTGTGTTTCAGGGTATCCATTTTCATCTGGTTTTGGTTTTGACCCCATCTGTAGTTTTGACCTATCTCCACCAGCACTTGCTTCAGCTTGTCAACCATATACTTCAGTTACTTGCACTAGCCAGCCAGTGGCTCACTCCTCAGCATCTTTATCAGCACCCTACTCAGTCTTCAGCATCATGGCTCCAAAGAAAAGCAACATCACTTATCATTTCTTCCAACCAGACTTATCTGACATCAGGAGAATCCAAACCCTGATCACTCCAGATCACATACCTTTGTTCAGGGAGCATTATGGGGATATACTTGACTTGGTCATGGATCTAGACCCATCTCAGAGGAGTTTGATCCACACCTGCATCCAGTTTTATGACCCCCCATTGAGATGTTTCACCTTTCAAGACTTTCAGTTGGGGCCTCTTTTAGAAGAATACTCATCTTTGATTGGTTTGCCTGTCAAGAGGGAAATTCCTTTCAACCCTGAAATGGTCTCTCCCAGCAATGGAGAGATAGCAAAAGCTTTGCACTTGGAACCTGCTTTGATTGAGCAGCACATGACCTCTAAAGCTGGGATCCCTGGTTTTCATCTGGACTTTCTAATTTCTCAAGCTAGTCTGAAGGCTTCCCTGGGGGAATGGAGAGCTGTTTGTGCTCTGTTGGCCTTAAGTGTATATGGAATTGTGTTGTTTGCAGATGAGCCTCGATTCATTAGCAAGAATGCAATCCATTTGCTCATCCTGAAGAACCCAGTGCAAACTTTGCTAGGAGATCTCTATTACTCAGTGCACCAGAAGAATGAGAAGCAGAGGGGAAGGCTAGTGAGGTGTTGTGCTCCATTATTCCATGCTTGGCTTCTTAAGCATCTACCCAGGACAGATGCATTCCTAAATCCTCATCAGCAAAGCAACTGGGCTAAGAGGCTCACTACTCTCACTTCAGCAGACATCAGATGGTGTACTCAAAGCACCAAGGGCAGAGATATCATTACAAGCTGTGGGCACTTTCCCAATGTGCCTTTAATAGGGGTCAAGGGAAGTATTAATTACAATCCTCTGCTGTTCAGAAGGCAATTGGGCTATGCACTGGTCCATGCTCCTAGGGCCTAGGACTTGGCTGAGACTCTCTATTGTGAGAACAAGATTAGTTTGGCTGTTGTTAGGCAGGCTGCCTGGGCCTGGGATAATGTTCAAACCAAGGGAGTCACCATTCTGGGGAAGTGCAATAATGTGGCATCAGCACAATATTATGAGTGGTCCCGTGCTAGGGCCCAATTCTCTGGAATGCCCTTCACCATAGAAGACATGCCTGAGTCATCTTCAGCACCACCCCCTGCCACTATCAGTCTGGAGGAGTTTGAAAGCTTGAAGGAAAGAAATGAGAAGCTAACCCAGGCTTTGCAGAAGACCCTCCGGGAGAGGAGTGAAGGTATGAGGGAGATTGAGAGATTGGAGAAGTTGAGAGTAGAGCATCTGGCTAAGATTGAAAAGTCTGGGGATTATATCAACAAGTCTAAAGCTGGTGAGCAGATTCTGAAGAATGCTTGTAAAGAAGCCCAGTTCCAGAGAGCAAGAACAGACTTGTATTTGAAAGAGAGTCAGGCCAGGTGGGTCCGGATCACTGAGGCCCGTACTCTAGAAGACAAGAGAGTTCAGGACAAGATGGAGCAGATGGAAAAAGCCCTGGCAGCAGCCCAGAAGGAAATATCAGAGTTAGAAATCAGAGCTGGAGTGAAGAGGTCTAAGGACCAAAGTCAGAACAAGAAGTTGACTGCAGCTGTTGCAACAAGAAACCTTCTCATCAGAAATCTTACGGAGCGTCCGGCTGATCCTGTGACCGAAGCACTTCTTAAGGAAGTTCGTGAGGATGAGTTTGGCCTTGGAGTTTGATCATTTGCTTGTTGTTATTCCTTTTCCATGTACTTTTGTTTTTGTGATGTATTTTGACCCCTTAGAGGGCTGGTGTTGTAAAATGAACAAGATGTATTATTTCACCTTCTGTAATATATTTGTGTTAGTTTCCATCTGGGTTTATTTCGAAAGCAACTTCAACAGCATCATCTTCAAGGGTCTGGAAGGGTCAAAACTGAAGGCCAAACCGGATACCTTGAGAACGAATAAGCATAACTGCATTGCATACTAACCCTTTTGTTTGTTTTGTAGGTTTTTGTTTTGTTGTTACTAACCTCTGTTGTGATACTCAGGAATTATTGCTCGCCGCCGGGTATTTCCCCTCAACAGGCCACACAGGTACCCAACTAGAAACAACCTTCCGGGAATTCAGATGGATCAGATGCAGCAGGACCTTACGGAGGTCAGAAACCAGATGGCCAACGAAAGGTTGGAGATGAGAACTCAGATAACACAATTCATGGAAGTGATGAACAATTTAGCTCAAAGCCAGGAGAGGCTCAGAGCTTTGGTAGAGGGGAGGAATCAAGATGAGCCCCATGTGGGAACTGCTGGCACAAGTAACAACGAGAGGGTCCAACCTCATGTCAATCCCCCAGTTTTTGGACCCCATCTCCATCCAGAGGCCAACATCCCTGTCAATATACAAGGGACTGCCACAGCAGGGAGGGTACTTCAAGAAGACCCTCAGGAAGACCAGTTCACAGTAATGGGTGCTGGAGAAGAGGCTTATGATAGAAGATTGGATGAAATAGCTGAGAAGTTGAGGTCCTTAGAATCCCAAAATTCTTTGGGTTTCGACGTTATGGACATGGATTTGGTAGACGGGGTCAGGATCCCCCATAAGTTCAAGCCTCCTTGTTTCGAAAAGTATAATGGGACTTCATGCCCCCGGACTCATCTACAATCATTTCTGGGAAGGCTGAAGGCCTATACAATGGATGAGAAATTGTGGATGTTCTATTTTGAAGATAGCTTGACTGGAGCTTCGAGGGAGTGGTATTCCCATCTGACAAGAGCAACAATTAGATGCTGGAAGGACCTGGCAGAGGCCTTCATCAGACAGTATCAGTATAATCTAGACATGGCACCCAACAGGACTCTCCTAATGGGAATGTCACAGTCATCTAGAGAGAGCTTCAGAGAATATGCTCAAAGATGGAGACAGCTTGCTGCTGCTGTCCAGCCACCTATGTCTGAAAGAGAGATGGCTGATATGTTCATGAACACCCTTCAGGGTACTTACATTGATAGGCTAGCTGCCTTCTCATCTACCAGCTTTGCAGATGTGGTTATAGCCGGGGAGAGAATTGAAAGCCTATTGAAGATGGGTAAGATCTCAGACAATGGCGCAAGCTCATCCAGTAATGCAAGAAAGCCTTTTGCAGGCCCAAGAAGAACTGGCGAGACCAATGCCATTCACACCAACAGGGGTAGGCCCCAGTATGTTCAAAGAACAATAGCAGCAGTTACTATCCCTGCTCCAGCTCACCCACAGCCAGTCTATCAACCTCCTCAGCAAAACTTCCAACAACAACCTCAGTATCACCAGAATCAGTATCCTCCAAGGAACTTCAACAACAACAACACCAACAACAATCAACAAAGGCCATTCCAACAGAGGCCTTCCCAAGCTAACCGAGTGATCGACCCGATCCCAATGCCGTATGTTGCATTGCTGCCACAACTTCTGAAACTCAACCTAGTTGAGCTAAGAACGTTGGCACCTCCGGATCCCAACAGTCTACCAAGAAACTATGACTCCAATGCTAGGTGTGCTTTTCATTCAAACGCACCTGGTCACAGTACAGAAAAATGCAGGGCTCTGCATATGAAGGTACAAGACTTGGTAGACTCCAAGGCTCTGAATTTTGCACCTCCGCCCAATGTCAATAAAAACCCTATGCCAAACCATGGTGGTCCTCGAATTAACGCTATTGAAGAAGACCAACCGTCTTATTTAATAACCAGTGTGGATCAGATCCGGACACCATTGGTGGAAATCAAAGCTCAACTTCGTGAAAACCAGATATTTCCGGGGTGTGAACTAGGGTGTCCCTACTGCAATATTTCATGGAATGGGTGTGAGGACCTGAGGAATGGCATTGACAGCCTTATTCAGAGTGGCCTGCTACAGATCACCACATCGTTTCCGAAAAATCCGGCAACTTCATCAACAACGGTTCCAGAACCTCCTACAACTGCAGCAACTATTGTTCCCGACAATTCACCAGCAACATCAACAAGTACTTCATCTGTTCTCCCAAATGATCAGTTACCAACAGTTCCTCCTGCTACAACTTCAGCAACAACATCAGTCCTTCCAACAACACCTCCTACAACACCAGCAATCAATCATGAAGATGTCTCTACTGTTACCATATTCTACGATCCTGAAAATAATTCCGCCTACCATTCAGAAGGTGCTGCTCCCGCCAGAGCACCAGTTACAATCTTTTATGATCCACAAACAATAACAGTCCCTTCAGCAGCAGCAATCAGTCCGGTCACTGTCACGGTGCCTGGACCAGTACCATTTGAAAGCAACAGGGCCATCCCTTGGCACTATGGCTCTGACTTGTATTGCGAAGGAAAAAGAATCACTCTTGAAACATCAACACCTGCACCACAAGTAGATAATGTGGGGGGAGGCGGAGGCTTCACTCGAAGCGGACGTCTCTTTGCTCCACCAATGCGAAGACCTACTGTCGAAGCAGAAGCTGCTGCCAAGGCAAAAGGAAAGAGCCCTGTGCAGGAAGATCAAACTGTTAAAGAAGCCTTGAAGACACCGTTCGATCAAGAAGTTGATGAGTTTATGAGAATCATCAAAAAGAGTGATTACAAAATTGTGGATCAGCTTCATCAGACGCCATCCAAAATCTCCATCCTCTCACTGCTTATGTGCTCCGAAGCCCATCGGAATGCACTGCTTAAAGTCTTGCACGCAGCTTACGTGCCTGAAGAGATTACTGTCAACCAGTTGGAAACCGTGGTTGGAAATGTTACTGCTAGCAATGGGCTAGGGTTTACCAATTCTGACTTGACAGCGGATGGCCGCAATCACAACAAAGCCTTGCACATAACCCTGGAATGCAAAGGAGCTGTCCTTTCTCATGTGCTGGTGGACACAGGTTCGTCCCTGAATGTCTTACCAAAGAAGGCTCTGGTGAAGTTAGAATATGATGGATTGGCATTAAGACCCAGCAATCTGGTGGTGAGAGCCTTTGATGGTTCGAAGAGATCGGTTCTGGGAGAGATTGAGCTGCCCGTGACAATTGGCCCGCAGACCTTTAAAACTATCTTTTATGTGATGGACATTCAGCCCGCCTACAGCTGTTTGTTGGGTAGACCCTGGATTCACGCCGCCGGCGCAATAACGTCTACCCTTCACCAAAAGTTAAAATTTGAGTGGGAAGGCCAAGTTGTCACAATCTGCGGGGAAGAGGATATTTTTGTTAGCCATCTGGCTACTTACAAATACATTGAGATGGATGGGGAGATCCATGAAACAATGAGCCAAGGTTTTGAAGCCTTGAATGTCAATGAAGCATCTGCTGTGTCAGGGATCTCCATGTCGTCTTACCAACAAGCCCGGAAGGTTGTTGAGGGAGGAAACGCCCAAGGCTGGGGCAAATTGCTATCGGTAGAGAAGAAAGAGGACAAATTTGGGTTGGGTTACAGACCAACTCAACAAGATCAAGCGGAGGCTGCGAAAGAGCCCAACTTTGTGAGTGGGGGGATGCTCACCCCTGATGCTGTCAACTGTCTGGAAGACGAGTTGGAAGAGGAGCGCAACCTGGAAAGCTGGATTCGTCCAAAGATCCCGGGGAGCAGTATCTCAAACTGGTCTTCCCAGGAAATTATAAGAGTTACTCATGCAGAGTAATTATTATTTCCTGTATTTTTATAGCATGCATCAAAGTCTTGCATCTTGCCCAAGAAGACAAGACTCATTTTGTAATCAGGGCCATCTGTACTTTTGTGCAAACAAGATTAAATTAATGAAATATCAGACATCTTTTTGCAAACGAGTCTTTTTCTTTTCGTTCACTGTTTTTCCATTTTTCTTTTTGTACAAAAAATAAATGGCGGTGTTTTCAAAATGATAACTTCATTTCACTTTTTTTTCTAAAGCAAGATTAAAATCAATCACTAAAATGAACAAACTTAACCCTTGCAGAGAGTGCCTTCCAGACAGCACCGACAACAGCACGGCTATGACATCGTATGACTTTGACAATCCAATCAATCAAGCTGATGAAGGGGTTGATGAAGAATATGAGCTTCCTGAAGAGCTAGCCAGGTTGTTAAGGCAAGAGGAAAAGGTTATTACCCCTCATCAGGAGGAGGTTGAAGTGATCAATCTTGGTACAGATGAAGACGTGAAAGAAGTTAGAATCGGGGCCTGCCTGCAAGACTCAGTGAAGAGACAACTGATAGACCTGCTTCAAGAGTACGTAGATGTGTTTGCTTGGTCGTACCAAGACATGCCAGGGTTGGATACCGATATTGTCGTGCACAAGCTGCCTTTGAGAGAAGAATGCCCACCAGTTAAACAGAAACTGCGCCGTACTCGTCCGGACATGGCAATGAAAATCAAGGAAGAGGTACAAAAGCAATGGGACGCCGGGTTCCTTGCTGTGACTAGCTATCCACCGTGGGTCGCTAACATAGTACCTGTGCCTAAGAAAGACGGCAAAGTAAGAATGTGTGTTGACTACCGGGATCTGAACAGAGCCAGCCCGAAAGATGACTTCCCATTACCTCACATTGATGTATTGGTGGATAACACGGCTCAGTTCTCGGTATTCTCCTTCATGGACGGATTTTCAGGATATAATCAGATCAAGATGTCACCTGAAGACATGGAGAAGACAACATTCATCACACCTTGGGGCACGTTCTGTTACAAAGTGATGCCATTCGGACTGAAGAATGCTGGTGCAACGTATCAACGGGCTATGGTGACATTATTCCACGATATGATCCATAAGGAAATCGAGTGTTATGTGGATGATATGATCGCCAAGTCCCTTACAGAGGAAGATCACCTGGTGAATCTGCTGAAGTTGTTCAAGCGTCTGAGGAAGTATCAACTAAAGCTAAACCCCAACAAATGCACGTTTGGGGTGCGATCCGGTAAGCTGCTGGGCTTTATTGTAAGCGAGAAAGGGATTGAAGTTGACCCTGATAAAGTCAAAGCTATTCAAGAGATGCCTGCACCGAAAACTGAGAAAGAAGTTCGAGGGTTCTTAGGTCGATTGAACTACATTTCACGGTTCATATCTCACCTTACAGCAACCTGTGAACCCTTGTTCAAGCTGTTAAGAAAAGAACAAACGGTCAGGTGGAACGAAGATTGCCAGAAAGCTTTTGACAAGATCAAGGAATATTTACAAGAACCTCCAATCCTCATGCCGCCAGTTGAAGGAAGACCTCTGATTATGTACTTGACAGTATTAGAAGAGTCAATGGGGTGTGTGCTGGGTCAGCATGACGAGTCTGGTCGAAAAGAGTATGCAATATACTACCTAAGCAAAAAGTTTACCGACTGTGAACAGCGTTATTCACTGCTCGAGAAAACTTGCTGTGCTTTAGCGTGGGCTGCTCGCCGACTGAGACAGTATATGTTGACCCACACTACCTTATTAATCTCAAAAATGGATCCAGTTAAGTACATTTTCGAGAAGCCAGCTCTTACCGGACGGGTTGCAAGATGGCAGATGATTCTCACAGAATACGACATACAGTACACATCTCAGAAAGCCATCAAGGGCAGTGTACTATCTGAATATCTTGCTGAGCAACCCATTGATGACTACCAGCCTATGAGGTTTGACTTCCCTGATGAAGACATCATGTTCATTAAAGCAAAAGATCACGAAGAGCCTATTCACACTGAAGGGCATGACCCGGAGGAAGAATGGACTATGATGTTTGATGGGGCTGTTAACATGAATGGCCGTGGTGTTGGTGCAGTACTCATTACACCTAAAGGAGTTCACATGCCTTTCTCGGCAAAACTCACTTTCAACTGCACTAACAACGAAGCTGAATACGAAGCTTGCATTATGGGTCTTGAGGAAGCTGTTGACCTCAGGATCAAGACATTGACCGTATTCGGAGATTCAGCTTTGGTAGTCAATCAAACCAACGGGAAATGGTACACCCACCAGGATCATCTGATACCATACAGGGATTATACAAGGAGGTTATTGACTTTCTTCACAACAGTCAAACTTGAGTATATCCCTCGGGACGAGAATCAGTTTGCAGATGCCTTGGCTACCATTTCGTCCATGATCAAAGTCCAAGCTGCTAACTTTGTACCTCAGATTTCAGTATCGAGACTTGATAGACCAGCATATGTATTCGCAGCAGATGTTGTCAAAGATGATAAGCCTTGGTTCCATGATATTAAGTGCTTCTTGAAGGATCAAACGTACCCACCTGGGGCATCTTCCAATGATAAGAAGACTTTGAGAAGGCTTGCTGGTAGTTTCTTCCTGAACACTGATGGATCTTTATACAAAAGAAACTTTGATATGGTACTCCTCAGATGTGTTGACAGGATGGAAGCAGATTTGTTGATGCATGAAGTGCATGAAGGCTCTTTTGGTACCCATGCTGGAGGACATGCAATGGCTAAAAAGTTGTTAAGATCAGGCTATTATTGGATCACAATGGATGCAGACTGTTGTGCCTACGCCAGAAAATGCCACAAATGCCAGATCTACGCAGACAAAGTGCATGTGCCTCCGAATCCTTTAAACATAATGTCTTCATCGTGGCCCTTTGCTATGTGGGGCATTGATATGATTGGCAAGATTGAGCCAACTGCTTCGAATGGTCACAGATTCATCCTGGTCGCCATCGACTATTTCACCAAGTGGGTTGAAGCAGCCTCATATGCAAATGTTACAAGACAAGTGGTAGCCCGATTTCTGAAGAGAGATATCATCTGTCGATATGGAGTTCCCGAGCGAATCATTACTGATAATGGTTCTAACTTAAACAACAAAATGATGGCAGAGCTGTGCCGGGACTTCAAGATCCAACATCACAATTCTTCTCCTTACAGGCCAAAGATGAATGGCGCTGTTGAGGCAGCTAATAAGAATATCAAGAAGATTGTGCAGAAGATGGTAATCACCTACAAAGACTGGCATGAAATGCTACCGTTTGCCTTGCATGGGTACCGCACGTCAATCAGGACATCCACTGGGGCAACACCGTATCAGCTTGTATATGGTATGGAAGCAGTCCTACCTGTTGAAGTTGAACTACCCTCGTTACGGGTATTAATGGATGTTAAACTGAGTGAAGCAGAATGGGTTCGGTCCCGATTCGAACAACTGAGTCTGATTGAAGAGAAAAGATTGGCTGCAATTTGTCATGGGCAATTGTATCAGAAGAGAATGAAGAGAGCCTTCGATCAGAAAGTCAGGCACCGAGGGTACCAAGTAGGGGATCTTGTGCTGAAGAGAATCCTCCCTCCTCATACAGACCACAGGGGCAAATGGACTCCAAATTATGAAGGACCATTCGTTGTAAAGAAAGTTTTCTCTGGTGGAGCGCTGATGCTCAGCACCATGGATGGTGAAGATTTCCCGTCCCCTGTGAATTCAGATGCAGTTAAAAAATACTTCGCATAAAATGACCCGCTGGACATAAAAACAGAATGTAAGTCCAGGCAAAAATAGGGCATCCCGGCGAGTCAAAAACAGAATAAAAGACTCGGGCAAAAATAAGGGAAATAAATGAAAAATGTACACCCGCTGAGTTGAAAAGCCGCATTGGACAACTCAGGCAAAAATGGGTATCCCGATGGATTGAAAACCCGAAAGGGCGGTCCATGCAAAATAAGGGAATAAGCGAACAACCGCATTCTGAATTCGTCTGTATCGCTTACAACTTAGAAAGCTTCGAAGGAGCAAGCTTCAATCAGAATCAACTCTCTCCAGAAAGCAAGACGAGAAGAACGTCATTGTCATACGAGTCATAGCAGGAGAGGAAGCTCCTCAAAGCGTCGCCAACACTGCCAGCATTTTGTTTCTCAATTTGTAACAATCTCCTCATTTCAGGGGATTTGTTTCTTTGACTGTATCTTGCCAATTCAGGGCACATGAATTAATAAAATCAGATTTTCGGTCATGTTTCGTTTTTTACATTTACGTTTTGCAAAGAGTTGTCTGATATCTCTAAAAATACAATTGCATAAGTACAGATGCCTTTCTCTAAAAATAAAAACACATGCTTGCAGGGAATATGATTACTCTCGAAAGTACTTAAACTCCTATGACGGAATCCAACGAAGGATACCTCGGGACCTTTTGTGCGTCTCCTTATCTTTGCAGGATTGCAGGTACTCAGAACGCAACCTGAGGCATGCAAGTCACATCTCGGCAAACAGGCGAATCATTATCAACTCGGTCTATCTTCCACGTGGCACTGGAAGGTGCCCACTTCCCCAGCAAAGTTGCCAAATCAACATGCGCTCAATCTTAGCATCCGAAATGCTCTATCCCCAGCTGAGTTGCCTCTTGTTGCTATCCCCAGCTGAGTTGCCTCTCACAATTCCCCAGCCGAGTTGCCATTCCATCCTCAGTTGAGTATAGGAGTCAGGGAACCATCTCCCCACAGAGTTCCAGCCTCTATCCAGAAGAGCAGCGCATAGAAGATCACAACAGAGAGGGAGAAAGCTTCTACAAACCCCAGCTGGGTCCCATTATAAGGATATGTCAATCAGTGACCTATGTCCCCAAGCAGATACATCATTAGATCTACCAATGATCTCATCCCCAGCTGGGATGTTCACTTCAAGCAGATCAACCAGAGATCTTCGCAGCAACGGGATCCGAATCCCGGGTCTTTGCCTCTTTGCAGAATCATAGCATCCGCATCATATTATCCCCTCAGAGCGTAGCATTCCGTCTAATACGGAGCATTACGGCAAAAAAAAATCAAATGCATAGCATAATCATAAGTCATGTTGTGAATAGAACACCTGTGAATAATAAGCCGTTCATCGTCATTATACAGAAATCCCCACCAGAGTCCCAGCAAAAGCAGTTGCCTCTCCAATCACCAAACACCAGTATATATTTCTGACACCCGTCCGTGTCATCACTTCCCCAAACAGGTTGCCTGAATACACTTTACAAACAAAATCACCCGTATTACAGATACTTCATGACACCCGTCCGTGTCATATTACCAGCAGAAAGCCAAAGACGTCCTCTTTGCACCCACACATATCTATATATACACTTTCTTGACACCCGTCCGTGTCATATCCCCGGCGCAGTCGCTTACACTCTCATCACCCATATACTTGTTAATATTACTTTTCTCTTTTGACACTCGTCTGTGTCACTCTCCCCAGCAGATAAACACTTATATATATATACTCACTACTCATTGGTACGCTTATACAGATACTCGCCCGTATCTTGTATACACCATCACTCATACCCCCACAGATTCAACAATAGTCCTTGTTCTTTGTTAACCAGTTGGTACTCGTCCGTACCATCATCTCAGAACATTGCGTCTAGTGTTTGTTTCTACGTGATACTCGTCCGTATCATAGTCTTAAGGATGCTCGTCCGCATCTTTAATCCATATACCGCGTCAAACACTTATGTCTTCTTGAATATAGATACTCGTCTGTGTCTACTATTCCCCAGAAAATTTCTTTCAGATTCAACACTCGTCCGTGTTCTTTGTTAACCAATTGATACTCGTCCGTATCATCATCTCTGAACACGTGTCAGTATTTGTTTCTACATGATACTCGTCCGTATCATAGTCTAAGGATGCTCGTCCGCATTTTTAATCTATACACAATACCAAACACTTATACTTTCCTTTCTTGGTTGTGAACACTCGTCCGTGTTTACTATATCCCCAGTAGATCGCCAACAAAGCATCTTTCTTTTATCTGACACTCGTCCTGTGTTATGATAAACCCTGAGAGCAGCCGTACCCTGCTGAGTGGTCGTCCTCCACTTCTTGATGGTCGTCCTCCATCATGCTCATCCGATGGCCGTCCCCATCGTTGATCTTTTTCGGCAGCCGTACCCTGCCAGGTGGTCGTCCTCCACCTTTTGATGATCGTCCTTCATCATTTTATCCAATGGCCGTCCCCATTGTTGATTTTGGTTATCTGGCATTCGTCCTATGTCATGATGAACCCCGAGAGCAGCCGTACCCTGCTGAGTGGTCGTCCTCCACTTCTTGATGGTCGTCCTCCATCATGCTCATCCGATGGCCGTCCCCATCGTTGACCTTTTCTATCCGATGGCCGTCCCCATCGTTGATCTTTTCGGCAGCCGTACCCTGCCAGGTGGTCGTCCTCCACCTTTGATGGCCGTCCCCATCATATTCCTTTTATCCCCAACAGAGCAGCCGTCCCCTGCTAGGTGATCGTCCTTCACCTTTGATGGCCGTACCCCATCATCTGTTTATTTCATTTATTCCTTAACCCGATGGCCGTCCCCGTCGTGGTCCCTTTTCCTTTTAGCCCGATGGCTGTCCCCATCGTTGGTTACTTTACCTTTATGAACTTGATGGCCGTCCCCGTCATGTTTCATTAATTTCCAGAGAATTCTACGGCTTTATCTTGATGGCCGTCCCCATCATGATTTTATTTTCCCCAGCTAGTCGGCCGTCCCCGTCTTGGCTTTACCTTCTATCCCCAGCATGTCGGTCGTCCCCGTCATCGCTTTGTTTTCCGCACTTTACAATATACTTTGTTTTCCTTTTACAATCCATATCCCATTTCTTCTTCATTCCGTGAGTGCAAATTTTGGACTGTCTTTGGTATCCAACCACAAGTTATCCTGTTTGCCTGTTAAGCCGTCGCTTACAACCTGCACAGCTAACTCATGTTTGAATAGGGGCAGCTGTAAGCACCCCAAATTTGCCCTCACCCATTCACACCATGGCTTGTGATCATCCTCATATGCATAAACACAATATTATCATCTCACATCTCATTTTTGATTCACTGCATAATTTCTAAGGCATCTGCACCTAGGGTTTGTGATCTGAGCAATCCCAAAGCATCTTGAGCCATTCCAAAGGCCACCAATCAACTCAAAGGGGTCCATGTGTGTTCATATGTCATATTCCATCTCTTCAAAGTCAAAAATGCAGAGGAATCACAAGGACTAGGGTTTGAGTGGAAGCAGAGCCAGGTTTAACTGCACAGATGACCTAAAATTAGGGTTTTGGTTCCAAAGGCCATAACTCCAAATTTTTTGGTCATTCTTGTTTCCATTGGTCTCTATATGGTATAGGGAGTATGCATATCAATTTTCATGAAGAAAATTCCATGGGGAAGTCATCTGATCAAGGGTTGACTTTTCAGACAAGTCAGTGTAAAATCAGGGCATCTGAGGCCCCCAATGACCCAACCAATGGTTGATCTTCATCATTTTGAGTGTATGTGATCTTTATTTGATCATGGAAGAAGTTTGAAGTTCATAGAAATCAAGAATTTGGAAGCTTTGCAAATGTTGACTTTTTGGGCATAGTTGACTTTTCAAGAATGCATCATTTTAGGTCATTTTTCAAGCCATGATTCTTGATCCAAAAATGCTTCAAATGGAAAAACTTTGGTCATGAAAGTTGTAGATCTCATCTTTCCCTTTTCAAAAAGTACAAGAACATGATCAAACTCTTCTTGGATCAAAAGTTATGGCAATGCAAAGTTAGCAAAAATCACTTATTTTCAAGATATGCACCAAGTGTGAAAATTGCAAAATCATGTGCTAAGTCAAATTGCAACTTCTAATTCATTTCAAACCAGCACATAAACATTCTCTAAGGCCTAAAAATCAGATTTGAACCTAAGATCACATGTGTTTAGTTCATGTAACAAGGCATTTTTCATGAGATTTCAAAAAAGGCCACAAGTTGCAAAACTCATGATCACATCTCACCAACTTGAGGCATTGGCTGCTGAAACAAGCTAGCTTCATACACACACCATGCTGCGCAGCCCCTATGCCATGTACTTGCCTAGCACTTCACCATACCTCTCTTACACAATTTTTGACTTTTTTGCAAAAGGCAACTTACCAATCAATAAAGCACATGTCCAATCAACTGACCAATGAGAGAGAGTTATGTGGACAATTTGCAAGCCATTTCATGTACAAGGCAAGGCTGAAGCTCATTCATTGAGGACATTCACAAAAACTTACCAAGTTGCAACTTCCTTCGAATCTGCCTACACAGCTTGCAAACATTCAAACCCTCTTCACCATTCAACTCACCTTGCTCCATAGACCACCCAGCACCAAGAACACAAGCCTGAAACAGCCTGAACATCTCACTGCCATTTCTCACTTCATTTTGCAGTTTCAATCGAATCTCCTTCCACAAACCACAAACACACCAACAAACACTCCAGACCTTCTCCATTCATCCTCAGGATCACAAACCATCATTCACAACGGCCTGAAACCTCCAGAAACTCCATTGCCATTTCTGACCAAGCTTGAGCAGGAGCTTTCGAATCTCACTATCCAGCCAACTTAAACTCTTTTTGAGCATTCAAGCATCTTCTGGGGATCAAGTGGAGTGGATTGCACAAGGAGAAGTGGCCAGAAAGTTCTCAAACTGAAAGCTCCAAATCTCAGGTAGCTCGAAAATTATTTTTCCAGAAATCATTTTTCTTGTTACAAACTTGTTCTATGTGATTCACTGATCATCCTGATGTTCTTAGTTTTTGAAATGGCTTTGTTTTGAGTATTTAATTTGTCTCTGAAGCTTGCGTGCCCTAGAACTTGTTCTCTTCGATTCAGCTTGTTTAGGAAGAATAAATTTGTTTTGGGAGAGGGGTTTGATTCGTGAGAGGTTGGAGATCATTTCCCAATTCATAGATTTTGTTTTTGTTACGTTTTGAGGGAGTTGGTGAGTTTCCCGGTGAGGTGCTGGCCGGAGAAGACGACCGGAAGTCTTCTCCGGCCACCTGAGTCATTAAACCCTAATCTCAGGTCATTAACTCCAGTTTGAATTTGAGCCGTAGATGAGCGTTGACCTGTTGACTTCCCTCTCTTTTGGATGGCCCAGATCATTTCATTTGCCCTAATCTCTCTCATTAGCTTTAATTAATTCGTAATTAAATTAATTAAATCAGATGCAATCCCCACCCTCCATTCACGCGCCAGTCAACACATTCAAACTCAGGCTCCATCCTGGCCTTCCATCCTGATTACTTTTCATTTTATTTGTTTTTATTTCATTTTTATTTCAATTAACTTGTACAATTATTTTAAAATAGCAAAAAATACATAAAAATTATGAAACTTTTTCCTAAGAGTTTAAATAATTTTTATGACACAAAAACATTTTTATTTTATTTTTTATCATTAAAAAAGCATTTTTAAATATTTAAAAGATTATTTTTAATTGATTAATGGGAATTAATTAATTAAAAATACTTTTAGGTATTTAAAAATTACAAAAAAATTCATGAAATGTTCTAAGACATTTAGAAACATTGTCCAACCTTCAAACCAAATTTCTTTTTTGATCTTGATGCATTTTAAGAATTTTTCATTGAATTAAATCATATTTTGTGCATTAATTTGATCATAAGTTTAAAAATTCATTTCTGTCTATTGGAGAAGGTTTGGACATTGGTTCTTCTTGCATTGTTTTCTATTTTGCATGTATTTTCAAGGATAAAATGGCCATGATTTGATCTTGCATTTTCCAATTGTTTGACATTTCTTTTGTTAAGAACCCTAAAAAACCCCAACAACTTGTAAAATTCATATCTTGAGTTTGGTTGAGAGTTGAGAGTTCCCCTTTGGGCAGTGGTTCATTATAGGTTTAGGGTTTCTTTGGGTACCATTTTCCATTTTTTTATCTTGGGATTTGCTTCTGTTTTGGGTTTTTGTTTGATGTTTGATCCATGAACCCTAATTTGGGTTTTCTTTTGCATCCTTCTTGCATTTCCTTGCATAACTTGACTTGTCATTACATTTTGTGCATTCTTGTGATTCATTTAACATCTTAAGACATATAGAAAACATGTTTGATCATTGCATTACATATTTTCCATGTCATTTGTCTTGTATGATTCATAACTTTTCATGTTCATTCATGCTCCTTAACTTGCATCATTTGCATTCATAATCTTGTATGAACATCCCCATGCCTTGCCTCATGTTCATAGCACCTCATAGCATCATTTTCATCATCAATATGCTTCTGGTTTGGTCTAGCATCATACCATTTCATCCCATCTTGCATTGCATTGCATTTTTTTTCTTCTAACCTTTCAGGTGGTAAGTAACTTTGAGAAGTGAATTTGCCTTCACTTCTCATAACTTTTCTTTTCATCTCTCTTGCATCCATTGCTGCATTTCTATTTGTGTTTGAGATTGAGCTTGCTCATTCTTGCTCTTCCCACCTTCTTTCTTCAAGTGACTTGACTTCTTGAATGAAGCAAGTCACTTTGCTTCTCTTGATCTTGTTCATCTGCTTCCTGGTGGCTCCTTTGAAGATTGTTCTTGAAAACCTCACAAACCTTTAGGATCAACCAAGCATGACAATGAATTAGGGTTTTGATTAGTTCCCCCCATAGTTTTACCTTTGTGTCTCTCTTTGAGTCCTCTCTTCTCACCTCATAATCAGGGACTAAACCCTAAAGGCTTTAACACTTTGTGATTAAGCTTATGCCTGCATCCTTCTTTTAGGATGGAGTGTATAACTTTAATCCTAAGTATTAAACCCTTAATGTGTTTAAATCTCTTAATCAATTCACATAATAATCATCAAGACATCACATTTGTAACTTGGGCCTTGCATTAGGGTTCTAATTCTTCCTTAATTGGTTAAGAAGGACTAACCCTAGTGTTAATGGACAAGTCCCCCTCAAGTTGTCTTACAAATCATAAAAAACACTTCATCATCATATCATTAACTAAAATCCACTTAATCAAAGGCTTGTTTTGTCATGGGTTTAATCCCTAATCATGGATTAAGTTGAGGAGCTTTCCTCAGCTTAAACATTCTCATCTATCATCCTTCTTTTAGGATGGTGTAATGAGTCTGTTTAATCCCTGATTATGGCTTAACCTCATTACTTAACACTAAACAAAAACCACAAAAAACATCTAAATAATCACAAGTAGATTAATGATCTTAATCCTACACCAAAGGTGATTAAGTGTGAGAATCTGACTTCGCACTTAAGGTGTTCTCATTACCCCTAATCAGAGGGAAGATGTGATGAGTTTACTAACCCATTGGTTTAGGCTTAAGCTCATTAACTTATGACAAATTCTCAAAAGCAATAAAAGACTGAAAACTCAAAAACAAACAATAATCGTCTCCTTCGGGATTCTTTTCTCATCTCCTTCACTCACAACCGAGAACTTGCTTCTTCCGTCTAATGCAAGACAGTTTGCATCTGTGCCAGACAGATCATACACTTGAGCATAGGCAAGTAAGCAGTTCACAAGTCAATTTATCTTTCAGTCTCTTTGGGTCGAACTACGGTGTTCTGACTTCCTCATTGCACGTGAGGATACGTAGGCATAACTTAACAGTTATCGAACAAAAGTCTCTGTATATTCCCCCTCCTTCCTGTATCATTCTTTAGCCTCATGATCTTGAGCATCTTATTCCTGTTCTTACACTGACACTTCATTTACACACTTCACTTCTCTTACACTGACACCTGTACACCCTTTTCCAGCTATTTTATACACAGATTGCACTGACACTACCCCTTTAAAACACAAATCTTTCAAGCGTGGATCCCGTCGAGTACGGCGGACAATCTGGGTGCTAATACCTTCCCAGGTTGTAACCAACCCCCTTTCTCAGTCTCTCTGGTTCGCAACTGTCTTATCCATTCTTTTTCTAGGTCTATGCAGCATTGCCTTTCCTCCGGGATAAAAATGCCTAGCTGGCGACTCTATTCATCTCCAGTGAGTTCACGGCTGTGTGTTCTCATTGTCCCTCTCGCCGACCGTTCGCGCCTGTACCCTTATGTGACCCTGTGTCATTTATTGGGAGCGACAGTGCATACGAGCAACAAACGAAGCGCGAACACCGACGAGTGCCAGGGAATGCGAACGAGCATCAAACAAAGTGCCATGATTAGCAACAATAATCACGGCTCTGCAGGGGAGAACTAGGTCAAGAGGCTTCGACGATGCTTATCTCTGACTGGGGAGATGAATACCTATCTGTATCATCACAAAGGCAAAACATAAATTGTAAAATTCTCTAGGGAATAATTCAATGATAGGGGGAACTCCCAATCAAAACCTATGCGGGGATAACCGTCTTCATACTTGGCTGGGAATGCTTGGTCAAGACTCTAGCTGGGGAGAGAATTTTGAAAATTCTGACTCTGTGGGGAAACCAGGCGCACAACTGCTCGTCGGGGATAATTTCGCTTGCGTAAAGATAATCCTCTTGGGGATGAAAGATATTCAGTTAGCCTTGGAATTCCGTTGGGGAAATAACCAAGATACCCTGGCAATACTTGGTTGAGGAATGAAATATGAACAAATCACTACTTTGTCCCACTGGCCAAAAATAAATTGGCGAACTTACTAGGAATATTTCAAGGATGGTTGCGTACCAATCATGAACTCTGTGAGGAAACGACGAACTCCCGACCCGGTTGGGGAATACTTGGTCACATAACCTTTGCTAGGACAAGAGTTCTGACAACTACAACTCTATGGATAAAGACTCCGCCCGGAAGTGAGAACTGTTCAACTGGATTTGAAGTTCTGTCGGGGATACCACCCTACTCTGACTCAGCTGGGGAAGGTTCCATCTGAACTCTACTGGGCATAACCATGTCTTTCTTGTGAAGAACAACTGCCGCTTGGGGAGGACACCTTTTTGATTAGGTTTGAAGTTCTGCTGGTGATTCCACTTGCTATAGCTCAGTTGGGGATCACTCTCTGCTTGGGGAAATACCGCATCACCCTGCAAAAACCTGCAATAAAAATATACACACATGTGCCCCGGGGATTTACATGATATGATTTGTTCATCCATTGTCACCTGACACTCAAAAACAGTTTTAATTGTTTCCCTGCAATGTCATTTTTCTAGAAAAATCAACATGTTTCAAATGCGATGTTCTTTTTGCCAAAAATTCAGGACATTTTTGCAAACAAAATAAATGAAACACAACACAACTTTTGGCTGAATATTCATTCAATGAATGGCCTCTGAATAGGAAAAGTTTTACATCAAGAAGCAACTACCTAGAAAGAGGTAGCTACCATACAAAATTGAGAAAAGAAACTATCCTAATGGCAATGTACGCGACATTCCAATGAGTTTCCTTCCTGCTATGACCAACATGTCTTCAAGACTTTCTGTTCTTACCTTTGCTTTCCGAAGAAGATGAAAGGATTGATTCCTATCCTTCTGATATTTTCAGACTGTTTGAAACGATGATTTGGTTCATATTACCCGGATCGCAGTTATTCGCTTATTCCCTTGTTTTGCGTGGATCACCCTTTCGGGTTTTCAATCCACCGGGATACCCTTTTTTGCCTGAGCTATCCGATGTGGCTTTTAAACTCAGCGGGTGTACATTTTTATCATTTGTTTTCCCTAACTTTTGCCCGAGCTTTTTATTCTGTTTTTAGGCTCACCAGGATGCCCTTTTGTTGCCTGAACTTTAATTCTGTTTTTATGTCCAGTGGGTATTTTTATGCGAAGTATTTTTTAACTGTGTCCGAGTTAACAGGAGACTGGAAATCTTCTCCATCCATAGTAGTGAGCATCAGCGCCCCACCTTTTTTCCTCAATTAGACACAACTAGTTATATCGAGCACGTACCCACTCAACCTCATCAAGCTTCACATCCATCATCACACGCAATGAAGGAATTTCTACCTCAACATGCAAGACTGCCTCCATGCCATACACCAAGGAGAAAGGAGTTGCCCCTGTCGACGTCCTGACTGGCGTTCGGTACCCATGCAGCATGAATGGTAACACCTCATGCCAATCTCTGTAAGTGACAACCATCTTCTACACAGTCTTCTTAATATTCTTGTTAGCTGCCTCTACCGCGCAATTCATCTTTGGTCGGTAAGGAGAAGAATTGTGATGTTGAATCTTGAAGTCCCGACACAGTTTTTCCATCATCTTGTTGTTTAAGTTGGAACCATTATCAATAATGATTCGCTCGGGCACTCCGTATCTGCAAATGATGTCTCTTTTCAAAAATTTGGCTACTACTTGACGAGTGACATTGGCATAAGATGCTGCTTCAACACATTTGGTGAAGTAATCAATCGCAACCAAGATGAAATGATGACCATTTGAAGCAATAGGATCTATCTTCCCGATCATGTCAATGCCCCACATAGAAAAGGGCCAAGGAGATGACATGATGTTAAGCGGGCTTGGAGGAACATGCACCTTGTCTGCATAAATCTGGCATTTGTGGCATTTACGGGCGTACGAACAACAGTCAGCATCCATCGTTATCCAATAGTACCCCGACCTCAATAACTTCTTAGCCATAGCATGTCCTCCTACATGAGTACCGAAGGATCCCTCGTGGACTTCCTGCATTAACAGGTCTTCTTCGTGTCTATCCACGCATCTGAGCAAGACCATGTCAAAGTTCCTCTTATATAAAACCTCGTCTGCATTCAAGAAGAAGCTAGCAGCCAGTCGCCTCAAGGTCTTCTTGTCGTTGGATGATTCCCCAGCTGGGTATTCTCGTTTTTCCAAGAAAAGCTTAATATCAAAGTACCAAGGTTTCTCATCAGACACTGGGTCTACCAAGAAGGCATAAGCTGGCGCGTCAAGCATGGAGATGTCAATTCTGGGTACGTAATTCCAACACAAGACTTTGATGGACGAAGAAAGAGTAGCCAATGCATCGGCAAATTGATTCTCATCTCGTGATATATATTGAAGTTTAATCGTTGTGAAGAACGTCAACAGTCTTCTGGCATAATCCCTATAAGGAATTAAGTGTTCTTGATGTGTATACCACTTGCCGGTAATCTGGTTGATAACGAGGGATGAATCTCCGAATATATCGAGGGTCTTAATCTGAAATTTAATAGCCTCCTCTATTCCCATTATGCACATCTCATATTCCACTTCATACTTGGTGCAGCCAAAAGTAATTCTGGCAGCAAAGGGAAAGTGAACACCTTCGGGAGTGATAAGAACAACACCAACTCCACATCCGTTGATATTGACTTCCCCATCAAACATCAACTTCCATTTGGATTCAGGGTCGGGCCCCTCCTCCAGAAGTGGTTCCTCGCAATCTATTGCCTTGAGGTACATGATGTCCTCATCAGGGAAATCAAACTTCATTGGCTGGTAATCGTCTTCAAGTGGTTGATGTGCAAGATAATCTGACAATACACTTCCTTTGATGACTTTCTGGGAAGTATATTGTATGTCATACTCTGTTAAGAACATTTGCCACCTTGCAACCCTTCCGGTTAATGCTAGTTTCTCGAAAATATACTTGACGGGGTCCATTTTTGAGATTAGCAATGTGGTATGGGTCAACATGTACTGTCTCAGTCGGCGAGTAGCCCATGCCAAAGCACAACAAGTTTTCTCGAGCAGTGAGTAACGGGATTCACAGTCGGTAAACTTTTTGCTAAGGTAATAAATAACATGCTCTTTTCGACCAGACTCGTCATGTTGGCCTAGAACACACCCCATCGACCCTTCTAACACAGTTAAGTACATGATAAGTGGTCGTCCTGGAACTGGAGGCATTAGAATTGGAGGCTCCTGCAAATATTCTCTTATCTTTTCAAAGGCTCTTTGACAGTCCTCATTCCACCTGGCCGTTTGTTCTTTTCTTAACAATTTGAATATTGGTTTGCATGTGGCAGTTAGATGAGATATAAACCGTGAAATGTAGTTCAATCTCCCTAAAAACCCACACACTTCTTTTTCTGTTTTCGGTGCAGGCATGTCTTGTATTGCTTTTACTTTTGCAGGATCTACCTCGATCCCCCTTTGGCTAACAATGAAACCCAGCAATTTATCGGAACGCACTCCGAAAGTGCATTTGTTTGGATTTAACCTTAGTCTGTACTTTATCAATCTATCAAACAACTTTTTGAGATTGACCAGGTGCCCATCTTCGTCCCGGGACTTGGAAATCATATCGTCCACATAGCTTTCACTTTCCTTATGTATCATATCGTGGAACAAAGTTAGCATAGCCCGTTGATACATTGCCCCATCATTCTTCAATCCAAAGGGCATAACCTTATAACAGAATGTACCCCACGGGGTAGTGAACATCGTTTTCTCCATGTCTTCCGGTGCCATCTTGATCTGATTGTACCCGGAGAAGCCATCCATGAAAGAAAATACTGAGAACTGAGCGGTGTTATCTACCAGCACATCGATGTGAGGTAATGGAAAGTCATCCTTTGGACTTGCTCTGTTTAGATCCCGATAATCGACGCACATCCGGACCTTGCCATCCTTCTTTGGTACAGGCACAATATTAGCTACCCAAGGTGGGTAACTAGTTACAGTAAGGAACCCGACATCCCATTGCTTTTGAACTTCCTCCTTGATCTTCATAGCCATATCAGGGCTAGTTCTTCTCAGCTTTTTCTTTACTGGAGGACAGTCTTCCTTTAGTGGCAACTTGTGCACAACGATGTCAGTATTCAGCCCTGGCATATCTTGATACGACCAGGCGAAGATATCCACATATTCACGTAGCATACCAATCAACTTCTTCTTTACCTCGGCCCGCAGACTGGCCCCAATCTTTATCTCTTTCTTTACATCCTCAGACCCGATGTTGATGATCGCTATTTCTTCCTGATGTGGCTGAATGGCCCTTTCCTCTTGTTTCAACAATCTAGCCAATTCTTCTGGGAGTTCATAGTCATCCTCAACCCCTTCATCAGTTTGGTAGATAGGATTGTCGAAGTCTTTCATAGTTATAGCAGGAACGTTATCACAGGAATCCGAATGATCAACACTGCATAAATGATGTGCTTATTTCAGAATCTATTTGTTTTTTCAAAGGAGACGCAAACACACAAAAACACAAAAAAAGAAAACATTGCCATTTTGTTTGTTTTTATGAAAAATTTTAAAACGAAAGATAGAGAACGTAACTTGCTTGAAAAATGTCATTTATTTCATGGAAAAAGTAAATGCATTAAAACATGGTGGCCCTACATGTGGATCCATGCACCTTGGGCAGAATGCTGGATTTGACATGCAGTATGATAAAATGGAAACAAAGAAAATTACTTTGAATGCCAAGTAACTTGAACAAAATCTTCAGCAGACCAGATCCGAAGCTCCTCCCCAAGTACGCATGGGTGAATCCAGGTATCCAAGTCGCAGTTTCTATCCCCAATCTGCATCTGTTGCACAAATGACATTGTAGTCAAGCATTCCAGCGCTTGTGAATGTTATGGGCTTACTGCCAAGAGACCAGATGGACTGACCAGGTTGATATTCGAGACCGAACTTGTCATCCTTCTTTTCCACTTCTAACAACTTTCCCCAGCCCCGGGCATTTCCGGATTGGACTACTTCCTTAGCTTGCTTGTAGGAGTAGATAGGAGTCCATTCCTTCTCATTGCTTTGAACTGCATCAACCGGAGACAAAGTAATGACATTAACCGTCTCAAAAGCTTGGCAAAATGTCTCATGGATCTCCCCGTCCATTTCCACAAACTTGAAGGTCGACAGATGGCTTACGAAAATATCCTTTTCTCCGTACACAGTAACAACTTGGCCGTCTACCACAACCTTCAACTTCTGATGCAATGTGGATGTTACTGCGCCAGCAGCGTGAATCCAAGGACGCCCTAGCAGACAACTATAAGCGGGTTAAATGTCCATAACATTGAATGTACTCTTGAATACCTGAGACCCAATCTGCATCGGTAGCTCCACCTTCCTAAACACAGATCTTCGTGACCCATCAAAGGCTTTCATAATCAAATCACTAGGACGCAAAACAATGCCATTAACATTCAGCTTCATTAAGGCCTTCTTAGGGAGCACATTGAGAGAAGAGCCTATATCTACCAGGATATGTGATAGAACAGCACCCTTACACTCCATAGTGATGTGTAAGGCCTTGTTGTGATTACGCCCCTCGGAAGTGAGATCTCTATCCGTGAATCCCAACCATTGGTTGGCGTTCACATTGCCTACCACAGCCTCCAACTGGTTAACAATTATCTCTTATGGTACATACGCCATTTGCAGCACTTTTAGCAAAGCCTCCCGGTGAGCTTGAGAACACATCAACAACGACATAATGGATATCTTGGACAGGGTCTGATTCAGCTGTTCAACCACCTTGTATTCATTTTTCTTAATTATTCTCATGAACTCCTCGACTTCTTTTTCCAAAGTGCCTTGACTAGCAGCAGGAGTTGTCACCTCTTCCGTTGCTATCTGTTTACCCTTAGCCTTTGCAGGAGCCTCAGCTTCGGGATCACCTCTAAGAGCTTGAGGAGCAAAGAGACGCCCACTCCGAGTAAACCCACAAACTCCTCTGACATTTACAACGGTCGGGTCAATTGTCACCGCTTTACTTTCCCACTTCTGACCCTCTACATATACGTCTGAGCCATAGTGCCAATGGATGGCTTTGGCATCGGCATAAGGAACCGGTCCTGGAACAATAATGGTAACTGGACTCACTTCTGGAATATAGATAGTTACTGGCTCTCTCCAGGTAGGAACTTCAGCAGGATCAAAATAAATTGTCACTGTAGACACACAATCACCTATATAGTCAACTCTGTCAAACTGTAGAGACCCCTCGTCAATCAAACACTGCAGCCCAGCTTTCAAATCCCCACAACCATTAACTGAATTCATGCAACCCTCGTAGTCATAATCACACCCTGGGAATACCTGCCCTTTCAGCAATTTGTCTTTCACGACTAGCAATGAAGTCTTCACTTCATCCACGTTCAAAATCAAGCTTAACCTCTCACCACCATCAACAGTATTTATCCTGGCCCCTCCATGATTTGTAATGGGGTTTGATGTAACATTTAGAGGCGGTACGAAGTTAATTGCTTTTGAGTCAATCAAGTCTTGGACCGTATGCTGTAATGCCCTGCATTTCTCCGTTGAGTGCCCGAGAGCTCCTGAATGAAATGTGCATCTCGCATTAACATCAAACCCCACTGGAAGCTCTCCAGGTGGAGGTGGTGCTAATGTCCTCAACTAAACCAAATTCAAGTCTAACAATCTTTGGAGTAGAGTTGTGTATGTCATTGGGATGGCTTTAAGCACCCTGTTAGTTGGACGAGCTTGTCTCTGTTGATAGGGTATTTGCTGATAGTTATTGCGTTGCGGCTGTTGTTGTTATTGCTGTTGTTGTGGTTGTTGCACAGGACTTGATGGAATGGTAACAACTGCTACCTGCTCGCAAGATCCTCTATATTCGCGGCCCCGGCCTCGGCCGTACACAACATTATTTTCTCCCTCCCTTCTTCTTGGAGGTCCACTGAAAGCCTTTCTCACACCACTTGAGCTACCTGCACCATTGTCTTGGATCTTCCCCATTTTCAGAAGAGTTTCAACCCTCTCTCCAGCTATCACGATGTCGTTGAACTTGGTCGCTGAACAAGACGCCAGTCTCTCAATAAACACCCCCTGTACTATTCCCATAAACATGTATGCCATTTCATTCTCTAACAAGGGTGGTTGTACTAGAGCAGCAAGCTGACGCCACCTCTGGGCGTACTCTTTGAACCCTTCTTTAGTACTCTGAGCCATTGTCTGCAACCTGGTACGATTTGGAGCCATATCCAAATCATACTGATACTGCTTCACAAACGCCTCAGCTAAATCCTTCCAGCTTCGAATATTGACCCTGCTCAGCTTCATGTACCATTCCAAGGAAGCTCCTACAAGACTATCCTGGAAGTAATACATCCACAACTTCTCATCATCTGTATGCGCAGCAATCCTTCCCACATAGGACTGAAGATGAGTTTTCGGGCAAGCTGCGCTGTTGTACTTATCAAAAGTAGGGACTTTGATCTTGTAGGTAATTCTCACCCCTGGCACTAAGCCCATATCAGTGATGTCAAACCCTAGAGAACTTTGAGACTGAATGGCACGAATTTGCTCAGCCATTTCTTCAAATCTCCTATTCATGTCAACACCCTGGCCTTCTGCCTCATCCAGCAAGGTGAACTGCTCGTCCTGCCCATCCATCTGCATATTATTCACTCCATCATTGATAATAGTGACCCTTGGTTGCACCACAGGGATTTCAACATGACGGGCGCTAGCCCCATTGCGATTACCTTCATCTGTTGTTCCATTGTTCTTGGCTTGATTGTTCTCCACCATTTTGCGCAAACGCTCTTGAGTTTGAACCATCCCAGCCATGAGGGTCATGAAATTGTCCATTCTTGTCCTTAAATTAGCCAGATTTGCTTGCATCTGCTCCATTGCTCTCTCTCTCTCTCTCTCTTTGTTCACCTTTGTAGGGTATCTGTATATAGTGGGTTGTCTCTGACCCTTCTTAGGAGCTATAGTGCCTGAAAGTTACATGAACGTTAGAACACTGGAGAAATACTTGCAAAACAACAAACACGTTATATGCATGCAATGTAACTATTCATGTTTCCACGTTCAGGCATTAATATGCCCCAGTTCTGGTATCTTTTGACAGAAAATACTTCAGATGTCCTTTTTTTGGAAACTAACTTTTCAAACTCTTTTGAGGAGTATTCCCTAATGGCTTCGGACCAACAACTTTTCTCTTTCAGAAACGGTAATTGGAAAGTATCACTGTATTGCATGAACAAACTAACAACGACCATAGTCATAGACATAAACATAAATCCCTAAAGGGTTACAATTCAATACAAAAGACAGAAAGATAAAGCAAGACTCCTACAACAAAGCCTTTAGGTAATCTGAATACAAGCAACAATAAACTAAAACCCTAGGCTAAAAGAATATCTAGGCTCCTCTTCTGCAGCCCCCACCTCTGTCTGGTTCTTCTTGATGCCTGCTCTCAGATTAAGATCTACAATCTCTTTCATTGCTTCCTCCAAGGCTAGCTGGCTCTACACCAATTGCTGAGTCTTTTCCCTTCATATCTTGTGGACTTGTTCTACTTCTTCTTTCTTGAATGCCATCTGTACCTCAAAGAACTCTTCCTTTTCTTTGTACTTCTTCTACTCATATTCTCTTTGGCCCTGTAACCAAGTAATGGATTGACGAGCTTCTCTAATATTTTTCACAATCTTCTTATGCTCCGCTTCTCTTTTTGACTTTGTTAAACCCAATCTCTGAAAATGAGCTTCTCTTCCAGCAAACTCCTTTTCTTTAGCTTCTAAGGTAGCCTGCATCCTCTGTAGTTTTTCTTCTACTTCTTGCTTAGCGTGATTGGCATGGTGATACAAGCTAGCCATTTCAAAATTCTTTAACCGAACCTCGTGCAGCTGAGCTTCCAACTTCTTGTAATCTTCGAGAGAAACAGTGGTTTGTGCCGGTACCTCTTTTGGATATAGTGGAGCCTCAACTGAGAATAGAAGGAAGAAGGTATCAACCCTACCTTGTATCTAAGCAGCAAAAGAGAGGTAAGTCTTAGGGTCTACCTTTCTGAATTCTTTCTTACCCTCCCTAACCTTTGTTTCCCAAGCTTGAGATACTTGAATAACCAACTGCTCATTATCTTTAGCCAGAAAATACAGAGTCTTAGATATTTCTTCATCTGAGGGAGGATCCTTTAGTGGATATCCAAATTGCTTTCTAGACAGCACATGGTTATGACTTATCACTCCCTTCCTACCTAACAAAGGCACATAGGGAAATTCACCACACCTTGTAATAAACTCCTTCCCTACTAAGTTTCTGCTACATCCCCAAGCTATGTCATCAGATGTTAACCCCATCAATCTTCTAGCCCACTTCCAATCTTGCTTAAGTTCTTTGAACGGTCTGGACTTTGGAAGCTTCTTGGCAAACCATTTGGAAAACAATGGAGCACAACAATTCACATACCCTTTTCTCTTCTCATTTCTGTGATGGACACCGAAGTAGAAATCTCCCACTAATTTAGGCACCGGGTTTCCTTTAATGAAAAGGGTGACAGCCTCCAAGCTTACCCATCCTTTCTCTCCTGGGAAAAGACTTATCCCATATACCATTAACACTAATAGTGCACTTAATTCTAACCACTTCCCTCCTAAAGCAAACACATGGGCTTCTGTGATGAGAAAATCCAGAGTAAATCCCTTCCCCTTACTGGCTTCCAACTCCATTTTCACTCTAAGCATACTCAAATGACAAGCACCTTCAATGTCCTTGTACGGGGGACACTTCTCCACAGCATAATAGGGAACACCTTTCTTGACAGGAATCTTCAAGATGTCAGAAATCTCTTCCATAGTGGGAGCCAAGACGTAATCAGTAAACACAAAAATTCTCAACTGAGGGTCATAAAACTGCAGCAAAGAATGAAGACTATCTCTCTGATCCACAGTAGGTTTGTTCGTGTAACCCAAGATCTTCCCATACCGGCTTCTGAAATCATCTGAAACCTTATCACTCATCAAGCCTACCAGTTTCTGAATACCCTCGGCTTCTGGTTGCGGGAAAGTGTAATGAGCATTCCTTTTTCTGGGTATCTCTTGGACTTCTGTCATCTAAAGAAACAATGAATACCAGAACTGGGTATAGAGAATAAATGCTAACCTGAAATGGAAACACAAATAATTAATGCAAGTATGATGCGATGCAAATGCAATGCAGGCATATGATCAACAACTGGGAATGTCTGGATACGAAACACTGGACCCAAGTGACCTAGAACCAAGATCCTCTGAATAAAGCCCCAAGAATTCAGTCTCAAATAAGCCCCAAATCAGATATCTTAAATCCATGCAGCCGTATCAAATCATAGAACTGTACTGATAATGAGGTATGATGAGGTCAAAGGTTCCTGCAAACCTATAAATCCCTCCCAATCTCACAGGTGTGCTCTGGGTCAAACATCACGGACTCTCAAAGCCGAATAGCAATAATACGTTCAACATTTCCGAGAAATGGCCCATGAACATATCAAGGAATATGTTTGGCATTATATACTACTCAGGGAGGTCTCAACGTGAGTCCGGGAAAACAAGCATCATTTATAAGTTCCCAGCTTCAAGCGGTGGAATCGAGAAACAATAGTACATTCATCCTGAAGGGTACAATACTATCGTCATACGACCAGATGCTTTGACTGAGTTCCTATAAAAGAACCATGCCATCCTATGCGAGTTCCTCGTGGGCCCTTGGGTGTGAATGGGTTTGCCACAGAATGTGGTCTACCACTGTCACCACTGGAGAGGGATATTTCCGCAAAGGTCCTCAATGATCGATCACCAGATGCACATAAATATCGAGGTTGTGTATGACCCCAGAAAGATTCCGGCATCAATACATTTCCAAGACGGTCGCAAGTTTGGGTGTTGAACTCACTACTACCAACATAGCAAGATGCCATGAAGCCAAAGTGACTGTCCACTCTAAGTCCTAGGGTGCACTCGAGCCCCGGTTACGAGCTCATCTCCCAGTAATAGTTCCCAATCCCACCAAAAAAGAACACCACCACAGTCCAGACAGTCCAGTATATACATAGGATGCATGAAAATAAATACTGAAAACCATAAGCAAAGATGTAAATAAAAACTATAAATGAATAACAGTAAAATAAACACGCAACAACAAACAATCAACACCCAAAGAAAAAGAAACACGCAAGTTCTAGGAGAGACTCTCAAGGGGAAACTAGAGATTCTGGGTTCGATCCCCAACAGAGTCTCCAGTTGTTGCTCCCTGGATATCCATCCTGGTATAAACGCGAAAGTGGCGCGGAAAAGGGTAGAGTCGCCAACCAGGCATTTTTATCCCGAAGGAACAGGAAAGGTAATGCTGCATAAACCAGAGGAAAAGAAAAGGAAGGAAAAAGGTCCTACGAACCAAAGAGACTGGTTTCGGGAGTCGGTTACGACCTGGGAAGGTATAAGCACCCCAGATCGTCTGTCGTACCCGACGGGATCCACGCTTGCAAAGAAACTGTTTCAAAGGGTAAAGAAATGAAAGTTGCTGCAAAAAGAAAGACTGAAACTGGAAAAGAAAAGAAAAGAAATGGGGAAAATGTAGGGAAAATAAAAGAGTGTGCTTGAACGGGCCCTACCCCGCTGCCTACGTACCTCATCTGGACATGAGGATCAGAGTCGCCGTAGTTCCCCTAACTAGGGGTGGAAAGATTGCTTGTGTCTTAAGGCTTGAACTGCCTATGTCAATGCTCATGTGTTGCAGGCTCGGACGACGAGTGCGTTACCGTCTTGCAAAGTGACAAGTAAGAGCAAGTTCGCGTATGGAGCGAAGGAGATGAGAAAAGAATTCCCGAAGGAAAGACGCTTATTGTTTGTTTGTGTTTTTTTAGCCTTTTATTGGTGTGGCACAAAAGAATGAATTCAAGTCCGCTTCCATGGAATGTGTACTTGCTACTACATTCGAAGATGAAATAATAGTATAAGCACGCCAAGTAAGGAGAATTTATCCAAGACTTGTTCCAAAGGCAAGGGCCTAAGTTCATTGTCTTGTTGAATTTATTAGGTGTTTTAGTGATTAAAAAATGAAGTATTTTTTATGGTTTTCTTGATGAAGATGACTTCATGATCCGACTTGTGCATCATCCTAGACAAATGCACTATTCCAAGATGGAATGAATATGTATGCCCCATGGAATAAGGCTATTACACAAGAAGTCACTTCTTTCTTTATTAATGTTTTTTATGGTTTTTGTTTTGAGATGAGAAGAGAAAGAGAACCAAAGGAGCAAAAGGCAAAAGTCTAATGGAAAAAGACTAAACCTAAAGTTATCATGCAACAAGTGGTCCTAAGGTTAGTGAGGTTTGAAACTATACTAAGAGAAGAAAGAACCAAAGGATAAGAAAAGAAGAGGAGAAGAAAGCTAGAGAGCAACTTACTCCTCTAAAGGAGATAAGTTGCTTCTAGAGGGGAAAGATAAGAATTGAATCACATGATGGCATAAGGCACATCAAAATCACAAAGCATAAGCAACTTAAAAAGAAAAGATGAAGAATTGAAATGTGGATAAACATCCACACTTATCTTAACATGAGCCCCTGAAATGTTAGCAAAATCTCAACAAATTGATCAACACAATCATGGAATTAGCATGCTCAAAGTTCTAGCAAACAAAGATTCAAACAACATGCCAAGCTTTGCGAATACATGACTTACGAGTCGATAACATGAAAGCATACATCAACCAGCAAGCAAATCGCCCTAAACTAGCATATTCAATGATCATATAATGATCCATAGAAATTAAGACAAGTAAGGGGATCAAACAAGCTCAAAATAGCTAAAAAATGACATTTTGCATCAGTGTTAACCGGTTAACCAAAGCATTAACCGGTTAACCAGTCCAAACCTGCAAAAAACCAGCACAGAAACAGGTGTGTTAACCGGTTAACCGAAGCGTTAACCGGTTAACACTGTAAAAACAACAATTTCCTGCAGAAAATCAGCTCAAACCAGCTTATTCATATAATTCCACACCAGACCAGCAATCAATTAAGCATGAAATAAATGGATCAATTCACATTAATCAATATCATTAAGCTCAAGAACATCAACACATAGATCCGATTGCAAATCACCCACTCAATTCAAGCAAAACAAGCAAATACACAAGCACATTGTGGATCTAAGCACAAACATGAAAATAAGCTAAAAAATAGAGCTAGATCTGAATTTAACCAACCTACAAAGCCGAGGTATGCTTTGGTAATTGTTGTTTGAGTTGGAAATGAGGAAATGCGTGGAAAACTTCGAAGATCCGGTGTTAATCTTCACACTCCATGCAAAATATATGCAAGCAAAGGATCTTGATGCAAAATTTTGGCTCCAAAAGCACATCTAATCTCCAAACCGGATCTGAACCAAGTAGTGAAACCAACAAATTGATGCAAAGAAGCTATGGATGGAAGTCTAGTTCCAAGATCTACACACTTTAAGGCAAAGCAATGTGATCTTCAAAGAGGAACTTTGAGTGATTTGGAAAATTGGGAGAGAAAAGTGAGAGAGATCCAAATTTAGAAAAAATGAGAGGTGAATTATGAGAGAGCTCCCTCTTGGTTTGGAGGGAAATGGAATAAATATGGTTTAGGTTTGGGGCCCAAAATTTTGGCTTGGGATCCAAAAAAAATGGTTTGGGATTAACTTAGAAAGTGATTAGGACCTAGCTTTGGAATTAGGCTTGGATAAATGCTTTAGATCCTTCTCCATAATTCAAAATGAATAAAAATCAGAAAATTGAAAATTGGAGCCAAAAACACATGCTGAATTTTGCTGCTGGAATTCAAAATTTGCAGCCGTTAACTAGTTAACCAAAGCGTTAACCGGTTAACGCCAGTGAATTTTGAATTCTCCCTCCTTTTGGTGGGAAACATCCATAATAACCCGGCGCCAACCCTTTTGATCTAATTTTTATCCTCGATTCTTTTTAAGGCTTTGACCATGATACTAAGCTTGTATAAAAGATCCTGTGAGCTTCTTGCCAGGTTACCATGCTCTTGATTTTGACTTGAAATGCTTCGAATTTCCCGGATGACTGATCATATGCCTTATGCTAGAACATGTGAGTGTTATGCTTAATTTTTCTATGCAAAATGCTAAGGACACTATATGCTTATGATGATTATGATATGATGATGATGCTAAACAGAAGAGGGCAAATTTGGGGTGTTACACTTTTCTATAACATGGTACTCAAGTACCTCAATAAGTGCATCATTTTCCTTTAGGAGACTCTGAATCTTTGCATTCTCCAAGCTGAGAATATGGTATTTGTTCTTCAAATAGTTTCTCTCCCTCTACCCTTTGTTGAAAGCCATCTAGAGTTTTTCTATATCATTCATGAAGTAGAGAACAATTTCCTTCAGTGGAAACACTCCTTGTCGTGGATAAGGCATCCTCAGTTTAATTGCTCTGGCTTGTAACTATTGGAGATAAGGATCCAAAGAGAGACAATTTGGTTTTCCTAGAGATTCTTTTCTTTTCTTGTGTACATGTTTCCAAGCATGCACAATATATTTCCTGATAATTATGTCATCTTCTCCTTCTTTAAAGAAGATATCTTCCAAATTAGCATTGATTGGTATATGTCTCATCAGATGTCCCATCTGAAGACGAGCTAACTTTGGATGATAACTAATCCCTCCTTTGGTACCAATGAGAGACACATTAGGAAAATTACCACAACTGTTGATAATCCTAATTAAGTCATAGAGTTTATTAGACCAACTTATTTTTGTATTAATCAGAGACATGATTCTTTGATGCCAATACATTCCACTTTTAATGTCCCAAAATGTTGATGGCTTAGGTAAGGGGAAAGTGAACCATTTGTAAAGAAGTGTTACACAACAAAAGATCATTCCTCTGCTGCGTAGATTCCTCAGATGAATTGAATGACAAGCATCTGTAAATAGTGTAGGAACTGGGTTTCTGATTAGAAAAATCTTTATCGCATTGATATTGAAAAAAATTTCTACATTGGGAAATGGAACTTTCTCATTAATAGGGATATCTATTAGCTGAGAGTATCTTTCAATGTTGGACTAAGCTGATAGTCGGGAAATGTAATGCAGTGGTATACTGGGTCATAGAACTGAACCAGTGTAGCAAGAACGCCTTCTACCATGCTAAATTTCAATAAAGACAAAAGTCCTCCAAACTTTGCTTTAAATGCTTCTGGATCTGCTACCAGCCTTCCTAGTTTCTTCAGATCATCCAACTTTGGACTCTTGAATGTAAACTTATGGGTTTTCTGTCGCCCAAAGCCCATTTTGAAAACTGATAAATACAACAAACGTTCTTTCAGTTCTTTTAAAGAATAAAAGTAAATGATGTTTTTAAAAATTGTTTTTTAATTATATGAATGCATCAATGCAGCATACAAAAACACGGTGAAAACATGGGTTTAAAGGTTCGCCGTCATGAGGTTAGAGCTTTACCCATTCCCAAGGATTTTTATACTATGACAAGATTTTTGTACTTGTAGATCATGTAAGTCAAGGTCAATGGGTAAATGTTTACTAAATACTCAACATTATGAATATCCAACTAGAAATCACCAGGTTGTCGCAGAGTACGCTATAAACATCGATTTCCACTGGATACCTAGACTGATTCAGGGACTTTTAAGAGTGAACTCGATTGGGATTTTCGGCTCCCTACAAGCCATCTTAATTATATCGTACTTATCTTAGAGATCACTCGAACTCACCCACATGAGGTTTAATCGCATTCCCATTTTGAAGAGACCACCCCAAGGATATCATTCGAATAAATATTTTTGTAGAAACATAAACATAAAGCAGTATAAAAGCAATTTATAAAAGCGATAAAAAAGCAGTATATATACATCTTCCTAAAACTAGGGCTTTCCATCTAAAATGTTTTGAGAAAAACAGTAAGAAAGATCAAAGGTACTCCCACTTTGGTCGCCATTGTTTTGTAGCTCGGTTTTTGTGGTACTGAAGCACAACCGATTAATGCTCCATTTCGATCCATTTTTTATCCTATGAGGTTGATTAAGAAAGGGAAATAGATGTCTCCAATTAACCCTTCTTGCATACTGATTTTAAACAGGTGACTGTTGGTTTACATATGCTATCAAAACAGTGGGTCCCTTTTAGATTATTCATAACAAGTTTAGGATATATCTGATGTTCTTGATATTTGTGATGGTTTCTTGAATTTGGGAGTGAGTTGAGATTTAGAAATATAAGTTAGATTTATGTTTTTTGGAGGATTTTCTGATATTTTTTGGATAGGTCTGAGGACCTAATTGTTGTTTTTTGTTTGGTCTGCTTGCAAAGATCTTACGACCTTCTGCCTACGTACCCCAAAAAGAGAATTGAGGGATCAGAGCATCTTAGTTCCTCCTAAGGCCAAGGCTAGGAGGAGGGCTTTTTGTATCTTGATCAAAGATCAAGATGAATAATGCTCAAATGGTTTGGTTGATTTGAGTCTAAGTGGAAACTTTGTAGTTCGGTGCTTGAATTGCATAGATCAAGGTATAAGCTAAATATGGTATCTTGAATTGTATAGCTCAAGAAAGTCTAGAATGGTACCCTAAATTACATAGCTTAAGGAGGACTGAATGGTTATCTTGAATTGCATAGCTCAAGAAAGGCTAAATGTTTACCTGAGTTGCATAGCTTAGGAAAGCTGGATGAGGGTATCTTGATTTGAATAGCTCAAGAAAAGCTGGATTTGGGTGTATATCTTAGTTATAGTCCAAGTGTATGAATGTATGGAAAGTGATCTTAGTTATAGTCCAAGTGTATGACTATCATGATTTGAATGTCTGTCTTAGTTATAGTCCAAGATTATGACTTAATTGTTTGACTCAGAGATGTGAGAATTTGTTATCTCTAAAGTGTTTGATTGGAAAGTGTTTGGGGACTTTCTGTGCCTTGATTGAAGCCCAAGGTTGCAGCTCAAAAAAGAAAACTGACTCTTTTGAGGAATTTTTTTTGTATCCTGATTTGGAGGCCTGAGATGGTGAAGCTTATTTGTTAGAGACTGACTCGTGATTTATTTGTATCTTGAACGAAGCCCGTTTGGAGAATAACTCTTGAAGTAGAGTGTTTGTCTGTTTATTGTGAAGGTTGAGGTCATCAGATTTTCCTTTGTCTTGGTGGATTCTATTGCACAAAGCCTAAGAGGAGGCTATCTTGTTCCTATTATTTTAGGAAGCCTTTGCGGATGCTTGCATTAATCCCAAGCAGAGGCTAGGTTACCTTTAGGAGGCCCGTGGGTCCTTGAACTAAGCCCAAGAGGAAACTGAGTATTTCTAAGCCTGAGAAAAGGCACCTTTAAGAGGCCTGAGGGTCCTTGAACTAAGCCTAATAAGAGGCTATGTTTTGCCTTAGATCTAGTTATCTAAGAGAGTTCTATGTTATTCAAAGGTTGGTCTAGTGATTTTGACGATAACCTGGCAACTTAGAGATTCTAGCCGAGATGCATATATATATATATATATATATATATATATATATATATATATATATGATAACGAGAAAATGTATCGATTATATTGTTATGTTTCAATACCGTTTTATCGCATAATTGTCGTTTTAACACCCGATTCCTCGAGTTTTCTTTGCCATTTTGCAGGTACATCATATACAGAGCTAAATCGAGAGCCACGAGTGAAATGAGCAAAAACAACCGTTAAAAGATGAAGAAATGAGGAATTCTGCATAACTGCATATTTTGTTGCACTCACGGTCGTCACCTAGGTGTCACGACCGTGACACCCCAAAAGGAGCACTCACGACCGTGACATAACCCTCACGACCGTGACACTTATAATACAAGGGACACGAACATGATGCCCTTGTCACGACCGTGACAAGGGAAAAATAGGTTATTTGACTGAAGACTTAGTCATGAACGTACGCTGCATGTGAGGTGCCTATTTTCCAGCTGACCCAGTATCCACACGTCCCTGGATTCTCTCAATTCTCCTACGAGGCCCAAGCAAAAAACCAACTACCAAGCCCATTTAGTCTTCTATAAATAGCTTAATTTTTATGAACAATACACAGAGTTTATTTTTATTAATTTCTTGCGGAAGCTCTGCCGAATTATTTTGCACCCTTTATATTTTTCCAGCATTATTTTCATTGCTTTATTTTTCTTGTATCCCAACCAACCTTATAACAATTTCCAACATCAGGAAATTGTTATAAATTTATTTGTTTCAAAGCCTTCTGAATTTTTAGAATTTATTTCCGATTCCGACGAATACTCCGAGCTTTCCGGCCTGTGGAAGAAGGAGTCTGCCACTTTTATTGTTAACCAGGTTTATATTAATTTGCAATTATATTTATGTTTAATATTTATTTTTCTGCCATGCATATTTCGTTTTATGTTTCTCTGCCTCTGTCTGGTTCAACAATAATGAGTAGCTAAATACCTTAGGGCGGTATGTAATTAAAACAAACTAAATCGGTAAAATCAACTCTAGGCTTAAAATATTTAAGAGCTTAATATTCTGGCTGATACTTTTTATTATAAAATCAACCTTTTTGTTACGAGAGTAAGGAAAGTGTATTAGGTTAGGTCAAGACCACGAGAGTGTGAGATTTTAACCAGATAGCTAAAGTTAGGCATTTAAATTAAACACAGCGAGAGCGCTTTAAAATAAATTAGAATTACTAAGTTTCCAAAAATTATTTCTAAACACTTATGGGCTAGCGAGAGCAGGCATATGGCTTTAGGGGTAAGATCTGAGATAAGACCACGAGAGTGTGAGTTAAAGATATTTAAGCTGGTAACCTCTACAGAATAGATTAAGTGAACATCCTTATAAGCCTAGGGTAGATTGACCCGCCTAAGTTAGAATAATTACATACCGACCGCCTTAGAATTATTTATTAAACTTAAATTTAATTCCCGCCTTTAATCTTTAAAAACAACAAAAAATCGTGACAACCCTTCACCTTAGCTAAACTAGAAATTCCTCTAGCACTAAGTAACCATAGAGTCCCTGTGGATCGATAATCTTAAATATTACTTCGATAGGCTGTGCACTTGCAGTTAAGATACCGCTAGACACATAATTAGATACGTCTTTAGCCCATCAAGTTTTTGGCGCCGTTGTCGGGGACCTTAATTTAGTTACTAGTGCACTTTAGGGTAGCATTGTCTAGACTAAGGTAACAACTACTTTCTTTTCTTAATCTAAATTCCCGAGTGTATGCCAAGTACTCGCTCTCAAGGTGAAGACTTGCAACCTCTAATCCCAGAATCGGAACGCTTCTTACACGTAAGAAGACGGATATTCGATTACGAACAAAATTACAATATTCCAGATCTTCAATTAGATCCGCCTAAACCAGTCATAACATCAAAGGACGCAGAGATGGCTGAAGAACAGAATCACCCACTCAAGTATTACGCTAGTCCTTCGCAAGCTGAACCGCATTCCAGCATTGCCGCACCGGCTATCAACCGAAACGACTTCGAACTAAAACCTTCGTTGATATTAGCCGTGCAACAAAATCAATTCGCCGGAAATCCTACCGAGTATCCGAACCTTCATCTCTCGATCTTTGTGCTATACGCAGATACCGTAAAAGCCAATAGAGTTACCCAAGAAGCTATTAGACTACGTTTGTTTCCTTTTTCACTTCGAGACAGAGCAAGAGCCTGGCTTCAATCTCTGCCTTCGAACTCAGTAACTACGTGGGAGGAACTAAAGATAGTTTTCTTAACCAGATATTTCCCACCTAGCAAGACAGCTATGCTGAGAGCTCAGATCAACGGATTTAAGCAAAGGGAAAACGAATCACTTTTCGAAGCTTGGGAACGCTATAAGGATATGCTGAGACTTTGTCCACATCACGGATTAGTAGAATGGATGGTCATCCATACCTTCTATAATGGACTCTTGTACAATACAAGAATGACAATTGACGCTGCCGCAGGCGGTGCACTAATGGACAAAGAATATAACGATGCCTATGCACTTATCGAAAGTATGGCTCAAAACCATTACCAATGGGGAAGCGAGAGAGTCGCAACTGAGAAACCAACAAAAGGAGGTATGTACGAAGTGAGTAGTATGGACCAAGTCAATGCAAAGTTTGACCAACTAAGCCAAAAGATCGACAACTTGGCCATAACACCAATAGCCACCGTGGCTGCAGTAACACCTAACTGTGAGTTATGTGGAGTTCCAGGACATGAAGTTCCTGATTGCCAACTATTAACAGGAATTCCCACAGATCAAGTGAATTATGCTCAAGGAAACCCATACTCAAACACATACAACCCAGGTTGGAAGAATCATCCGAAATTCTCCTATAAGAACAACAATGTTTTATACGCACCAGGTCAAGCACCAGCTACACCACCAGGATATCAAAAGACTGCTCCTAATGTCCCTAGAAAATCGAACCTTGAATTGATGATGGAGAACTTTATAGCTAACCAATCTCAGACAAACAAGGACTTCCTAAACCAAAACATACACACTAGTGAGCAGATTAAACAATTAGTAAGAAAAGTAGATGCATTAGCTACACATAACAAAATGCTTGAGACTCAGATTTCACAAGTAGCGCAACAACAAGCACCTACCGCTGCACCAGCTGGAGTATTTCCTGGACAACCTCAACCTAATCCGAAAGGACAAGCCAATGCTGTAATATTAAGAAGTGGCAAGGAACTTGACGGACCTACCGATCCAAGACTTGACAATCCAGCCATGTACCAAAAACCGGATAAACCGACTGAAATGGTGAATGATCCAGAAGAAAAGGAAGATGATAATCAAGAGGCAGTGGAGAAAGAAAAGCCTTATGTGCCTCCACCACCCTATAAACCACCAATTTCGTACCCTCAGAGATTAACCAATTCCAAGACGATGGGCCAGTTTAAGAAATTTGTCGAACTTCTGAAACAGTTGAATATTACTATTCCGTTTACAGAAGCTATCACTCAAATGCCCTCGTATGCTAAGTTTTTAAAAGAAATCTTATCTAATAAGAAAAAGATAGAGGATAACGGAACAGTTACACTTACTGCTGAGTGTAGCGCCATAATTCAGAATAATATGCCTCCTAAGCTAAAAGATCCTGGAAGTTTCTCTATACCCTGTGTAATAGGAAAATTCGTCATTGACAAAGCTCTATGCGATTTAGGAGCCAGTATCAGTGTTATGCCCTTAACGATTTGCAAAAGGCTAGACATGGGCGACCTAAGACCAACTAAAATGTCTGTTCAACTAGCCGATCGCTCTGTTAAATATCCTATAGGCATACTAGAAAACGTTCCAGTACGTATAGGACAATTCTACATCCCTACTGATTTCATAATCATGGACATCTCTGAAGACTCCACTACACCTATCATACTAGGAAGACCATTCTTAGCTACCGCCGGAGCTATAATAGACGTAAAGAGAGGAAAGCTAACCTTTGAAGTAGGTGAAGAGAAAGTTGAATTTATTTTAACACAATTCTTACAATCACCAGCTATAGATGATACATGTTATCTATTGGACGTAGTTGACGAATGTGTAAGAGAAATGGAAATGAAAGAAACTACCTATTCTGAAATTATGAAAATTCAAATCCCTCCGATTTTCGAAGATGATAATTGGCGTGCACCATATCAGGATGATAGTCTAAGCGAAAGTTTAGCACTTACACCGGATCCCATGCCAAGTAAGGATAAACCTACATTAGGATTAAAAACTTTACCTAATAACCTAAGATACGAATTCTTAGACATTGAATGTAAAAGACCAGTTATAATAAATTCCAGTTTAGGAACAATCGAAACTAAGAAACTTTTAGATGTCTTAAAGAAATATCCAACTGCATTAGGATATAACATATCTGATCTCAAAGGAATATGCCCTTCAATCTGTATGCATCGTATTCTGCTAGAAGAAGATTGCAAAACCTCCAGAGAATCTCAAAGAAGAATTAACCCTATCCTTAGCACTGTAGTAAAGGAAGAAGTTAAGAAACTACTAGATGCCGGAATAATATATCCAATCTTTGATAGTAAATGGGTTAGTCCAGTACATGTAGTACCAAAGAAAGGAGGTATCACTGTTGTGAAAAACGCTAAAGGCGAATCGATATCACAAAGAGTAGTGACGGGACATAGAGTGTGCATCGATTATCGTAAACTAAACAAAGCCACTCGAAAAGATCATTTCCCACTACCTTTTATAGATCAAATGTTAGAACGATTAGCCAAGCATTCTTATTTCTGTTATCTTGATGGTTACTCAGGATTTTTCCAAATCCCTATCCACCCAGATGATCAAGAGAAGACTACATTCACATGTCCCTATGGAACGTTCGCTTATAGACGAATGCCCTTTGGATTATGCAACGCTCCAGCAACCTTTCAAAGATGTATGATGTCAATCTTCGCAGATTTTATAGACAACATCATGGAAGTGTTCATGGACGACTTCTCTGTATGCGGGCAAAGTTTTGAAGGATGCCTATCAAATTTAGAAATGGTGTTAGAAAGATGTGTAAAAGTAAACCTTGTGCTTAACTGGGAGAAATGTCATTTTATGGTCAGAGAAGGAATCGTATTAGGACACGTTATATCCGACAAGGGAATTGAAGTTGATAAAGCTAAGATAGAAGTCATAAAAGATCTTCAACCCCCTAAAACCGTTCGAGAAATACGAAGCTTTTTAGGACACGCCGGTTTCTACCGACGATTCATCAAAGATTTCTCGAAAATCACTAAACCTCTTACTGGTTTATTAATGAAAGACGCTGAGTTCATATTCAATGAATATTGTCTTAAAGCATTCGAAACTCAAAAGACAACCCTCATCACCGCACCAATCATGCAACCCCCTGACTGGAGATTACCTTTCGAAATCATGTGCGATGCGAGTGACTATGTTGTAGGCGCAGTTCTAGGCCAGAGGAAGGAAAAGAAACTTCATGCGATTTACTATGCCAGTAGAACCTTAGATTCTGCTCAGATGAACTACGCCACTACTGAAAAATAATTGTTAGCAGTTGTCTTTGCGCTGGACAAATTCCGTTCTTACCTAGTAGGAGCAAAAATAATCGTTTACACAGACCACGCTGCTATCCGATATCTATTAACTAAGAAAGATGCTAAACCAAGACTCTTGAGATGGATTTTACTCTTACAAGAGTTTGATCTCGAAATAAAAGATAAGAAGGGTACTGAAAACGTCGTAGCGGACCATTTATCTAGAATAGAAGGTATTAAACCCGAACAAGTGCCGATTAACGATGATTTTCCGTATGAACAGCTGATAGCACAAATAGGAAGCGACCCAGTTCAGTTAGACATAGATGAACCAGAACCCGTGGAAACAATCCAAACGACTGTAGGACTGCCATGGTACGCTGACATTGTTAACTACCTAGCTGCAGGAGCTCTTCCACCTGATTTAACCTATCAGCAGAAAAAAAAATTCTTTCACAATCTAGAACATTACTATTGGGATGAACCATTATTGTTCAAAAGAGGACCCGATGGAATCTTTCGTCGATGTATTCCCGAAGAAGAAATAGAAGATGTCATTGCTCATTGCCATTCATCTCCTTATGGTGGACATGCAAGCACTTCCAAGACATGTGCAAAAATCTTGCAAGCCGGCTTATTCTGGCCTAATCTATGGAAAGATGTTCACATCGCTGTTATAAATTGCGATCGGTGTCAACGCACCGGCAATATTTCAAGAAGAGATGAAATGCCTCAAAAAGGAATATTAGAAGTAGAAATCTTTGATGTCTGGGGAATAGATTTCATGGGACCATTCCCATCATCTTTCGGTAATAATTACATACTCGTAGCCGTTGATTATGTTTCAAAATGGATTGAAGCTATAGCTTCTCCTACAAATGACACACGAGTAGTAATAAAGCTTTTCAAAAATATAATCTTTCCCAGATTTGGTGTGCCTAGACTCGTCATAAGTGACGGTGGCTCGCACTTCATTTCAAAAATCTTTGACAAATTACTATCTAAGTATGGAGTAAGACACCGTGTGGCAACACCATATCATCCACAAACAAGTGGACAAGTCGAAGTCTCGAACAGAGAAATCAAACAAATCTTAGAAAAGACTGTCGCCATATCTCGGAAAGATTGGTCATCTAAACTTAATGAAGCTTTATGGGCTTATAGGACCGCTTACAAGACACCCATAGGAACTACACCTTTCAAATTAGTTTATGGAAAATCTTGTCACCTCCCAGTAGAACTAGAACACAAAGCTTATTGGGCGATCAAAACTCTCAATATAAACTATAATTCTGCAGGAGAAAAGCGAATCCTAGACATTAACGAATTAGAAGAATTAAGGCTAGATGCTTATGAGAATGCTAAGATATATAAAGAAAGAACTAAGCAATGGCATGATAAACGCCTATCTAGGAAAGAATTTAGTGTGGGAGACGTTGTACTCCTCTTTAATTCAAGACTTAGGCTCTTTCCTGGAAAACTAAAATCTAGATGGTCAGGACCCTTTGAAATAACTAAAGTATTCCCAAGTGGAGCGATAGAAATTAAGGGTAGGAATAGTGAACCATTCACAGTAAACGGACAACGTTTAAAACATCATCATAAAGTTGAAAATAGAGATTATGCAAATAGTCTAAGGCTTTTAGAGTTGTCCACTAATTTCCCTGATTAATCTAACCTAAGCATTACGTCAGGCTTTAGACGATAAAAACAGCGCTTAGTGGGAGGCAACCCATTTAATCATTTAATTATTTAAATCATTTTTATCATTCTATTATTTTGTCATTTATCATTTTATTATTCATTTATTTGTTTTGTCATTTTATAGTTTTATTTCAATATTACTATTATTGCTTTTAATTTATGCATTTTATTTTCTTATTTTTCCTTATTTTAATTTTAAATCACTTTTACAGATTTTCTAAAGTCTTTTCCACTTTCCTTCTCCCCCTGATTTGTTTCCTCCGTATTTGCACTAACTATGGCTAACCAACCAATAAACCTTATGGAAACCAAATTTAGAGGTAGGAACCAAAGAATGAAATTTGAAGAGTTATCACAGAGACCAATGGATTTGACTCTGTACCCGGATGATCTGACTATGGAAACCTTAGGTATACATGATAGCATCCTATACTTGTTTAACCGACTTGGATGGGAGAATGCACTGATTCAACATAAGTTTGTGACTTACCGCGAGCTCACCCTTGAGTTCCTTAGCTCCTTAGTTTACCTACCCGAGCGCGGTTTTGGATTCAGGAAAGGATTTATCAGTTTCCGCCTATTTGGAATAGAATATGACTTTAACCATAAAGAACTAGCTGACTTATTAGGATTCCCTAGTGGACCCTTTGCTTTTACTACCACACAGGTAGAATTGATGGACATTGAGCTGGATTTCTTTTGGGGAACTTTAACCGGAAACTACCATCCTGAACCAAATAACATGAACAATGATGAGATACATAACCCTGCTATCCGTTACTTCCATAAGATCCTTGCCCACACCTTCTTTGGAAAAGAAGAAAACCTTACTGGAGTATCTAAAGATGAGATATTCATTATGTCTTGTTTCACTAATGGACAGCCAGTCAATGGTGTGCCTTTCATGATGCAAACCTTCACCCGAATCCAAGAAGAACCTGAATTACCTATATTAGTAGGAGGTCTTGTAACCATGATTGCTGATGCCTTAGGACTTAGATACCAATTGCACAGGTGTAACCGTTTAGGTACCATCCGTCCTATGAATCTTAACTTTTGCTTTAATCGTCATATCATAAGGAATTTAGGACATCCACCTTTCGAGTACCTAATCCGGAATGAAGTAGTAACCCTGTTCACACTACCAAACCATGCTAGAGTAAGTGTTCACAATAAGGATAATTGGCTTTATGAGTTAACCCCACCTGACTATCCATCTACTCCTGAAACACCTCAATCTTACAAGATAAAGGATGATATAATGACCGATGTAGAAAGTGACCCTGAGACACCTCCTGGTTACCATGACATTGACCACACTGACGAAGTGATTGAAACCCCTGAAGTGAATCAAGTAGAATATGCTGATAACTTAAAGAATATCATGAACACTCTTGAAGCTTACCAAACCGACATAAATACTGTTAAGGATGAGATTAAGAGCATGCGATTGGACATTATAGGATTAACTAACATAACATGTGAGCAATTCTACCACCTGAACTCCGCAATCGAAGATTTGAAGAAGCACTTTTGAAAATGCTGTAGTGATCTAGCTTATTTTATTTATTGTTTTCGTTTCTAGTTAATTTTACATTTCGCAAACATTTTCGTACCGTATTTTCATTAATGTAATTTCATTTCAATTATCAAATGCAAAAGCACTTCTAGTTTACAAATTTTTCCAATTTAATCAATTTATATGCTTTCAATCTATATACTGTTATGTTTGAATTGATTAATATTTTATACAACCTCTCGTATGATGCAATTTACAAAATTCTGTTGATATTTTGTATTATATGGTGTTTATGTTTAACTTAGAGTGAGAAGTGATCAAAAATATTATATAAATTATATGAAGCGTGAGAGATAATATGCTTTCTGGAAATTATTCAAGGTTTTAAGGCCTCACGATCGTCATCACCCCCCTTACGATCGTGACAAGCTATTTAGCGTGTCACGACCGTCATCCCCTTGTCACGACCGTGACGGCCCTAATTATAGAATTCGAAAGAAACAGAATTGTTTCTTCTTCGAAACCTCTTCATCTTTCTTCTTCCATAACTTTCAAAACCACCCATTATCTCCACCAACTTCCGTAACCTCCCATTACCAAATTAAACCCCATTAACCTCTCCATTATGACCACACCTATCACATTCTCACCTTCAATTATTTATCCGAACCTATTTTCTCTCATTTTATCACTTTTCTCACAAAAATCCAAACTCCTCATCTCCCACTCTTGTTCTTGCATGCAATGGAAGCTATTCAATTTAGAGATGGTGAGAATGGAGAAAACCAGAGAGAGATTCATCTGATTCCAGAACCGTGGTGTGCAACCCACGCGTTATATCGACACTGTCTGTTTGAGAGAATTGGGAATGCTTAACAGTGTCAAGAGCCTGCTTCAAAAAGTCGGTCTGTGGGATCTTTGCAGTCAGCCCCAGCCCACATTCGAGCTTCTGACATTGGAATTCCTAAGCTCATTCCATTACATCACTCCTGCCGGTTCTCATAGTCAACTCACCGGTTTCGCTAAGTTCAGATTGCATGGCCGGGAGTTCGAACTTTCGCAAGATAGGATAGCCGGGTTGCTAGGCTTCGATCACGGGAATGAAGCTCACCTCCGCGTGCCGGACAATTTCAGTGAAACCGCTTTCACTTTATGGCACGACATAACCAACACCCGTGCCTCAGCCTTTCAGAGCCTTAATGCTACACATATCCACAACCCGGCAATCAGATATTTTCACCGCATCATTTGCAACACCATCTTTGCACGAGAGAGTAACCACAAGCTCAACTCCAAGGAGCTTCTGTTCTTATATTGCGCTCTAAATGACGAGCCTATCAATGCTTCCCCGTTCATGCTGAACCATATCCAGTCCATTGCGCAAAGAGGCGCAACCCCATTTTACATAGGCGGAATTGTCACCTCCCTCGCCATTCAGTTGGGGCTTGGTGACTTGGTCGTAGATTTGCCTTTCAGAGCCGCCGAGTTCCTAACCAAGAATTATTGCAGGTCCGCACACTTGATTGCGCAGAGAGAGGATGGCAGGTTTAGCCCTGTTATCCACGGCACTGTTTATCACCACATTATTCTGCCGTCCCGTGACCGCATCGATCCGTCTAGCCGAGCCAACTGGCTCTTTGCTTTACCGGATGCTGCCGGCCACACCCCCATTCATGATGAGCAGGCCGATCCACCTGCGGACGAGATGCAAGACGCTATGGATGCAACTGAGCCTGTCCAGGACATTCAAGAGACATCCACCCGACAGCCTCCTGCACAGGAATACACACTTGAGGAAGTCCTTCGTGCGATTCATCAGCAAAACCAGATGAATTCTGCACTGGAGCGAAGGCAGAAGGAGCAGTATGATGCATTACTCCGCACTGTTGCCACAAACCAGCAGGCTACTGACGAGAAGCTCGGCGAGATCCTTAGCGAGCTAGAGGCTATGCGCATTGATATTACTGCTATCACCGGTACCGGTTCTGATCCTGAAGCGACTCCGACCAGACGCTCCCGCACCAGAAGCCGAGGTCGCGGTCATCAGCAGCCTTAGTTTTAGTTTTTGTTTATTGTTTTTCCATTCCGTTGTTTGTATTGTACTTTAACCGCTATTATATCACAACATTGAGGACAATGTCTGATATAGTGTGGGAGAGGTACCTTTCATTTTCCGCATTTTTCCCTTTCCGCATTTTTCCATTCCGTTGTATTTTCCTTTTCGTAAGTTAATGAAACGAGCAATTTTTGTGCTATTTTCTTTAGTTTCGAACTTTCCCCGTTTATTTAGCCATACCGAAAAAAAATCTTTAATTAATTCTTCGCATTACCCGACTTACCTACGAAATCATAATTAGGAAGCTGAGAACGATTTAACAAGATCAATACAGTCTTGACACCTTAGACTTCCCACTTAAGCGATTCCGTTCCGATTATCGTTACGAGTACACCTTAAGTTTCAGTTCAAAAGCAACCCCTAGTAGTTTATACTAGCAGTCAGCACCGTCTGAACACAAACCACGTGGGGAGCCGATGAATATAAGCGTTTGATAACGAGAAAATGTATCGATTATATTGCTATGTTTCAATACCGTTTTATCGCATAATTGTCGTTTTAACACCCGATTCCTCGAGTTTTCTTTGCCATTTTGCAGGTACATCATATACAGAGCTAAATCGAGAGCCACGAGTGAAATGAGCAAAAACAACCGTTAAAATATGAAGAAATGAGGAATTCTGCATAACTGCATATTTTGTTGCACTCACGGTCGTCACCTAGGTGTCACGACCATGACACCCCAAAAGGAGCACTCACGACCGTGACATAACCCTCACGACCGTGACACTTATAATACAAGGAACACGAACGTGATGCCCTTGTCACGACCGTGACAAGGGAAAAATAGGTTATTTGACTGAAGACTTAGTCATGAACGTACGCTGCATGTGAGGTGCCTATTTTCCAGCTGACCCAGTATCCACACGTCCCTGGATTCTCTCAATTCTCCTACGAGGCCCAAGCAAAAAACCAACTACCAAGCCCCTTTAGTCTTCTATAAATAGCTTAATTTTTATGAACAATACACAAAGTTTATTTTTATTAATTTCTTGTGGAAGCTCTGCCGAATTATTTTGCACCCTTTATATTTTTCCAGCATTATTTTCATTGCTTTATTTTTCTTGTATCCCAACCAACCTTATAACAATTTCCAACATCAGGAAATTGTTATAAATTTATTTGTTTCAAAGCCTTCTGAATTTTTAGAATTTATTTCCGATTCCGACGAATACTCCGAGCTTTCCGGCCTGTGGAAGAAGGAGTCTGCCACTTTTATTGTTAACCAGGTTTATATTAATTTGCAATTATATTTATGTTTAATATTTATTTTTCTGCCATGCATATTTCGTTTTATGTTTCTCTGCCTCTGTCTGGTTCAACAATAATGAGTAGCTAAATACCTTAGGGCGGTATGTAATTAAAACAAACTAAATCGGTAAAATCAACTCTAGGCTTAAAATATTTAAGAGCTTAATATTCTGGCTGATACTTTTTATTATAAAATCAACCTTTTTGTTATGAGAGTAAGGAAAGTTTATTAGGTTAGGTCAAGACCACGAGAGTGTGAGATTTTAACCAGATAGCTAAAGTTAGGCATTTAAATTAAACACAGCGAGAGCGCTTTAAAATAAATTAGAATTACTAAGTTTCCAAAAATTATTTCTAAACACTTATGGGCTAGCGAGAGCAGGCATAGGGCTTTAGGGGTAAGATCTGAGATAAGACCACGAGAGTGTGAGTTAAAGATATTTAAGCTGGTAACCTCTACAGAATAGATTAAGTGAACATCCTTATAAGCCTAGGGTAGATTGACCCGCCTAAGTTAGAATAATTACATACCGACCGCCTTAGAATTATTTATTAAACTTAAATTTAATTCCCGCCTTTAATCTTTAAAAACAACAAAAAATCGTGACAACCTTTCACCTTAGCTAAACTAGAAATTCCTCTAGCACTAAGTAACCATAGAGTCCCTGTGGATCGATAATCTTAAATATTACTTCGATAGGCTGTGCACTTGCAGTTAAGATACCTCTAGACACATAATTAGATACGTCTTTAGCCCATCAATATACAGTAGATATAAAGATGCATGCAGACAATTAAATGTGTTAGTAAATGTGTTGAACATTTTTTTAGTATGCCTTTTGCTATGGTTTGAGTATTCTTAAATAATTTTTAAGAATGATGTTGGGAGTTACACTAGGAGGCAGTGGCCCAACATCCCCGGGGAGAGAGATTACAAATCAGTTTTATTATTGTATCCTCATTGATTGATTAAGAAGTATATTATTATCTTTTCTTTAATATGAAAGGAATAAAGATAGTTTTGATTATGTCTTCTATTCTAACGCTCAGACGAAAGTTTTAGAAAACTGCGAGAAGTTAGAGGTAGAAAGGGTGGCTCAAAAGCCAATAATAAGGCTTAAACATAAGGATTCCTATGGAAGTTGTGTATTTTAATTATCTGATGATTTCATACACAAGGTAGGACTTGGGTGCTGAAAAGTTGTCTACCACTCAGAAAGCAATTCATCGGAGTGTGGACTCAGTCTAGTTGTGGGTGTATTAGATCTTTAGTTATAAAAGATGAAAAATAAAAAGGAATGGGACTTGTAAACAAGTTGCCCATGAATCTCTATTTAGGAGATTGAAAATTGTTTGTGAAAATAATGGGGGGATCAGGACTTATACGGAATCCTGGCGGAGTCTTAAAATAGACCGGAGAAAGTTTAAAACAAAATAATGGATCTTAAACACAAAGGATTCCCCATGAAACATTTTTACAATTAATTTTAGAATACACAAGTTTATGTGTAAAGAATCAAAGAATGAAATCCACAAAGGGTATTTACAGTTTAGTGAAAAAGGCGATTGCACTGAGTGTTTTAAATAGCCAGTATAAATCCTAATGGTCTATGTTTCAAAAATTCAATTTTTAGGGTATAAGATCAAAACCCTAAATTTGTATTTATTTAATAATTATTTTTGAATAAAATATAATAAAAAGTTTGAAAAATCTCAAACATATATGAAAAAGAAGTTAAAATCTTGGATCAATGTTTGAAAATTTGTGTTTTATCCATGAAACTACTTGAGTTTCATTTATGTTTGAAAAATCAAGAAAAGAAAGATTTTAAATTATTGAAAAATAGTTAAAATTAATTCTTTTATAAAAATAAAAAATATATTAAATAAATATATTTTTATTTTTATTTTTTGGTGGAATAAAATATTTTAGAATATTTGTGAATTTTTAGAAAAATAATCAACTCAAAATCATTAAAATTAAAAGAGAAATTAATTTTTGAAATCATTTTTATAAAAACCAAAATATTCAAATATTTGAATTTGAAAAAGGGCGTAAAGAACATCAAGAACATGTGTGTGTTCTTGCTCTGGCCCCAGAATTTGCAAAATCATCTCTATCTCATGGAATACCCAATCATTTGAGATGAAATAAACATGAAAGTTGTTTGTTTTGGTCTCACGAACACAATGGAACAAATCAATTTATTTTATTTTAAGTGTAGAGTGAAATATATGAACATGAACTCAAGAACACTAACTATGCAAAAGAAATTGTGCATGCTTATGTGTGAGTGTTATGATTCAATTTTTTGATATGAACCACTCGACTCATGATGATAAACAATTTGCAAAAGTATGGAAATATGCATGAATCATGAAGATAGTGTATGAGGCTTACCTGATTGCAGGTGAGATTGAATTTCTGCACAAATCTTGTTCCAAATGAAATATTATGACTTCTACAACTTCAATGGATGTTGTGGAGTGGATTTCACCCTTTGGAACTCTTTGAAACCCTCTGGATTAGATTATGGAAATCCAGTTACAGGTTGATCAAGTGGAAGAGTGATTTTTTGATGGAGGTGTTTTAGGTGTTTGGATAGCTTCCATGTACCATATATGATGTGTTTAAAGTGTTGATTTTAGTTGATTAAGGTTGCAAATCAAAACCCGATAGCTACTTGCAAGAACATGAAGTTTTGGAGCTTTGAGAGTGAAAGAGAGAAAGTAGTGAATTGCAGTGCTTTTATCAGTGTTTATAGATCATTTGGAACCTCTACTTATAGGAAAAGATGTTGTGATCCACAAGAAAGCTTGAACTGAAGAGATAAGCTCAATATTGGTACATCTGCACTCTTCACACGAATCTGGTGATAACCCGACTGTAAATCAATCTTCGAGAACATACAGGCTCCCTTCAACTGATCTAACAGGTCGTCTATCCTTGGCAAGGGGTATTTGTTCTTGATGGTTACTTTGTTCAACTAGCGATAGTCGATACATAAATGCACCCACCATCTTTCTTCTTTAATAGAAACACTAGAGCTCTCCAAGGTGAAACACTAGGTCTAACAAAATTCTTAGCCATCAATTCTTACCCTTCTCTGAACCCGTAGTACCTGAAACAATAATCAACAACATTGGGTGAGATAAAAAATCTCAGTGAGTTCCCTATCTTATGGATTCTCTCGGCTTTACAAGATTCTATAAAGTCCTACTCAAGTCGAGGGAAAAACTAAGACCTTGAGCTAACAACCTCACACTCATATTGAAACATGTCTTGAGTTTGCTAACTCGAAAGTATCACTAATTTGGAAACCCACGAAGGTATCCCTTATTCCCGTCCTCTCCTACTTCTAAGAGTCGGCATGATTCATGGATCCTTGAAAATTTACTTGACATACGAAATGGATTCGGATCTTAGGCCTGTTAACTTATAATCGTCACTTCCCATAGCCTGTTAACCATCTCAAGTCTCTTTACCTTTATATATAGGCTCCATTCTTACTAAACGCGGGAATCAAACCTGCCAAGTAATCATGTGTATATTCCAAAGGAACCCCAGGTTCCTGAAACGACATTCTCAATAAACAGTTCCAATTACGTGATTTCTACTCAAAGCGAATGCATAAGACATTCATAACGCCACATACGCCTTTTCACAAAGTAACACACCCAACGGGTTCATACATGTTCCATATAGTGTTTACTCGCCACTAGACACTTACTCGACTAAGGTACACATCTATATACCATACACCCGAGAATCTCCATCTAGTTCTAACAATTCCTAGCTATACTACTAGGTCTCATATAATGTAGTGTAATAAGGTTTCCTCACTCACCCTAAACTTCTACACTTTTATATAATTAAGTTTTCATAAATCCACATATTCGAAAATATCGATTAAATATCATAATTATTTAAATTCCTCATGAAAAGTAATATTTTCTCTTTCCATTTGATAGAATATCATTTCAGCTTTCTATCAATATAAATTTTGCCTCAATCGGACACCCGAGTAAAAAGTCACGAATTTTAGAAAATATTTTTGGAAAACTTACAGTGGTAACCAATTAACACCTAGGGTGTAACCAGTTACACAGTGTAAAATCAAATTCCAATAGAATTTTGAGAGTTAGAGACACATTTTGCTATCCGGTTAACACCAAGAGTGTAACCAGTTATATAGTGTAAAACTCCCCAGATTTACCAAAATTTCAACGTGGTAATCGGTTAGCACCTAGGGTGTAACCGGTTACATAATGAAAGTAGGCACAAAATCCTGCGTTTTCATCATGTAAAAACCAGTAAAATGCCATTTTATCATATAATAACACATAACAAATATCATTGACCTCAATCACACTTATACTGACTATTCTACACTGATCATTCAGCACTTTAACCGTTTAGAACATCGATTCATCAAGTTTTATCATTTCCACAAAACTCTAACCTAGAATCATAGAAATCAAAGAAAACTAGAATAAAATGTTTCTACCTAGAACGCACCTCTTAGCAATGAAGATGATGAAGAATATGAGTTGGATGTTTGAAGATGAAGCTTGATATCCAAGAGCTTCTTCTTCTTCTTCAAGCTTTTTCCTCTTCTTTCTTCTTCTCCCATTTCTCTATTCTTTCTCTCTCAAAGTTTCTATATTTGGTACAAATGAGGAAAAAGAAAAGAAATGTAATGTTATACTATTAGTTAGTCAGTCTAACTTATGGGTCCAAAATTTAGGGTATCCAAAAATATCTTTGTTGTTCTTAATTAATAAAACCCCTGAGTCGGATAATATTAACTAATCAATTTAAATTCGTCGGTTGCTCTAATTATTTTTGTTGAAAACTCTCAGAGCACTCTGGAATCCTATTGGTCTTAATTAATATTATGCAGAACATTAAATCAAATACGGGATACTACATCAATAATTATTGTCGTCGTCAAAACTTCCAAAAGGATTTTTTACGGGATTATAAAATGTATGCCTGCATGCACATAGATTCACATTTTCATAATTCCTACCGGCTGACGTTACGCCTCATGTTGCCACCATCTTAAGGAGAAGGATTGAGGCATTATGTGATTGTAATTTAGTGAAGTTTCCCTTAAGTGGAGCATTGGTTATTTCAGTTCCTTGATGCTTTGATTATTGTATTTTATAGTAATTTTGAGTTTCCTCGTTGAATCTCTCATCACACATCAATAATTAAGTTTTCCATGTATAATATAAAGTGTTAATTAGAGTCAAAGTTTTTTTTGACTCGATTCAAAGTATGAATGACTCGACTAAAGGGTAAATGGTGAATTAATTGATTCAAGCACACCATGAATCAATTCATTAAAGGTTCTTTAATGTTCATTGTTACTATGTTTGCAAGAATCGGTTCAAAGGTATTATTTGATTCGATTCAGCGGTGAAATTTGTGATTGAATTGATTCAAACACCCCATGAAGAATTATCAAAGTGCTCTAAACTTCCATTTTAGATATTTTTTTTGAGGAATTGATTCAAAGATTTGATTGAATCAATTCAAAAAACTAAAAAGTACTCATTTCATATAGGGATGTATGTGATTCAAATGCTGAATTGAGTTTATTCAAGTTGACTTTGATACTATTCATTTTCCATTGCTTGAATCGATTCTTTAGTCATTTGAATTGATTCATTTATTTAATTTTTAATCATTTTGTGCACCATATCATGCATATATTAAAAAAAAAAAAATGATTATAATGATTTTAAAAAAATCTATAATTTATCTTTATTTCATTTGAATTGATATAAGTAAAATTTAAATCAAAGAATATAGTGGAATCTCTCTCTCTCTCTCTCTCTCTCTCTCTCTCTCTCTCTCTCTCTCTCTCTCTCTCTCTCTCTCTCTCTCTCTCTCTCTCTCTCTCTCTCTCTCTCTCTCTCTCTCTCTCTCTCTCTCTCTCTCTCTCTCTCTCTCTCTCTCTCTCTCTCTCTCTCTCTCTCTCTCTCTCTCTCTCTCTCTCAAATTAAGAAACCAAGTATAATTAGTATAAATATATAATACTAACTTCTGATATCCATTACAATAACAACTCTCTCTCACATTTGCAAATTAAGAAACTAAGTATAATTAGTATAAATATATATAATACTAACTTTTGATATCCATTACATTAACAAATGATATGTTATGGAGTATTATTGCATAAAGTACACAAGTACTTTTGCTCGTGAAAAAACTCATAATTCTTCTTCATAGCACTTCTTCGAGTGTTCATCAAGGATCATTCAAGTTAACAATTTCACACTTGTAATATATGCACTTCATAACTAAAGGATATGACACAACTTGTGGACAATCTTCATCATAGTCACATTCACGTAAAGTTGCTGTAATTAAAAAATAATCATATTAATAAAACGGCATAAAAAAATTTGTGCAAAGTAAATTAGAAAATTTGAAAAAGATAAGAAATATCTTACGAATATATCTCGCTGCAAAAAAAAAAGAAAAAAAATCATGTTAATATTATGGAATAAATTTTTGTATGCAAAGTCAAAAAGATAGGAAATATCTTACGGCTATATTTCTGCGCTGCAACAAAAGATATATAAAGAAATAGAATTATAGCATAAACGAACTTATAAATTTTAAACATTTTTTCTCTCTTTTACATATAAAAAATGATTTACTCTCTTTATAGTGCATAAAGATTCTGATTTTTCTTTTACATATAAAATTATTTATTAAAATGTCTCTTAAGTATATTGTCCTTTAGCATACTTGGTAAGTTGTTGACCAAAAAAACATACTAATCAAAATAATTTATCCATTAATTTATTATTTTTGAACTTTTTGATGCATGAAAACACTAGCGCGCACACACAAAAACGAACGTATCTAGCTTCTTATTATTATATTTTTTAATTAATCATATAATTAATTTTTTAAGTGTGTTTGATAATTTTAAAAAAAAAATGGTTTACTTTTTCTGGTGTATTTATGAGTGTTAAAAAGTGTATGTTTTGGAATTAATATTACTACTGATTTGCATTCAAATGAAAATGTTTTGGGGTGTTCATTAATTTGGTTTGGTTGTGTTGTCTTCATATACATAAATTTATATTAAGTATTATAAACATATGGAGGGATGAGTAGTTTAAATTGTTTGAACTAATATATTAAATATAAAATTATTATATTAATTGGATTCATGAAAATATTTAAATAGTATACATTAAATTTTATCCAACATATTATTAAGTTTAATGTAATTTATAATATAAGTGATTTATGTTCCATCATTATATTTTTGTTTAGTTCTAGTAGTTGTGTGCCAATACTATTAATATTGATATGTTGTTCAAGTATCATAGTATGTGTGTTGGGTGTTTAGTTTATTCGTAAATGATGGCTAAATATCTTTCTTTTTTTTTCTTAATTTTTGGTCTGGGTTCAATTTGATTCTTTAATTTTTAAAATATTCAAATTGATTCTTTAACTTTTTAAAATCGATCATGTTAGTCCTTTTCGTCTATCTCTATTAGTGTAGAATCAATGCATTTAGGTGTTAATTTTGTGCCAATTTGATAGTAACTGAATTAGGAACTTTGAAAATAAGTTGGTAGCTGGAAGTGATTTTTTCTGCATTTATTTTTTTATTTTGGTTCAGTGTTAATCGCTTACACTACGCCAAAAATGCTTTTTAACAGCGCATCTTAGACAGCGCTTTTAAGAGAAAGCGCTGTCTAAGGTTAAAATTAAAATTAAACACGGAAAATGGTCCAAAAAAATAATGAAAGCGCTGTCTAAGGGTGGGTCTTAGACAGCGCTTTCTAAAAGCGCTGTCTAAGACCCCCCCTTAGACAGCGCTTGTAGAAAGCGCTTTTAAATATATGCCTTAGTCAGCGCTTTTGATAAAGCGCTGTTTAAAGATTTTAAATTAAAAAAAAAATAAAACCAAAAGCGCTGTCTAAGGGGGGGGGGTTAGAAAGCGCTTTTGGAAAGCGCTGTCTAAGGCATACCTTAGAAAGCGCTTTTACCAAAAGCGCTGTCTAAGGTCTAATTAAAATTAAATTTCATACTTCTATTTTCATTCTCTGTTGTTTTCGTTTTCCCTCCTGCGAACGTTTTCAGAGCGAACCCTAACATTTCCAGAAGAACTTGAAGTCATTGAAGTCATTCACGTTCACGTTTCAGTGTTCATCGTTCACGTTTGAATCGTTCACGTTCACGTTTTCATCGCGGTATGTATTTCAGTTTCACGTTCACGTTTCAGTTTTCATTCGTTCACGTTTTCATTTATTCATTCATGTTCTTCGTTTCAGTTCTTCATTTCAGTCATTCAGTCATTTCTGTTTTCGGATTTCAGTCATTCGTTTCAGGCATTGCAAGAGTTAAATCGTTTCAGGCATTGCAAGGTATGTGTTTCAGTTTTGACTTTTTGTTCTGGTTGTGGTTGGTTCTGGTTGTGCATGTGGTTGTGGTTGGTTCTGGTTGTGCATATGGTTCTGGTTCTGGTTGTGTTTGCATGGTATAAAAATATTGATAACAGTGTTACCACTTATCATAGTTGTTTGTCTTTAAAAAGACAACATTTCTCATAAGTTCAATTTGAGTTAAAATTTGTTAATCACTATACTATTGGTATAGAAAGATATATGTTTTAGGATTGTAGAAATGTAATGTTTTATAGAAATATGCCTGTTTATCATCTATGTGCTTAAAGATTTTGGCAAGTGGAGTGTGTTTTGCTTATTATTTGTTAAGTTGTTTTCTTTTTCAAGGAAAGTTTTTAATTTATTATGGTGTATATGTTTCATTTTGTCAACTTTAAAGTTTAATTATTGTATTATTGCATACATCATGAAAATTATGAGGTTCTTAAAATTAGAATGATGATTTACATGTACCCCCTTAGCAAGTATTTTCCTAGTGAGAAGGATAAACACCAATTAGACCATGCTTCTTTGTACTGCTGCATTATAAGAGCTCAAGTCCAAGCTCATCATTTAGATTTCTCCCAAAAAATGATTGAACGAACTCTTATATAGTTATAGGTATAGTTATAGGTATATTGTAATAGAAAAAGTTTGATTCTTGTAATATAAAAAATGAAAGTGATGAGGTAATTAAAGTTGGTATATTGGCGTATCGGATACGTTATTGAAGTTTATATTAACATTGGTTATGTATACGTTTTTTAAGTAGGAAAACCATGGATAAAACATGGATCTGTGTCGATCGAATGACCAAAGAGTACGAGAGTGGGGTTGCGGAATTTGTTAAGTATGCTGTTCAACACGCTGAAAACCCCAGACGAATGCATTGTCCTTGCTTGCGTTGTTGTTATATTGGTAAGGTTGACGCACATGGATTGAAATCGCATTTGCTGAGGCATGGAATTGATCAAAGTTATCAGTGTTGGATATTTCATGGTGAGAAAATTAACGGGAATGTTGAATCGAGTGGAAAAAGTAATACGACCTATGCTTCATACGACAAAGACACGGAAACATATGATTGTGATCGAGTTGAAGAGATTGTAGAAGCACTGGAAGAAGATCTTCATGATTGTCCTGAAATGTTTGAGAGGATGGTAAGCGATGCAGAGAAACCGTTGTACAAAGGTTGCACTAAATTCTCAAGACTTTCTGCGGTATTAAAGTTGTACAACTTAAAGGCGGGCAATGGATGGTCGGATAAAAGTTTCACAGAGTTGTTGGCCCTTATGAGAGAAATGCTACCGGATGATAATGTTCTTCCTAATCGAACCTATGAGGCAAAAAAAATGTTGTGCTCTATTGGCATGAGCTATGATAAGATACATGCTTGTCCTAACAATTGCATTTTGTTTCGTAACGAATATGCAATGTTAACTGAGTGCCCCAAATGCGGTTTGTCTCGATATAAGAAAAGATTATCTCCCGCAAAAGTCTTATGGTATTTTCCGATAATTCCGAGATTTAGGCGCATGTTTCGTAGTGAAACCGATGCAAGACATCTTACTTGGCATGCAGATGAAAGAATTACCGATGGAAAGTATCGGCATCCGGCTGATTCACCACAGTGGTCGAAGATTGATAATGATTATCCTGAGTTTGGATCAGAAGCAAGAAACCTTCGATTGGCATTATCTACTGATGGAATGAACCCACATGGTCTTCAAAGTATTTCACATACCACATGGCCTGTGATTCTTATGATTTATAACCTACCTCCGTGGCTATGTATGAAGCGTAAGTACATGATGTTATCTATGTTAATCTCTGGGCCTAAACAACCAGGTAATGACATAGACGTATACTTGACACCTCTGATCGAAGATTTAAAGATTTTGTGGGAGAACGGTGTGGAGGTTTATGATGGATATAGGAAAGAAAGTTTCAATCTGAGGGCGATGTTGTTTGGCACAATTAATGATTTTCCAGCATACGGGAATCTATCTGGGTATAGCATTAAGGGTCAACGTGCGTGTCCTGTTTGTGAAGACGGAACCGATACGATTCGATTGGAACTTTGCCAGAAGAATGTGTTTCTCGGTCATCGTAGATTCTTACATTCTAAACATCACTACCGTGGGTGGAGAAAAGCATTCAATGGAGACACCGAACATCGTAGAGCTCCACCCGCATTGTCAGGTGAACAAGTTTTTGAAAAGGTGAAAGATGTGCGTACTGAGTTTGGCAAGCCTTTTGCACATAAGATTGTGAAAGGTGGGTGGAAGAAAAGGTCGATATTTTTTGAATTGCCATATTGGAAGTCTTTGTACGTGAGACATTTTCTCGATGTTATGCATATTGAAAAAAACGTATTTGAAAGTGTTATCGGTACATTACTCAATATAAAAGGCAAGTCTAAGGATGGCCTTAAAGCAAGGGAGGACATGTTAAAAATGGGAATGAGAACTGAATTAGCACCCGTGAAGAAAGGAAGACGAACATATCTACCACCTGCTGCTTTTACTTTATCTAGAAAGGAGAAAAAAAATTTGTGTAAGTCTCTGAGTGAAGTAAAGGTTCCAGAAGGATACTCATCTGATATCAGAAGACTTGTTTCTATGAAAGACCTCAAGTTGAAGAATTTGAAGACACATGATTGTCATGTTATAATGGAACATTTTCTACCGATCGGTATACGTTCTATTTTGCCAGAAAAAGTAAGAAGTTCCATAACTAAATTGTGTTTTTTCTTTAGGTCAATTTGTAGTAAGGTGATCGATCCCGAGATCTTACCAACACTACAAAAAGAGATTGTAATTACCTTGTGTGAGCTTGAAATGTATTTTCCTCCGTCTTTTTTTGACATAATGGTTCATTTAGTTGTTCATCTTGTGAAAGAGACACAGTTGTGTGGACCAGCTTATATGAGATGGATGTACCCTGCTGAACGGTATATGAAAATATTAAAAGGGTACGTGAAATCCCGAAGTCGACCAGAGGGTTGTATTGTTGAACGATACATTGTTGAAGAAGCTGTTGAGTTTTGTACTGAATATTTGTCTAACGTTCAATCGATTGGACTCCCCAGAGCTCTGATTTTCGACAAAATGGAAGGTAAAAAATTAATTGGGAATAAAATTGTGACAATATCAAGGGATGAACGGGATCAAGTTCATTTGTATGTTCTGCACAATAATAATGAGGTTGAGCCATATGTTGAAATGCACAAGGATGTACTCCGAAGGTTAAATCCGAACAGAAATGAAAATTGGATAGTTATAGAGCACAATCAAAGTTTCATACAATGGTTGAAGGATCATATTTATTTGAAGCGCTCTTCAGATCCTTCTTCGGTAACAGAAAGGTTGAGATGTTTGGCATATGGTCCAAGTTTGCATGTGTTTTCTCATAGCGCATATTCAATTAATGGATACACATTTTATACCAAAGAACAAGATGATAAGAGTACTATGCAAAATAGTGGTGTCACCGTGCTAGCTGAAGCAATGCATATATCAAGCATGAAGGACTTAAACCCCAAATATGCAAATTTGTCATATTTTGGAGTTATTGAGCACATTTGGGTGTTTGATTACGAGAAGTTTCAGATTCCCATCTTTGGTTGCAAGTGGGTGAATAGTAGTGGCATACGAATGGATAAGTCTGGATTTTTGCAAGTTGATCTTACTAGGGTGGGGTACAAAGATGAACCTTTTATTCTAGCATCTCAGGCTAAACAAGTGTTCTATGTGAATGACCCGAAGAGTACAAAATGGTCTATAGTGCTTTTCTCTAACAAAGTGACTGATGATAGCGGTGTCGATCAATGTGATATTGATGTTGAGAATGAGTCATGCATTAGACGGAATGAGTTGAATAGAAATGATGAAGTTGAGGATCTTATACCGGATGAGTCATATATAAGAAACGATCATAATGAGGGAATTTGGATCAATTCATCCGTACGCATTGCTAAGAAACAAGTGATTAATATTCCAACAAAGAAAAGAAAGAGATGTTAGTGACTTAGGTAAATTATCCATGGTTTCTTTATTTTATTTTTTAGATTGTTTTGATTATAAGTTATATGTGATAATGCATGATTTCTTTATTTTTTTGTTTTCAATTGCTTTGATTATAAGTTATATATGATAATGCATGATTTCTTTATTTTTTTGTTTTCAATTGCTTTGATTATAAGTTATATTTGATATTTGATGGTTTCCTTGGTTTATTACAGGTTAGACATGGCTGATGACCAACCTGAGGAAGTTCCTAAAAAAGTATCCGCGGAAGAAGAAATTCGAAGAGGCATCACAGTAATGAGAAGGGTGGTCCAAGGAAGATCTCGAGGCATCATACTAGATGTCTATTGGAGCACCCAGGGACAGCTTATAGAACCTAATGGGCATACCTTAACTAGTTTTATCGGTGCACTAGTAAGGAATGAAATTCCCATTACATGTGATGATTGGAGAAACAAAGAGCTGAAAGAGTCCAAAGATAAAATTTGGAGTGAGATAAAGGTACAATCATTTGGCCCTTAATTATACGGTATCAATTATGTTTTTTCAATTACCGATACTAACTATCAATCTGTATGTTTTTCTTAGCGATGTTTTAACATCGAAGAAGAAAGAAGAGGCTTTTGTATGAAATTGGCCGGAAAGCTTCTAAGAGGGTTTCGGACATTTTTATCATCCAAGTTCCCTAATGATCTATGATGATTAAAGATGGAATGACATGCAAACATACATTAAAATGCATAAAAAATCCAAAATTGTTCAGTGTTAATCGGTTAACATGTGTGTTAACCGGTTAACACTGCCAAATTCTGCATATTTTTCCAGAAACGCATTGTGTTAATCGGTTTACAGATGTGTTAATTATAATTAACACATCTGTAAACCGATTAACACAATGCGTTTCTGGAAAAATATGCAGAATTTGGCAGTGTTAACCGGTTAACACACATGTTAACCGATTAACACTGAACAATTTTGGATTTTTTATGCATTTTAATGTATGTTTGCATGTCATTCCATCTTTAATCATCATAGATCATTAGTACATCATTTTAGCGAGTTTTTAGAAGCTGATTTGGGGCAAGATCATATAGTTTCGATATCTTTCGACATACATGTTTGTAGTTTCCGATTTTTGGCATAATGGTGAATTTGTGCTCATGATGAATTGTGAATGTTGTTACCATGATTGAACTTAATTTTTAGCATGTTAATGATGATTTAAAGTTCTCTTTTGCATTGTATTTATGATCGATGCATGTTTCAGATGCTTGCGCGCATAGTTAAAGATGTTGCATATTACTTGAAAATGCATAATCCACATGTTCGCACTCATTCTTGATTTATTATTTGATTACATTTCATTGTTGATGATTACTTCAGATTAGGATGTTTTAATATACATGTTCACTTTGTGTTTGTTTGCATTAAATGCTCACTCTTTTGAAAAGTGCATGTTGTGGTTTATGGAAAATGCATTGAAGTGTTTGAAATGTTTGCATATTCACATGTTCATGATCATGTAAACCATGTTGCGTCCATTGATTATTGTTGTATGATGCATATCCATGCATTTGTTGCTCATGCATTTACATTTCAAAAATGAAAGAATTCTGCCATGTTTTCATTGCTTCATTTTAAAGTAGAACTTGTTAAACGTATGATGCATTGCATTATTTTGACACTTTTTACACCTGTTTCCATGATGTTTGATAGTTGTAATAGGTTGTTTGAATTTTATGTGCATTTTGATAGCTGATTATGTTATGAAGCACTGTTGTAGCTGCTGACTTTAGGTTTTGCATAGTTTTAGTCACCCTTAGCCTAGGTTTGAGTCTAGTTTAGATCATAACCATTTTAGGACATGTTTGGTATATTAATTGTCTTCATGTTAATCATTTTTGAATTTATAAACCATTGAATTTCACTAACCTTTTCAGGAGCTAATGGTAAGTATAGAGTGTGGGTGTGCACCTACATTCTACCTTCTTCCCTACCCTTTTTTTTAAGCTTTCAACTTGTGATTGCGATAAACATTTGATGTTTCTTCGACACTTCACTTTATTTTCACCCCTTTGAGTTCTAATCTCATCTTCAATCTTTGAAGTGAGTTAAAACTTTATCTTTCTTCTCTCCTTAGGATTAGAAAACTTCACTAACCATAGGATCTCAAATAAATAATAACTTAGGGTGAGTCTTAGTTTCCCTTTGAAATTCTGTGATCAGGTACGAGATGTCGAATGAGATGTTTAAACACTTGAAGACTTAACTAAAACTTAAAGTGCAGGAAAATTAAACAACACAGGAATTTGTTAACCCAGTTCAATGTATAACCACACTTACATCTGGAGGCTACCAAGCCAGGAGGAAATTCACTATAAGTAATATTAATTCTAGACTTAAACCACCCAGTTTAATCTTTCACTTAATATCTACCCAATGCAATTTCTACCTAAGACACAACTTAGATATGAGTACCAACTCACTCCCCCTCAATCACACAGTGATCTTGTTTACAAGTTTAATAAAATTGAAGTCATACTTCAAACAAAACAGCTTGATCTTACTTCACAGTTTCAATCAAGACACAAATACACTTTTGCTTAAAAGCTCATAAAGTGGTACAATAAAAACAACCTGCTATTAAAACACAAAACACCCTATATTGTCTTCTCAAATTCGTACCCTATTCTGAGAGTTTCTGTGTTTTAAATAGGTGTTTGGATTTTGGGCTTTCTGTAGGTTTATCTAATCCTGAAACGCATGCTGCTTCCACCTTGAATTAGGGTTTGTTACTTCCTAGATTCTAGGTGATTCAGTTCTTCTGATTATGCTGAAGATATATAACAACACTCCCTACAGATGCGCCTTATTCTGTTTTATCCATCCATAATTAATTCTAGATAACTTTCCTTAATTTACTCAGTTCTGTTAGTCATTAATTAATTCTGGTAGCAGGTTTGAGATGTCCCAACATCTGGTAGGACATCCTGAAAACTGAACTTACTTCATTTACTGATACAATGTCACAACATCTGGTGTGACATCCTGTAAACTGAACTTACATCATTAACTGATACAATGTCACAACATCTGGTGTGACATCCTGAATTAAGTTCATTTACTTATACTTTGTTTGATAATGTCCCAACATCTGATGTGACATCCTGAACTAAATTTAATACTTCTTGTTGGTCAAAAATTCTGCCAATTCTAAACATCTACAAACTCCCCCTTTGGCTAATTTTTGGCTAACATACTTTTCTGGTTATCAGAGTGCAGCAGAGTTTCTTTTATCAGAGTACAACCTTTCTTTTCTGTTGAGTCATGTGTGAGTTCACTCCCCCTCAAACATACATGTGATCAGTCTTGTTGCAACAGAAATTTTTCATTAAAATCACAGTTTTAGTTCAGAAGCAAACAAAAGTTTTTCATTAATCAGTAATCAGCATCATACATTGTTGTTATTGTTCATTTCTCCCCCTTGTTAACATAAATTTGGGGCCAAAGTTACTAATTCATAATGACAATGCAGAAGCAGTCATTACATATTCCTCACATACAATTTTCACTCAGATTCCTCATATTCAGTGTTTTCCTCTTCCTCAGTCTCTTCATCAGAGGCAGCAGCTTTCTGAGCATTCTCTTCAATCTCCAACCTTTGGATTATCTCCTCAAGCTTCTGCTTCCTTGCATCCAGTTCTTTGCATGTGTTCTTCAACTCAGCAATCAAGGCAGCTTTGGAGATTGGAGACTTTTCCTTTGAAGGACCAGCAGATGTCCCAGAGGGAGCTTCAACATCAGCTGCATGATGACTCAAGAACAGCTTGTAGTGGAAGGCCAGAGGGCTTTCTCTTTTGCAAATTGAGTCCTTCTCAGTGAGGATACCTGGATACTGACTCATCATTATTCCACACAACAAGGAAGGGAAGGTAATTAGCAGCTTTGTTGCAGTTGATCCAGCATGCTTCAATGTCTGATAAAAAATATAAGCCCCAAAATCCAGCTTTGTTTGGGTGCCCACAGCATATATAAACCTGCCCAATCCAGTTGCTATTGAGGAGGTGTGGTTGGTAGGGACCCAGTTTGCAGTGCCAATCCTATGCAGCATGGCATACTTCCTTGTTAGCATGCTAACAGATAGCTTCCCCTTGACTGGCCAAGTCTTGACTTGATTAGCAGTGATAACCTTGCAGACCTGGTTATCAGTCTTCCCTAACTCATTTGGACCATCAGATTCTCTTCCAAGGTAGTGGTTGATAACCCTAGGAGAGAATTCTACACACCTCCCTCTTGCATATACTTTTCTAAAGTCAACAGACTTACCATCATCACAATCTTCTTAGAGGTTGACTATGAATTCCTTGACTAGCAGCTCATAGCAAGGAGAGAAGTTGGAGACAGTTTTGAAAAGGCCAGCAGAGGAGATGAGATCAATTACCTCTGTGCACTCAAGTGCATTACTGCTCAGCTCTCTTTCAAGTGCTACCCTTCTTTGATAAACAAACTTCCATCTATTCACACTTAAAACATGATGGAAGGAGATGTTGTCCAGAGGAGCTTCTGGAACAGCAGTTGATGACCTTGAGGGTGTTGGTTTCTTCTTTGGTGGAGATGTTGAGACATCCTCTTCAACATCTGAATCTGGAGAAGTGGCAGCTTTCCTCTTTTGTGTTTGCACCTTGCTCCATTGTTTTGTAGGACCAAAGACAACTTTAGCTTTGTCCTTCTTTGGTGTAGCTTTCTTCTTCTCAGGAGTTGCATGTCCTGCATTCTTCTTTTCCTTCCTAGTTCTAAGCCTTTTGGCTATGCTAGGTTTGACAGAAGCAATGATTTCTGTATCAGAATCATGCTCTATGTTCACAACAGGAGGAGGTTGAGCAGTCTCCTCTTCAGCTGGTGGATCAACAGAGGTTTGATCTTCAGTGGAGGCCTTGTGCTGGTCCTCAGATGTATCATCAGCAGTATCAGATGAGACCTTTTGCTGGTCTTCAGATGTTTCAACATCTATTGGGACATCCTGTTGAGCAGGAGTGTCCTTTTCAGCCTAAGTTTGTTGATCTTCTTGTGGAGCTGGCATGGTGTTCAGAGGGATAGATATGCCACTTACCACTCTTTGCTCAGATAAGATCCTGTTTACCAGCTCCTTTATGGAATCATCCACATATGCAGAAGCTTTTGGAGTGGTGTTTGATGATGAAGGCATGCCTTTGGCCTTGCTGAATACAGGATCCTTTGCCCTTTTCACAGTAGGGGTTCTTGGCTTTTGAGCAAGAGGAACACTTCCTCTGATTTCGTCCATTGGAGTTGAATCCATGGGTACCACAGAGATGGGGGTTGCATGCACCACATCTTCCTTGTTGAGGATTTCTTCAGATATGTTAGGGTTTTGGTGATGAGCCATTTTAGAATGTGGTGATGAAAAAGATTGAGATTGGTTGAGTTTGATGATCTCTGAAGGTTAGCTATAGCAAGCAAGATGTTGCGAGATAATGATGAGAAGATGAATAGCTGAAAGTGAGTTGATATTCTTATACGAGCCGTTACTTGGAGAATTTCTAGGAGTGGAATACACAAGGTGCTTGACCAGACTGGTGTTGCCATCTGGTGATCATGCCACACTATGTCATATGACATGTTGGCACATCTCCATAACTGCTAAATTTCACATAAGCAGATTCCCAATTTACCCCTTAGGTTTTCAAATTGGGTAGCATCCAAGGCTTTGGTAAATATATCAGCCAACTGCAGATTTGTAGCTACATGTTCCAATGAGATCACTTTCTCTTCCACAAGATCTCTGATGAAATGATGTCTGATATCAATATGCTTGGTCCTGCTATGTTGGATAAGATTCTTTGAAATGTTAATAGCACTTAAGTTGTCACAATACAATTTCATGACATCTTGTGGGACATTGTACTCAGTGAGCATTTGCTTCATCCAAACCAACTGTGAACAACTGCTTCCAGCTGCAATATATTCAGCTTCAGCAGTAGATAAGGATACACAATTTTGTTTCTTACTGAACCAAGAAATCAAATTGTTTCCTAGAAAGAAACATCCTCCTGAAGTGCTTTTTCTGTCATCAGCACTTCCAGCCCAATCAGCATCACAGAAGCCAGTGAGAATTGGTTTGCATCCATGAAAGTACATTATGCCATAGTCACAAGTACCATTGACATATTTCAGAATTCTCTTGACTTGGTTTAGATGACTGACTTTTGGATCAGCTTGATATCTTGCACAAACACCTACTGCAAAGGATATGTCTGGTCTGCTAGCAGTCAGATATAATAAGCTTCCAATCATACTTCTGTATAGACTTTGATCTACATTCTCACCTTTGTCATCTTTAGTCAGCTTTAAATGTGTGGGAGCAGGAGTTCTTTTATGAGTAGCATTGTCCATCCCAAATTTCTTGACAATGTTCTTAGCATACTTGCTTTGGGAAATGAACATGGAATCCTCCATTTGCTTTATTTGCAATCCAAGGAAGTAGGTTAGTTCTCCTACTAGGCTCATCTCAAATTCAGATTCCATTTGAGTTACAAAATGTTTAACCATCCTGTCTGACATCCCACCAAAGACAATGTCATCTACATATATTTGAGCAATCATGACATTACCTTCATCATCCTTCACAAACAAGGTTTTGTCTATTCCACCTTTCCTGTACCCTTGCTTGATAAGAAAAGTAGTCAGCCTTTCATACCATGCTCTTGGGGCTTGCTTCAGTCCATAAAGAGCTTTCCTTAGTTTGTACACATGATTTGGACAACTTGGATCAACAAATCCTTTAGGCTGTTCTACATATACTTCTTCATTAAGATATCCATTTAGAAAGGCACTTTTCACATCCATTTGAAATAGCTTGAACTTCAAGATACAAGCAATTCCTAAAAGTAGTCTGATTGATTCAAGCCTTGCTACTGGTGCAAAGGTTTCATCAAAGTCTACTCCCTCAATTTGTGTGTATCCTTGAGCTACAAGTATAGCTTTGTTCTTTGTAACAACTCCCTGCTTATTTGACTTGTTCTTATACACCCATTTAGTGCCAATCACATTTATGTCATCAGGTCTAGGAACAAGATCCCACACTTCATTCCTTGTAAATTGACCTAATTCTTCTTGCATTGCACAAATCCAGTACTCATCAGTAAGAGCTTCCTTGATGTTTTTAGGTTCTATTTTTGAGACAAAACAGGAACCTGAAATCACCTCTCTTGATCTAGTGCTTACACCTCTGTTGGGATCCCCAATTATCAAATCTTTGGGATGATCCTTCTGGATTCTTATGGAGGGAGGTTTGCTGGATGGTTCTGTCCTTGCATTAGTTTGAGTGAAATCAGAATGATCATTCTTTTCTTCAGCTTCAGTTTGACTGTCAGCAGATGTTCCAACATCTTCTGTAACATCTGCAGGGGCATCATCAATTATCACATTTATGGATTCCATGATAACTTTGGTTCTAGAGTTAAATACTCTATAGGCTCTGCTGTTTATGGAGTATCCAAGAAAAATCCCTTCATCACTTTTAGGATCCATTTTTCTTCTTTGCTCCCTATCAGCCAGAATATAGCAATTACTTCCAAACACATGGAAATACTTAACTGTGGGTTTTCTGCCCTTCCAGACTTCATAGATTGTGGTCAAAGTTCCTTTCCTTAGAGTGACTCTATTATGGATGTAACAAGCTGTGTTCATAGCTTCAGCCCAGAAGTACAAAGGTAACTTTTTAGCATGGATCATAGCTCTTGCTGATTCTTGAATAGTTCTATTCTTTCTTTCAACAATCCCATTCTGTTGAGGAGTGATTGGTGAAGAGTATTCATGATTTATTCCTTCTGAAGAGCAGAAATCTAAGAATTTTTGATTCTCAAACTCCTTTCCATGGTCACTTCTTATTCTGACCACACAGCTGGCTTTTTCTCTTTGTATTCTTTGGCATAAATCTTTGAATACATCAAATACATCAGACTTCTCTTTGATAAAATTTATCCATGTATACCTTGAAAAGTCATCAACCACCACATAGGCATACCTCTTACCACCAAGGCTCTCAACCTGCATAGGTCCCATAAGATCCATATGCAATAATTCCAAAACTTTGGAAGTTGTCAGATGTTGAAGCTTTGGATGGGACATCTTGGTTTGCTTGCCTATTTGACATTCACCACATATTTTGCCATCATCAATCTTCAGTTTAGGAATACCTCTCACAACTTCCATAGATATGATTTTCTTTATGCCTCTGAAGTGAAGGTGACCCAGTCTTTGGTGCCATAGTTTCATTTCTTCTTCTTTGGCTAAAGAGCAAGTTGAAGTGGGATTGAAATCTTGAGGTTCCCACATATAACAGTTGTCTTTAGATCTGGCTCCTCTCATGACAACCTCCTGTTCTTTATTTGACACTATGCATTCAGTTTTGGTAAAGTTTACACTGTAACCTTGATCACATAATTGACTTATGCTGATCAAGTTAGCAGTCAATCCTTTTACTAGCAGCACATCATCTAGTCTTGGTACATCTGGACAGTCCAAGGTCCCAACACCCTTGATTTCTCCTTTAGCTCCATCTCCAAATGTTACATATCTGGATGAATATGACTTTAAGTCTACTAGCAGATTCTTCAATCCAGTCATGTGTCTTGAACATCCACTGTCAAAGTACCAGTCTTCTTTAGCTGATACTCTTAGAGATGTATGAGCTATATATGCAACATTCTTCTTTGACCATTTGTATTGAGGTTTCTTTTGATGCCTCTGCCCTATGTAGTGTCCATTAGAAGAGCTCCCAGGTTGTTTGTTGAACTTGTTTTTGGACATGTAGCTTTGATCAGCATGAAGACTAGCTTTAGGAACCCATACTTTCTTGATGTCCTCTATCTTCTGCTTAGGGGGTTGCTGATACATCTGATTTGGATATCCATGCAACTTGTAACAATGAGGTTTGATGTGTCCAAACCTTCCACAATGATGACATCTCCATCTTTGATACTTTTTCTTCATTATGTTCTTTTCATGATGTTGAGACATCTGTTGGAACATTATGTTTGATTGTATGGAATTTGAAGTAGGTTTGCTGGTGCTAGCTTCAGCCTTATAAGCTTTGTTAAATCCCAGTCCACTTCTATCCCCTGAATGTTTATTGTTGTTGAGAATAACATCTAGTGTGTTTGAGCTACTGTTCAGCATTCTAACAGATTTGGACATATGCTCCAACTTGGAATTGAGAAGGCTTACTTCACTTTTCAAGGTGTCAATGATTTCTAGATCACTTGTTTTTTCATCCTTTAGTGCCTTAATCTGCTTCTTCTGCTTTATATTCTCCATGCATACTTCAGTGCTCCTTTTAACCAGTTCTCTATATGATCGCTCAAGCTCTTCAAAAGTAAGCTCCCCATCACTGGATTCACTTTCAGATTCATATAATCCAGTTAGAGCAGTGATATGCTTAGCTGATTCTTCTTCTGAATCACCTCCTGAGTCTTCATCAGACCAGGTTACAGAGAGACCTTTCTTTTGCCTTTTTAAATAGGTAGGACATTCATTTCTGATGTGTCCATATCCTTCACATCCATGGCATTTAATCCCTTTTTCTTGATTGGTCTTTTCATCATAATTTGACCTTCTATTAGCATCATAAGGTCTTTTGTTCTCAGAAGAGTTTGTGTATCTTCCACTTGGTCTGGTCTTGTCTTCCATCTTTCTGAGAATCTTTTTGAATTGTCTTCCAAGCATAGCAATGTTTTCTGATAAATTTTCTTCAGTTTCTGATTCATCATTTTCTTCTTCTTTATCAGTATTTGACACCAAGGATATGCTTTTGTTCTTCTTAACACTTGTGTCATTCATTCCCATCTCAAATGTTTGAAGGGAACCAATGAGCTCTTCAACTTTCATTGTGCATATGTCTTGAGCTTCTTCTATTGCTGTGACCTTCATGACAAGTCTTTTTGGCAAAGATCTGAGAATCTTTCTTACAAGCTTTTCATCAGTCATCTTTTCTCCCAAAGCTCCAAAAGTATTGGCTATTTCTAAGATGTTCATGTAGAATTCATGAATTGTCTCATCTTCCTTCATTCTCAAGTTTTCAAACTTGGTGGTGAGAAGTTGAAGTCTTGACATCTTCACCTTTGATGTTCCTTCATGAGTTGTTTTGAGAGTGTCCCAAACATCTTTGGCCAGCTCACAGTGATGCACAAGTCTAAAGATGTTCCTATCAATGCCATTGAATAAAGCATTTAAGGCCTTGGAGTTGCCAAGTGCTGAATCTTCTTCCTCCTTACTCCATTCTTCTTCAGGTTTCAACACTTTTGCTCTATCTTTGGTGTCTTGGACAGGTTGCTCCCATCCATTGTTAACTGCTTTACATGCCCTATTGTCAAGTGATCTTAAGAATGCAACCATTCTTGGCTTCCAGTAGTCATAATTAGATCCATCCAATATAGGTGGTCTATTTACTGATCCTACATCTCTGTCCATGTTTCCAGAATTTGCAGTCCCTAGATCTCACCCAGTATAAACAGGCAGGGTGCCTGCTCTGATGCCAATTGAAATTCTGTGATCAGGTACGAGATGTCGAATGAGATGTTTAAACACTTGAAGACTTAACTAAAACTTAAAGTGCAAGAAAATTAAACAACACAGGAATTTGTTAACCCAGTTCAGTGTATAACCACACTTACATTTGGAGGCTACCAAGCCAGGAGGAAATTCACTATAAGTAATATTAATTCTAGACTTAAACCACCCAGTTTAATCTTTCACTTAATATCTACCCAATGCAATTTCTACCTAAGACACAACTTAGATATGAGTACCAACTCACTCCCCCTCAATCACACAGTGATCTTGTTTACAAGTTTAATAAAATTGAAGTCATACTTCAAACAAAACAGCTTGATCTTACTTCACAGTTTCAATCAAGACACAAATACACTTTTGCTTAAAAGCTCATAAAGTGGTACAATAAAAACAACCTGCTATTAAAACACAAAACACCCTATATTGTCTTCTCAAATTCGTACCCTATTCTGAGAGTTTCTGTTGTTTAAATAGGTGTTTGGATTTTGGGCTTTCTGTAGGTTTATCCAATCCTGAAACGCATGCTGCTTCCACCTTGATTTAGGGTTTGTTACTTCCTAGATTCTAGGTGATTCAGTTCTTCTGATTATGCTGAAGATATATAACAACACTCCCTACAGATGCGCCTTATTCTGTTTTATCCATCACTAATTAATTCCAGATAACTTTCCTTAATTTACTCAGTTCTGTTAGTCATTAATTAATTCTGGTAGCAGGTTTGAGATGTCCCAACATCTGGTAGGACATCCTGAAAACTGAACTTACTTCATTTACTGATACAATGTCACAACATCTGGTGTGACATCCTGTAAACTGAACTTACATCATTAACTGATACAATGTCACAACATCTGGTGTGACATCCTGAATTAAGTTCATTTACTTATACTTTGTTTGATAATGTCCCAACATCTGATGTGACATCCTGAACTAAATTCAATACTTCTTGTTGGTCAAAAATTCTGCCAATTCTAAACATCTACACCCTTAGTTTCTTTTCTTTCTCAACTTGAGTCTTTCCTCTCTCATCTTTAAACAAATCAAAACATCTAGTAAAGGTTGAACTTTCTCATGTGCCAAGGGACTTTGCCATGGGGTACATGCACACATTCCATATGAGGATGAGGTGTAGGGTATCTATCATGATGAATAAGTCTTAGCATGAGGATGTTTCCCAGACAACACATAATCAAAACATTTCTTCTAAAAAGCTATAAACAAACAATGAATGTCTTTCCTTCGGGAATTCTCTTCTCATATCATTCACTCCAAACGAGAGAACTTGCTTCGACTTGTCTGTTTGCAAGACGGTAACACACTCTTTCAAGGCGAGCCTACAACACCCGTGCATAGACATAAGCAGTTCAATTCTAAAAACACAAACAAACAAATTTCCTCCCTAGTTAGGGGAACTATGTTGAATCTGATTCTCATTTCCCGTGAGATACATAGGCAGTGAGGTAGGACTCATTCGAGCAAATTCTTTATTTTCCCGACGTTTTCCCCATTCTTTCTTTTTATTCCAGTTCCAGTCATGGTTTTTGTTCAGTAGCAGTTTATTCTCACCCTTTGAAATAGTTCAAGCAAGCGTGGATCCCGTTGGGTACGGTGGACGATCTGGGATGCTAACACCTTTCCAGTTCGTAACCAACTCCCGAACCTAGTCTCTTTGGTTCGCAAGACCTTGTTCTTTTCTTCTCTTCGGTTTGTGCAGCATTACCTTTCCCCTTCATTCGGGATAAAAATGCATGGCTGGAGACTCTATATTTTCCGTGCCACTTTCGCGTTTGTACTAGGATGAAAATCTCAGAAGCGACAGTTGGAGACTCTGCTGGGGATCGAACCCAGAATCTCTAGTTTCCCCTTTGAGAGTCAATCTGAGCATTTTTCTATTTTTTTCTTTGGGTGTTTAGTTGTTTGTTGTCGTGTGTTTTAGTTTAGCTTTACTGCCTTATTTACAACTTTAATTTACAGTCTTATTTATCGCTTTCTGCATTTACTTTTCATGCATCATATACTGGACTGTCTAACTAGTTTTTTTTGGCGGGATGGAGATACTGTGAGATGATCCCAATACCAAGGCTCGAGTTCACCCTAGGACTTAGCATGGACAAACATTGTACTTCCATGATATATCATCATGATGAGGGGCGATGTGTTCCACACCCAGACTACGACCGTCTTGGAAATATTATGTGTGGGGATTTCCTCCACTTTAGGGTACAACCTTGATAATTATGTGCATATAGGGACCGATCATTGAGGACCTTAGTGGAAACAACCCTCTTCAGTGGTGACAGTGGCGGACCATATTTTTTGGCAAAACCATTCGCACCCGTGGGCCTACTGGGAACTCGTATAGGATGGCCTAGTTCTCTCATAGGAACTTAGTTAAGGAACTTTTCATATGACTATAGTATTGTACCCTTCGGGATGAATGTACTATTGTTTCTCAATCCCAATGCTTGGAGCTGGGAACTTATGAGGGATGCTTGTTTTTTCCGGACTCAGCTGAGACCTCACTGAGTAGTGTATATTACTAAACCGATTCCATGGGATGGTAATAAACCATTTTTCAGAGATGGTGAACGTATTATCGCTACTCGTCTTTAGAGTATGTGATGTTGACCCGAGGTAGCACATCCGTGAGATGGGTTTTTTTTATAGGTTTGCGGGAACCTTGACTTTCAACATACCCACTTCATCAATGTTACTTTGTGATATGATCCAATTCCATATGGTTATTCGGTTTTGAATTTTGGGGTTCTTCACAGAGATAATAGTACTATTATGACTCTCCACAGAAACTTGGTTCACTGCTCAACACCGACACAAACATGTCACTGATCACATTCCTTGCATTGCATAACATCATCACATCATTAATCATTTGTGTTGTTTTCATTCTTAGGGTTTACATACTGTTCCCAGTCCCGGTCAGACTTCTTGTTCAGAGATGGAGGATTCCAGGAAGAAGAATATTCATTATAAGTTCTTTGACACTAAGATAGAGATGATAAAAAAATGGTGTCTCTAATCACCCCATATCATAATGAAGACTTCAGGGAGGGTTACGGGGATATTCTGGATATGGTGGTAGATCTGGATAGTTCTGAGAAAAGTGTCATTCATACTTTGTTGCAGTACTACGACCCTCGGCTGAGATGTTTTACATTCCATGATTTCCAATTGAGTCCTTTGCTAAAAGAATATGCTTTGATTTTAGGAGTACCTCTTTAAGATCAGGTTCCTTTCAACTCTGAGATGGCTAGTGTAACAGCCCGGGCCCCTCGCAAGGCAATCCCGGCACTGCCACCTCACGATCTTCTCTACCCCCCTCTCTAGTAGAGTTTTTGCCTTCCGTGGGAATCGAACTCTGTACCCTGGGGTTCAAGTACATGTTCATTCCATTCCCACTACCACTTGAGCTAGTAGCTCAATTGGTAGTGGGAATGGAATGAACATGTACTTGAACCCCAGGGTACAGAGTTCGATTCCCACGGAAGGCAAAAACTCTACTAGAGAGGGGGGTAGAGAAGATCGTGAGGTGGCAGTGCCGGGATTGCCTTGCGAGGGGCCCGGGCTGTTACAAAAAAAAGGAGCTCAATTGGTAGTGGGAATGGAATGAACATGTACTTGAACCCCAGGGTACAGAGTTCGATTCCCACGGAAGGCAAAAAACTCTACTAGAGAGGGGGGTAGAGAAGATCGTGAGGTGGCAGTGCCGGGATTGCCTTGCGAGGGCCCCGGGCTGTTACAAAAAAAAGGCGCCTTTTTTTGTAACAGCCCGGGCCCCTCGCAAGGCAATCCCGGCACTGCCACCTCACGATCTTCTCTACCCCCCTCACTAATAGAGTTTTTGCCTTCCGTGGGAATCGAACTCTGTACCCTGGGGTTCAAGTACATGTTCATTCCATTCCCACTACCACTTGAGCTAGTAGCTCAATTGGTAGTGGGAATGGAATGAACATGTACTTGAACCCCAGGGTACAGAGTTCGATTCCCACGGAAGGCAAAAACTCTATTAGTGAGGGGGGTAGAGAAGATCGTGAGGTGGCAGTGCCGGGATTGCCTTGCGAGGGGCCCGGGCTGTTACAGCTAGACCTACGCATACTGACATTGCTGAAGCTCTTTATTTGAGCCCATCTGAGGTGATTGCAAACCTAAGTACCACCAAAGGGGGAGTATATGGTTTTTCTCTAGGGTTCTTGGTGATAAAAGCAGAGGAGCTTGCTGCAAAAGCTCAATGGAATTATGTTTGTGTTATTCTGGCCCTCTCCATTTACGGGATCCTTTTGTTTGCAGACATCGACAAGTTTGTAGAAATGAATGATATTCCTCTATTTGTACTAAAGAATACAGTGCCCACTCAGTTAGGAGACCTCTATTATTCAAGGCACTATAAGAATGATAAAAAATGAGGAGGTTTGGTACAGTGTTGTGTTCCTCTGTTTACAGGTGGTTCATGAGGCATTTCCCTAGCATTGAAGCCTTCACGGATCCTATCCTGATTGTTTCCCAGAGGTTGAGCATGTTATCGGCCAAAGACATCAACTAGATCACCATGAGATTGAAGGGAAGAAGTTTCATTACTAGTTGTGAGAGATATCCAAATGTGCCACTCTTAAGAGTAATCGGGGGAATTAATTATAACTTGATTCTCTTAAGAAGGCAATTAGGGTGCGCCTCAAAGGATATTCCTGAGGAGTCAAAGTTAGCTCAGGCTTTCTACTTCCCAGTGAAGGACAATCTTCTGTTAGTAAGAAATGCTTCTGGCTCTTGGAAGCTCATTTGAAGGAGAGATATAGCATGCTCGGACAAAAGTAATAACCAGACGTTTCCCGATAATGGCGCGTGGTTAAAGAAGAAACCCCAAGTGGTCCTATTACCTTTCTCTGCTCAAGCTCCCCCTTCAGCAATTGAACCTAAGGCTACTATATCCTTGGAAGAATTTCAAAAGGTGGAAGCTTTGGTTCAGAAACTCAAGGAAGAGAATCAAGAGGTTCATAGCTCTTATCAGAAGATGGTGGACCTTAATCATAAGCTATAAGAGAAGGTCCAGAGGGATGAGGAAATGGTGAAAGTCAAGCAGATAGACTTTGAGGAAAGAGACCTTTATTTCAAGAAAAAAGGCTTGGCCGAGATCAGCAAAGAGAATGAGCGTCGAAAGATCAAGAAGTCTCTAACTGAAGCAAACATGACCATTACTCCCTGGCAAGAAAAATGGGAGGCCAACCGGAAGGAGCAGGAGGAAATGGAAGTCAAACACAAGAAAAAGATTGAAGACCTTCAGGAGCAACTGAGGGACCAGAAAGAACAACTTTAGTTAGCTAACCAGTAGTGAAGAGACTACATCCAGAAAGAGGATACCCAGAAAGAGGTGGAAGAGCTCAAAGTCCATGCAAAGATCAAGAAGGCTAGGTTTGAGCCAAGTCCCTGCAGGGGAATAAAGAGGTCTTCCTACAGCAGATCAGTGAACTCCACACTTCCTTTGATTAGAGGGATTTGCTAATTCAAAAGCTTATTGATGATCCAAGTCATCCAGGTGTCGCCCAATTGTTCGAGGATGTCAAACGTCTTAGTTGGAGGATAAAATATGTCAAGTTTCATAGAGCTTATATTCTTTTGTTTGTACTGGATTACCCACAAACTTGTTGTGGGATCCCTTTATACTCATGTTATTCGATTATTGTAAGAACTTGTACCCTTCGGGGAGATCTATTATTATTCTCATGATTCCATTTATCCGATACAATTCAAATTTCTAATTGTTGCCTATGCACCGACACGTGTTCCAGAAAATGGTTCTTCACTGTTATCTAATATGAGCTTGATATGATATTCTTTTCCCAAAGGATAAATTTCTCAAAGGCCATATTGATTTTCTCATTCCTAAATACCAGAACGGGAACGTAAATGACCTTTAGAATGAAAGAACACAGCATTTGCATGCATTCATATCATCTTTGCAAATTTTCCTTGCAGGTTATCCGGGTTTCCTAACTTATCTGTTTATTTAGGAAGGATTGCAAATCATCATCTTCATTGGTACGCCACCCGTCACAATCAAAGAAACCTCATGGACACCATTCAAGCTAAATTGGCTGAGCTCCGTACGCGCATGAATGAATTCATGGACATGACGTAAAGGGTTGCCTTGGGGAAACAAGAGTTGAGGGCTGTTGTCCAAAGACTTGATACGCCAAGAGTGCAGATTCCGGTCGTCGGAGTTAATCTGGATGCACAAGGCAACCTGGTTAATGCCACTGCTATTCCTACAGGATCTAACGGGCCTCCCACCCCGGAGGGTATTCATATTTCGGATCATCATGCGGAAGACAACCAAGCTGACCAGATCTCTTTGCTGAATGAGGACTTGGGATTTGGTATGGGGGTAATCATCAGGACTTCCAGATGCTGGCCAAAAAAGTCAGAGCTCTTGAGTGCAGAGATACCATGGGGATTGACGTCTGAGACATGATATTGGTGCAGGGTTTGATCATCCCACTGAAGTTCAAAGCCCTTAGGTTTGATAAATACAACGGGAATTCATGTCCCAAGAATCATCTTTAGGCTTACTATCGTAAGATAGCTGCCTACACTAAGGATGAGAAACTCTGGATGTACTTATCCTAGGATAGCCTGTCCAGAGGTCCTTTTGAGCGGTATATGAAGTTAGAACGGACTGTTGTACGTAACTAAAAGGAACTCGGAGAGGCGTTCCTCAAGCAATACCAGTATAATATCGATATGGCCTCAAGCCGAACTCAGTTCTTGAGCCTGTCCAAGAAAAATTCCGAGAGCTTTAAAGAGTACGTGTAAAGGTGGCATGAGTTGGCTGCAAGAGTCCATCCACCCATGCTCTAAAGAGAAATGGTGGATTTGTGCATGGATACCCTATTGGGGCACTTCATGGAACGCCTAGCGGGGTGTTCGTCCAGTGGATTTTTTGATATTATACTAACTGGTGAAAAGGTTGAAAACTGGATGAAACAGGGTAATATCCAGAGCATTGGAGCTTCTACTTCCGGCACCAAGAAGCCATTTGAAAAGTACGGGAGGGGGAAACTGGGGCAGTGTACTCCCAGAGAAAGAGAGGAAACCAAAATTCTTACTACCAAGCAACTTCCATCATCATCCCTGTTGCCACCAATCAACAACAACAACCACCACATCAACGTCATTAAAATTATCAACAACAAAGAGCTCCCAGGTTGTACTATCCACCAAGGCTAAAGGACAGACAATTTGAGACACCATCAATGTCGTACTCGCAATTGTTACAGAACTTATTACAACTTCAAATGATTCAGCTTCAAACTCTGGCTCCACCAAAGCCCGGACAAATGCCAGATGGATATGATGCCAATGCTCATTACGAGTTTCATTTTGGGGCTTCGGGTCATACTACAGAAAATTGCAAGGCCCTTAAGCATGTTATTCAGGATATGCTGGATTCCAAGGCGATCAACTTTGCTCCTACCCCAAATGTCCTACAAAATCCTATGCCTCCACATGGAAGAACTGTGGGATCCATAAATGATGGTAACAGAATGAATTTGATCCAAGATGTAAATTCTTTTAAGACTTCATTACTATCAGTGAAGGGATGTTTGGCAAAGGAAGGTCTCTTCCCATTTTGTGGAGAAGTTTGCCTAGAATGCGAAGAATCTACTGATGGATGTGACAGGTTCAAATCAGGAATTTAGAAAATGATTGATGATGGAAGCATCCAGTTTGACAGGGTTTTTAAAGAAGATGAAGTTTCTACGGTTACTATCTATTATACCTCAGTCGAAATTACGGTGCCAGCAAGAGCATCACCAACACATTCACCACTCTATGGCATGTGCCGTATCAAAGTGAAAGAGCTGTCCCATGGCATTATGGGGAAGAGGTTTATTACAATGGCCAAAAACAAGATGTAACCACCTCCAACACAACTCAACATCAGGTCGAAAACGCAGGAGTCAGAGGATTTACGAGGATTGGAAGATTGTTCGCGCCTCAAACATTGAGGAACAACGTGGTGCCACCAAATGATAGTGCAGATGCCCAGGCCAAGGCCAAGGGTAATCAAGTTGTGACAAATGATGTTCCTGTTCCTAATTTAGACACCACCTTTGACAAAGAGGCTGAGGAGTTTTTAAGGATCATCAAGAAAAGCGACTACAAGATAGTCAACCATCTGCAACAGACTCCTTCCAAGATCTCCATCTTGTCTTTACTGATGTGCTTAGAATCCCACAGAAAGGTTCTTTTGAGAATTTTGAATAATGCCTATGTACCACAAGAAATATCTATGAATCAACTCGAGAAGGTTGTTGCTAGTGTGAATTCCAGTCACATGTTAGGGTTTATAGATCTTGATCTAACTACTGAGGGGCGCAATCACAATAGAGCTCTGCATATTTCAATGGAATGTAAATCGGTTGTGCTTTCCCATGTGCTTGTTGATACGAGATCCTCTTTAAATGTTCTTCCAAAGAAGGCGTTGATTAAGCTGGACTATGGAGGAGTGGTGCTCAGGCCAAGTGATTTGGTAGCTAGGGCATTTGATGGTTCCAAGAGGTCAGTTTTTGGAGAGGTAGAATTACCGATCAAGGTAGGTACATAGGTGTCAACACGACCTTTTATGTCATGGACATTTAGCCTGCATACAGTTTCTTACTCGGACGTCCCTGGATTCATGCAGCCAGGGCAGTATCCTCGACTCTCTATCAAAAGCTAAAGTTTGTATGGGAAGGGAAAATTGTCATAGTATGTGGCGAGGAAGACATCTTCATTAGCCATCTATCTTCCTTCAAGTACGTGGAGATGGATGGTGAGATATATGAGACCCCCTGCTAGGCTTTTGAGCCGGTCAAGACTGAAGTCACGTCATCATTTGCATCCCTTTCTGAAGAGAAGAAGAATGGGGTGTATCAATTGCATCCTATAAGCAAGCTCTGAAGGTGGTGGAATCAGGGATCAACGAAAGTTGAGGCAAGATGATAGAGGTCCCCAAGAAGGAAGACATGTTCGGAATTGGTTACAATCCGGCTGAATCAACATCAACATAACATGCTAGAGGTTGTAAAGGCCCAATCACCTTCTCTGGTGCTGGGTGGGTGGATCACAGTAGTATCTGCATTATTCAAGAAGACATAATTGATAACGTCTCTGAAATAGACGAGTGGATCAAGCCGAGTGTCCCAGGAATGGAGCTCAATAATTGGACGTATGAAGAAATCATCATTGTTACCCAGCATCAAGAGTAATTGTTTTGTGTATTATTCTTGTATGAAAGCTCTATGTCTCGCCCAAGGCATAATAGCTCATTATAAGGGCTTCATTATTTTAATTTGAAATATCAAATCATTAATAAAATGGATTGTTTTTGCATTTATCCATTGTGTTCCCTGTCTTTCATTTTTACATTTTACACAATAAATGGCCATGTACATTTTTATTTTCATGTCTCTCCCGCTCTCTAAAATCTAGCATGAATCATCATTCATGCAGATGCACCCCATTGGGTCACATCGATAACAATCTTGCTATGGCTCGCTATGACTTCGACACTCCGATTTACCAAGCCGAAGAGGAAGGTGAAGAAGATTTTGAATTACCTGAAGAGTTATCTAGGTTGTTGAAGCAAGAGGATAGGGTGATTCATCCACACGAAGAGGTTATTGAGATCATAAACCTAGGTACCGAATAGGTAAAGAAAGATGTCAAAATCGGGGTTGCGTTAGAAGAATCTGTGAAGAGCCAATTGATTGACATGCTCCGTGAATATGTTGACGTCTTCACCTGGTCTTACAAGGGCATGCCAGGGCTCGATACTGATATTGTAGTACATATGCTACCACTTCGAGAAGACTACCCACTAGTGAAGCAGAAACTGCGAAGAACTCAACCTGATATGGTTTTTGTTTAGAGATGAGAAGAGAAAGAGAACCAAAGGAGCAAAAGGCAAAAGTCTAATGGGGAAAGACTAAACTTAAAGTTATCATGCAACAAGTGGTTCTAAGGTTAGTGAGGCTTGAAACTATCCTAAGAGAAGAAAGAACCAAAGGATAAGAAAAGAAGAGGAGAAGAAAGCTAGAGAGCAACTTACTCCTCTAAAGGAGATAAGTTGCTTCTAGAGGGGAAAGATAAGAATTGAATCACATGATGGCATAAGGTACATCAAAATCACAAAGCATAAGCAACTTAAAAAGAAAAGATGAAGAATTGAAATGTGGATAAACATCCACACTTCTCTTACCATGAGCACCTGAAATGTTAGCAAAATCCCAGTAAATTGATCAACACAATCATGGAATTAGCATGCTCAAAGTTCTAGCAAACAAAGATTCAAACAATATGCCAAGCTTTGTGAATACATGACTTACACATCGAGAACATGAAAGCATACATCAATCAGCAAGCAAATCGCCCTAAACTAGCATATTCAATGATCATATAATGATCCATGGCAATTAAGACAAGTAAGGGGATCAAAATAGCTCAAAAATGACATTCTGCATCAGTGTTAACCGGTTAACCAAAGCGTTAACCGGTTAACCAGTCCAAACCTGCAGAAAAATAGCACAGAAACAGGTGCGTTAACTGGTTAACCAAAGCGTTAACCGGTTAACACTGTAAAAACAACAATAATTTCCTGCAGAAAATCAGCTCAAACCAGCTTATTCATATAATTCCACACCAGACCAGCAATCAATTAAGCATGAAATAAATGGATCAATTCACATTAATCAATATCATTAAGCTCAAGAACATCAACACATAGATCCGATTGCAAATCACCCACTCAATTCAAGCAAAACAAGCAAATACACAAGCACATGGTGGATCTAAGCACAAGCATGCAAATAAGCTAAAAAAACAGAGCTAGATCTGAATTTAACCAACCTACAAAGCCGAGGTATGCTTTCGTAATTGTTATTTGAGCTGGAAATAAGGAAATGCGCGGAAAACTTCGAAGATCCGGTGTTAATCTTCACACTCCGTGCAAAATAAATGCAAGCAAAGGATCTTGATGCAAAATTTTGGCTCCAAAAGCACATCTAATCTCCAAACCAGATCTGAACCAAGTAGTGAAACCAGAAAATTGATGCAAAGAAGCTATGGATGGAGGTCTAGTTCCAAGATCTACACACTTTAATGCAAAGCTATGTGATCTTCAAAGAGGAACTCTGAGTGATTTAGAAAATTGGGAGAGAAAAATGAGAGAGTGGTGAGAGAGATCCAAATTCAGAAAAAATGAGAGGTGAATTATGAGAGAGCTCCCTCTTGGTTTGGAGGGAAATAGAATAAATATGGTTTAGGTTTGGGGCCCAAAATTTTGGCTTGGGATCCAAAAAATATGGTTTGGGATTAGCTTAGAAAGTGATTAGGACCTAGCTTTGGAATTAGGCTTGGATAATTGCTCTAGATCCTTCTCCATAATTCAAAATGAATAAATATCAGAAAATTGAAAATTGGAGCCAAAAACACATGCTGAATTTTGCTGCTAGAATTCAAAATTCACAGCCGTTAACCGGTTAACCAAAGCGTTAACCGGTTAACGCCAGTGAATTTTGAATTCTCCCTCCTTTTGGTGGGAAACATCCATAATAACCCGACGCCAACCATTTTGATCTGATTTTGATCCTCGATTCTTTTTAAGGCTTTGACCATGATACTAAGCTTGTATAAAAGATCCTGTGAGCTTCTTGTCGGGTCACCATGCTCTTGATTTTGACTTGTAATGCTTCGAATTTCCCGGATGACTGATCATATGCCTTATGCTAGAACATGTGAGTGCTATGCTTCATTTTTCTATGCAAAATGCTAAGGACATGATATGCTTATGATGATTATGATATGATGATGATGCTAAACAGAAGAGGGCAAATTTGGGGTGTTACACTTTTCTGTAACATGGTACTCAAGTACCTCAATAAGTGCATCATTTTCCTTTAGGAGACTCTGAATCTTTGCATTCTCCAAGCTGAGAATATGGTATTTGTTCTTCCAATAGTTTCTCTCCCTCCACACTTTGTTGAAATCCATCTAGAGTTTTTCTATATCATTCATGAAGTAGAGAACAATTTCCTTCAGTAGAAACACTCCTTGTCGTGGATAAGGCATCCTCAGTTTAATTGCTTTGGCTTATAACTATTGGAGATAAGGATCCAAAGAGACACAATTTGGTTTTCCTAAAGATTCTTTTCTTTTCTTGTGTACATGTTTCTAAGCATGCAAAATATCTTTCCTGATAATTATGTCATCTTCTCCTTCTTTAAAGAAGATATTTTCCAAATTAGCATTGATTGGTATTGTCTCATCGGATATCCCATCTGAAGACGAGCTAACTTTGGATGATAATTAATCCCTCCATTGGTACCAATGAGAGGCACATTAGGAAAATTACCACAATTGTTGATAATCCTAATTAAGTCATAGAGTTTATTAGACCAACTTATTTTTGTATTAATCAGAGACATGATTCTCTGATGCCAATACATTCCACTTTTAACGTCCCAAAATGTTGATGGCTTAGGTAAGTGGAAAGTGAACCATTTGTAAAGAAGTGTTACACAACAAATGATCATTCCTCTGTTGCGTAGATTCCTTAGATGAACTGAATGACAAGCATCTGTAAGTAGTGTAGGAACTGGGTTTCTGATTAGAAAAATCTTTATCGCATTGATATTGAAAAAAATTTCTACATTGGGAAATGGAACTTTCTCATTAATAGGGATATCTATTAGCTGAGAGTATCTTCCAATGTTGGACTAAGCTGATAGTCGGGAAATGTAATGCAGTGGTATACCGGGTCATAGAACTGAACCAGTGTAGCAAGAACTCCTTCTACCATGCTAACTTTCAATAAAGATTAAAGTCCTCCAAAATTTGCTTTAAATGCTTCTGGATCTGCTACCAGCCTTCCTAGTTTCTCCAGATCATCCAACTTTGGACTCTTGAATGTAAACTTATGGGTTTTCTGTCGCCTAAAGCCCATTTTGAAAACTGATAAATACAACAAACGTTCTTTAAGTTCTTTTAAAGAATAAAAGTAAATGATGTTTTTTAAAAGTGTTTTTTAATTATATGAATGCATCAATGCAGCATACAAAAACACGGTGAAAACATGGGTTCAAAGGTTCGTCGTCATGAGGTTAGAGCTTTACCCATTCCCAAGGATTTTTATACTATGACAAGATTTTTGTACTTTTAGATCATGTAAGTCAAGGTCAATGGGTAAATGTTTACTAAATACTCAACATTATGAGTATCCAACTAGAAATCACCGGGTTGTCGCAGAGTACGCTATAAACATCGATTTCCATTGGATACCTAGACTGATTCAGGGACTTTTAAGAGTGAACTCGATTGGGATTTTCGGATCCCTACAAGCCAACTTAATTATACCCTACTTATCTTAGAGATCACTCGAACTCACCCATATGAGGCTTAATCGCATTCCCATTTTGAAGAGACCACCCCAAGGATATCATTCGAATAAATATTTTTGTAGAAACATAAACATAAAGCAGTATAAAAGCAATTTATAAAAGGGATAAAAAAGCAGTATATATACATCTTCCTAAAACTAGGGCTTTCCATCTAAAATGTTTTGAGAAAAACAGTAAGAAAGATCAAAGGTACTCCCACTTTGGTCGCCATTGTTCTGTAGCTCGGTTTTTATGGTACTGAAGAACAACCGATTAATGCTCCATTTCAATCCATTTTTTATCCTATGAGGTTGATTAAGAAAGGGAAATAGATGTCTCCAATTAACCCTTCTTACATACTGATTTTAAACAGGTGACTGTTGGTTTACATATGCTATCAAAATAGTGGGTCCCTTTTAGATTATTCACAATAAGTTTAGGATATATCTGATGTTCTTGATATTTGTGATGGTTTCTTGAATTTGGGAGTGAGTTGAGATTTAGAAATATAAGTTAGATATATGTTTTTTGGAGGATTTTCTGATATTTTTTGGATAGGTCTGAGGACCTAATTGTTGTTTTTTGTTTGGTCTGCTCGCAAAGATCTTACGACCTTCTGCCTACGTACCCCAAAAAGATAATTGAGGGATCAGAGCATCTTAGTTCCTCCTAAGGCCAAGGCTATGAGGAGGGATTTTTGTATCTTGATCAAAGATCAAGATGAATGATGCTCAAATGGTTTGCTTGATTTGAGTCCAAGTGGAAACTTTGTAGTTCGGTGCTTGAATTGCATAGATCAAGGTATAAGCTAAATATGGTATCTTGAATTGTATAGCTCAAGAAAGAATAGACTGGTACCCTAAATTTCATAGCTTAAGGAGGACTGAATGGTTATCTTGAATTGCATAGCTCAAGAAAGGCTGAATGTTTACCTGAGTTGCATAGCTCAGGAAAGCTGGATGAGGGTATCTTAATCTGAATAGCTCAAGATAGGCTGGATTTGGGTGAATATCTTAGTTATAGTCCAAGTGTATGAATGTATGGAAAGTGATCTTAGTTATAGTCCAAGTGTATGACTATCATGATTTGAATGTCTGTCTTAGTTATAGTCCATGATTATGACTTAATTGTTTGACTCAGAGATGTGAGAATTTGTTATCTCTAAAGTGTTTGATTGGAAAGTGTTTGGGGACTTTATGTGCCTTGATTGAAGCCCAAGGTTGCAACTCAAAAAAGAAAATTGACTTTTTTGAGGTAATTTTTTTGTATCCTGATTTGGAGGCCTGGGATGATGAAGCTTATTTGTTAGAGACTGACTCATGATTTATTTGTATCTTGAACGAAGCCCAAGTTTGGAGACTGACTCTTGAAGTAGAGTGTTTGTCTGTTTATTGTGAAGGTTGAGGTCATCAGATTTTCCTTTGTCTTGGTGGATTCTATTGCACAAAGCCTAAGAGGAGGCTATCTTGTTCCTATTATTTTAGGAAGCCTTTGCGGATGCTTGCATTAATCCCAAGCAGAGGCTAAGTTACCTTTAGGAGGCCCGTGGGTCCTTGAACTAAGCCCAAGAGGAAACTGAGTATTTCTAAGCCTGAGAAAAGGCACCTTTAAGAGGCCTGAGGGTCCTTGAACTAAGCCCAATAAGAGGCTATGTTTTGCCCTAGATCTAGTTATCTAAGAGAGTTCTATGTTATTCAAAGGTTGGTCTAGTGATTTTGACGATAACCTGGCAACTTAGAGATTCTAGCCGAGATGCATATATATATATATATATATATATATATACACAATAGATATAAAGATGCATGTAGACAATTAAATGTGTTAGTAAATGTGTTGAACATTTTTTTAGTATGCCTTTTGCTATGGTTTGAGTATTCTTAAATGATTTTTAAGAATGATGTTGGGAGTTACACTAGGAGGCAGAGGCCCAACATCCCCGGGGAAAGAGATTACAAATCAGTTTTATTATTGTATCCTCATTAATTGATTAAGAAGTGTATTATTATCTTTGCTTTAATATGAAAGGAATAAAGATAGTTTTGATTATGTCTTATATTCTAACGCTCAGACGGAAGTTTTAGAAAACTGTGAGAAGTTAGAGGTAGAAAGGGTGGCTCAAAAGCCAATAATAGGGCTTAAAAATAAGGATTCCTATGGAAGTTGTGTATTTTAATTATCTGATGATTTCATACACAAGGTAGGACTTGGGTGCTGAAAAGTTGTCTACCACTCAGAAAGCAATTCATCGGAGTGTGGACTCAGTCTAGTTGAGGGTGTATTAGATCTTTAGTTTTAAAAGATGAAAAATAAAAAGGAATGGGACTTGTTAAAAAGTTGCCCATGAATCTCTATTTAGGAGATTGAAAATTGTTTGTGAAAATAGTGGGGGGGGGGGGAGGGGGGGTCAGGACTTATACGGAATCCTGGCGGAGTTTTAAAATAGACCGGAGAAACTTTAAAACAAAATAATGGATCCTAAACACAAAGGATTCCCCATGACACATTTTTACAATTAAATTTAGAATACAAAAGGTTATGTGTAAAGAATCAAACAATGAAATCCACAGAGGGTATTTACAGTTCAGTGAAAAAGGCGATTGCACCGAGTGTTTTAAATAGCCGGTATAAATCCTAATGGTCTATGTTTCAAAAATCCAATTTTGAGGGTATAAGATCAAAACCCTAAATTTGTATTTATTTAATAATTATTTTTGAATAAAAAATAATAAAATTTTGAAAAATCTCAAACATATATGAAAAAGAAGTTAAAATCTTGGATCAATGTTTGAAATTTGTGTTTTATCCATGAAATTACTTGAGTTTCATTTATGTTTGAAAAATCAAGAAAAGAAAGATTTTAAATTATTGAAAAATAGTTAAAATTAATTCTTTTATAAAAATTAAAAATATATTAAATAAATAAATTTTTATTTTTATGTTTTGGTGGAATAAAATACTTTAGAATATTTGTGAATTTTTAGAAAAATAATCAACTCAAAATCATTAAAATTGAAAGAGAAATTAATTTTTGAAATCATTTAAAAAAAAAATCAAAATATTAAAATATTTGAATTTGAAAAAGGGCGTCAAGAACATCAAGAACATGTGTGTGTTCTTGCTCTGGCCCCAGAATTTGCAAAATCATCTCTATCTCATGGAATACGCAACCATTTGAGATGAAATAAACATGAAAGTTGTGTGTTTTGATCTCACGAACACAATGGAACAAATTAATTTATTTTATTTTAAGTGTAGAGTGAGATATATGAACATGAACTCAAGAACACTAACTATGCAAAAGAAATCATGCATTCTTATGTGTGAGTGTTATGATTCAATTTTTTGAGGTGAACCACTCGACTCATGATGATAAACAATTGGCAAAGGTATGGAAATGTGCATGGATCATGAAGATAAAGTATGAGGCTTACCTGATTGCAGGTGAGATTGAATTTCTGCACAAATCTTGTTCCAAATGAAAGATTATGACTTCTACAACTTCAATGGATGATGTGGAGTGGATTTCACCCTTTGGAACTCTTTGAAACCCTCTGGATTAGATTGTGGAAATCCAGTTACAGGTTGATCAAGTGGAAGAGTGAGTTTTTGATGGAGGTTGTAAGCACCCCAAATTTGCCCTCACCCATTCACACCATGGCTTGTGATCTTTTCATATGCATAAGTTCAATCATAGCATCTCATACCACATTTTTGATTCACTGCATTGCTCCTAAGTCATCTGCATCTAGGGTTTGTGGTTTGAGCTATCCAAGAGCCACTTGAGCCACTCCAAAGTTCTTCAGTAACTTCAAAGGGGTCCATGTATGTTCAATCATCATATTATATCCCCACAAATTCAAGAAAGCCAAAGAATTACAAGAATTGGAAATGGCATGGAAGCAGAGCCAGGATTAACTGCACAGATGACCTAGAATTAGGGTTTTGGTTTCAAAGGCCATAACTCCAAATGTTTTGGTCATTCTTGTTCCTATTGGTCTCTATATGGTATGAGGATCATGCATATCAATTTTCATGAAGAAATTCCATGGGGAAGGCATCTCATCAAGAGTTGACTTCTTGAGCAAGTCAGTGCACAATCAGGGCATCTGAGGCCCCCAATGACCCAACCAAAGGGTGTTCTTCATCATTTTGAATGTGTATGGTCTTTATTTGATCATAGAAGATGTTAGAAGTTCACAAGATTGAAGAATTTCAAGCCATTTGCAAAGTTGCCTTTTCGGGAAAATGACTTGTAATGGAAACTTGCCATTTTGGGAAACTTTTTCAACCCTCTCTTTTTGATTCAAAAATGCTTCAAATGGGAAAACTTTGGTCATGAAAGTTGTAGAATGGATCATTCCCTTTTCAAAAAGTACAAGAACTCATTCTAATTCATTTTGGATCAAAAGTTATGGCTTGTCAAAGTTGGGGAAAATCACATAATTTCAAGTTATGTACCAAAGGGGCAAAGTTGCAAAATCCCTTGCCAAGGTAAAATGAGACCTCAAAGTGACTTCTAATCCTTGCACAAACATAAACCATTGCCTAAAATTCAGAATGCACCAAGAGATTGTCCATTTTCATGACTTGTGGATCAAGAAATCACAAAGGGGGCCAAAAGTCACAAAGTTGCAAAACCTATGACAAACCCTAATCCACTTGCTGCCTTGCCTCTAATCCATTTCCATGGCTCTCCCTAAACTCATCTGAGCCCAACCATGCCCCTATCACAGCCTTACACTTGCCCATACCTCAAGTACACCTAACCTTGACTTTTTGCATAAAGACCCATACCAATCAAGCTAGGCCAGACCAACTCCTCTGACCTATCCAAGAGTGATAAGTGGACCAAATGCAACACAACACACCAGACACACAAGCCTGAAACACTCTCCAAGCCATAGCTCCAAGTTTTTCCCTCTTATGCATTTTCATTCGAAACACATCACACAAGCATCAAACATAAAAACAAACTACACAGAACATCTCAGCATGTCTCACTGATCATCCCTGACCCTTCACCTTGCCCTGAAACTCCCTGAAACTGAAACACGATTCCTTCCCCTCTCTGAACAGAACTTGATCAAACTCACAAATCAGCCATTCTAAACTCCAACCAAGCTTCATAACTTCATCAAGAGGATCATTGGGACCATTTTGAAGCAAAGAGGCAAGCAGAAAGCTCCTGGACTAAAAGCTCAATCTCAGGTAACATGATGAACAATTTTTCCAGAACCTTGATTTCTTGTTAGAATTTTGTTCTATATGTTGCCCTGATCATGGGGATCTAATTATTTTTGAAAATGAGCCAGAAACAAGCATGTATTGATTGTCTGAAAGTTTGCCCGTGAAAATGTTTTGCTTCGATTCTCCTTGCTCATGCTTGATAAATGATGTTTGATGATGGATTTGAGTTTAGTTTTGATAGGAGATTGTTTCTGGGCAATTAATTTGGGTTAGGGTGGCCTGTAGTAGAAGCTAGGTATTTGGTTTCGCCGGAGAAGACGACCGGAGCACTGTTCCGGTCGTCTGAATGTGTTTAGCCCTAATTGCGTCATTAATGAGAGTTTAAACGTGGACCGTAGATGCGTTTGACTTAGGTTGACTCCCGCGTGAACGAATGGCCTGGATGCTTCATTAAAGCCCTAATCCCTGATTAATTAATTAAAATCCTGTTTAATTAATTTATAAAACAAATTAGCCAGGTTTGAATCTGGGCCTTTGGATCTGGCGCGCAGTCAACCAGTCCAAGCCCAGATCAAATCCTGGCCCTCCCCTTTGCATACTTTCATTTCTTTTATTTTTATTTGCATTTAAATTCTTTTATCTTTCACATTTTATTTAAAATAGCAAAATACCTTTAAAAATTATGATAATTTTTGTCAGAGTTTTCATTAATTTTTAAAACCCAAAAATATTTTTATTTTCTTTTTTTGCATTAAAAATTTATTTTTAAATCATTTAAATGTTTATTTTTAATTAGTTAATGAAAATTAATTAATTAAAAATACATTTAGGTATTTAAAAATCACAAAAAATTCATATTGCATTTAGAAACATTTAGAAACATTGTCCAACTCTCAAACCAAATTTATTTTTTGTTCTTGATGCCTTTTGATTCTTTTCATTGGAATTAATTTCATTTTTAGGCAATATTTTGTTTCAAACTTCAAAAATTTCATTCTGCCTAACCATTGAGAGTTGGATGATTCTTCTTCTTGCATTGCACTCTACACAGCATGTAGTTTATAGGATAAAATTGGCTGGATTTGATCTTGCATTTTCAATTTGTTTAGCATTTTTCTTGGTGAAGTACCCTAAAACCCTAGCAATCTTAGGAAATTCACAACTTTCACTAGGTTAAGAGTTGGATCCTCTCCTTTGGGCAGTGAGTTTGTATAGGTTTAGGGTATCTTTGATTGCATTTTCAAATTTTTATCATGTCATTTGCTTCTGGTTTTGGATTTTTGCTTTGCATGATGCATGTAACCCTAATTTGTGCTTTCCTTTGCATCCATTTCTCATTTGCTTGCATCCAATGACTTGTCATGACATTTTGTGCATCCACATGATTCATAATACATATTAGGACATATTAGAATCATGTTTGATCATTGCATCTTTCATTTTCCATGTTGTATGTTCATTGCATTTCATAACTTTTCATGTATGTTCATGGTTCAAAGCATGCCTCATTTGCATCCTTATGTTTATTTGATCATTCTCATGCCTTGCATCATGTTTGTATCAATTCTTAGCATCATTAACATCATACTTATGCTTCTGGTTTTGGTTTTCATCATGACATTGCACCTCATTTGCATTGCATTTCATTTTCTTATGCTAACATTTCAGGTGGTAAGTTGTTTGAGAAGTGAATTTGCCTTCACTTCTCATGATCTCTTCTCATCTCTCTTGCATATTTGATGCATTTTGTATGTGTTTTAGAGTGGGCTTGTTCATTCATGTTCATCTCTTACTTTCCTTCTTCAAGCAACTTGACTTCTTAAGTGAAGCAAGTTGTTTTGATTCTATTTGCTCCTTGCTCCTTTCATCTGCTTCCTTCCTGGTGGTTTCTCTGAAGATCTTTTGCAAACCTCATTAACCCTAGGAACAACCAAGCATGATAATAATTAGGGTTTGATTAGTCTCCCCACTTAGCTTTTACCTTTGTGTCATCTTTTGAGTCTTCTCTTCTCATCTCATAATCAGGGACTAAACCCTAAAGGCTTTAAGGCTTTGTGATTAAGCTTATGCCTGCATCCTTCTATTAGGATGGAGTGTATAACTTTAATCCTAAGTGTTAAACCTTTAATGTGTTTAAATCCTTTAATCAATTCACTTAATAATCATCAAGACATCAAGCTTGTAACTTGGGCCTTGCATTAGGGTTCTAATTCTTCCTTAATTGGTTAAGAAGGACTAACCCTAGTGTTAATGGACAAGTCCCCCTCAAGTTGTCTTACAAACCATAAAAATCACTTCTTCATCTTATCATTAACTAAAATCCACTTTAATAAAGGCTTTGTTTTGTCATGAGGTTAATCCCTAATCATGGATTAAGTTGAGGTATCTTTCTCAGCTTAAATGTTCTCATCTATTATCCTTCTATTAGGATGGTGTAATGAGTCCATTAAATCTTTGATTATGGCTTAAACTCATTACTTAACACTAAACAAAAACAACAAAAACATCTAAATAATCACAAGTAGGTTAATGATCTTAATCCTACATCGTGGTGATTAAGTGTGAGATGCTGACTTCACACTTAAGGTATTCTCATTACCCCTAATCAGAGGGAGGATGTGATGAGTTTACTAACCCTTGGGTTAGGCTTAAGCTCATTAACTTATGACAAACTTCAAAAGGCAATAAAAGACTGAAAACACAAAAAAACAAACAATAATTGGCTCCTCCGGGATTCTTTTCTCATCATCTCCACTCACAAACGAGAACTTGTTTCTTCCGTCTAATCCAAAACAGTTTGCACCTGAGCCAGACAGGTCATACACTTGAGCATAGGCAAGTAAGCAGTTCATCAGTCAATTTATCTTTCAGTCTCTTTGGGTCGAACTACGGTGTTCTGACTTCCTCATTGCACGAGAGGATACGTAGGCATAACTTAACAGTTATCGAACAAAAGTCTCTGTATATTCCCCCCTCCTTCCAGCATTATTCTTTAAGCCTCATAGTCTTGAGCTTTACACTCCTGTTCTTACACTGACACTTATCATATTTCACTTCACTTTCTTATAGCACCGACACTTGCATTCTTTCCAGCTTTGATACACAGATTGCACTGACACTACCCCTTTAAAACACAAATCTTTCAAGCGTGGATCCCGTCGAGTACGGCGGACAATCTGGGTGCTAATACCTTCCCAGGTTGTAATCAACCCCCTTTCTCAGTCTCTCTGGTTCGCAACCGTCTTATCCATATCTTTCTAGGTCTATGCAGCATTGCCTTTCCTTCGGGATAAAAATGCCTAGCTGGCGACTCTTTTCTTCTGAGTTCACCCTTGTGTGTTCTCTCTCTTCCCCTTTCGCCGATCGTTCGCGTCTGTACCCTTTCTGACCCGGGTGTCATTTTGGTGGGAGCGACAGAGGTGTTTTAGGTGTTTGGATAGCTTCCATGTACCATATATGATGTGTTTAAACTGTTGATTTTAGTTGATTGAGGTTGCAACTCAAAACCCAATAGCTACTTGCAAGAACATGAAGTTTTGGAGCTTTGAGAGTGAAAGAGAGTAAGCAGTGAATTGCAGTGCTTTTATCGGTGTTTATGGATCATTTAGAACCTCTACTTATAGGAAAAGATGTTGTGATCTGTAACACCCCAAATCTACCCGGCAGAAAATCATAAATCAGAGTTTCAAAAATTCAACAACAAAACAGGATGCTACATTTTTTCAACTTTAACAAATTCATTTAATTTCGTAAACATCGATACATAACACTTTCAAATAGGATGAAACAATAATGTCAACTCTTATTCAATTCCTTGAAATAAAACAACTTTTACAGATTGACAGCGGATCCACAAATATTCAACTTTGGATCAGTTAACATCTTATTCAACCTAACAACTTGGTAATAACATATTTCTCATTGAAACAACTTAAAATAACAACAACTAAATATAACAATAAAATAATTAAGCATTCATCCCCCTGAGTGTTACGTATCAGAGCGACAACACCAACTTGATTACGAAAGTAAGCAAGTCTAAACTGGAATACCTGCACGTTACCAATCAAGGTAACATTCAACAACAGAAAGGGGTGAGATATCGAACCATATAAACAAGAGTATGATAGTTAATACGCTAGATAGAATCATACAATTTTCACACTATCCACAACAACGTCTTACTAAACACCCCAAACAATAAACATATTTTATCAACTTAATTCACACATCAACATTATCAATTCCAACTATAAACTTAGCATACACACCTTCATCAACTTCAACGAACATATACAACATATTCAACTTCTTCAACATCAGCATAATCGACTTCATGAACATAAACATATAAACAACTCAGGCAACATAATCATATAATCAACTTATCTAACATAATCATATAATCAAATTATCCAGCATGAACCACTTACTCAACATAATCAACTTAAACCACATAATCCACTTAAATATACATAAACAACTTATTCAACTTGAGCAACGTACACAACTTTATCAACGTAAGCAACAACACAACACTTAAACAACGAACAACTCAAAACAACATACTACCAACGTAGCAACTTAAATTCAACACGATTCAACCTTGGCTATAGGCCTACAAATTTCAACGCCGGTCATACGACCTACAACTTTAATAATCAACGTTGGTCATTCGACCTTCAACTTAGTAATGCCCATATAGCGGAGCAAATCAATATACACAACAGTACTAGAAAAAATACACACGTGCATCACAACTCAACAAAATACACTGACTAAAATCACCTACTAATTATTACAAACTACCTCGTCAATTTTCGACTAACTCTGGACAACTAATTTTTTTTCTCGCTTAATTGGCTAAATCGGCACTATTTCGACCTTCTTTGACTAATACGAATTTATTAAAAGTTTTGTCAATTTTCATGTTCCCTGCTACACATTTACTGCTAACATCACCTACTGTCATGAATTTACTCAGTCCAGTTTTTCTTCCTGTCAAAAATTCATTCTGTTTCGGCTAAAATCCTATTAAACTACTTAATCTGTTAAACTAAGTAATTTACTCAACTAATTAACTTAATTAACTACTCAAAAGTTAGTATGACTTTAATACAAATATATACTCCTTTTAGTTAATTTAATTAACTACTTACTAATGAATAAAATCATGGCAAGGGCCATGATTCCACGGCCTGTGCCGTAAGTGTATGGTATGTGCCATACAAAGTATGGCCTGCACCATTCTCTTTTTTTTTTAATAACCCAGGTGGCCTGCGTCACACTTGTTGTGGCTTGTGCCACACTTGTTGTGGCCTGCGCCACCCATCCTGTACAATCGTTCATCCCAATTTAATTTTTGCTTTCGGCAACCGATTAATCCACAACGAAATTCATAAATCAAGTATACTATTATACCACGGAAAAAAACATTTATTTGCCACTAAATCGGAGCAACACCAATTAACACAAATTCAACAACGGAAAATACGAAAATCATATAACCCCAATCCCACATATTAATAATCATAATCCCGGTTATATAATTCGAACCCCACCCTTACCTTAATCGATGGTCGTTTCGAATCTCCGATCGACTTTCTGATTGGGCTTCTGACGGTGACTTCTCGTAACCGCTTCCTCCATTTTCCTCGTTTCCCAATTTAACTCGTTCTAACTTTTCACGTTCCACTTTCTCAACTTCTACTGATTCAACTTCTCCCCTTGACTAATTCTCCATTTTTTTTTATTATAATTATTATAATAATAATTCAATCTTAATTGAGCATTCTAATCTGTAACCCCACGACTTCTACCATCCACGCCACAATTAGCCCCACTTAAATAAAAACTCTCATAATTTCATAATATTAATTCCAAATATTATTTCTCCCGACTAAACCAACTAATTATCGGCTATCAAATAAATCGCCCAAACTACAAAATCAACGTATTCAACTATAAACGCAAAATATCCAATATTATTATCCACATCTTAAATCAACTTATTTAATAAATTCAACTCGAATCAACTTATAAACATCAACGAATTATTCCGATATTTCGGAAATCAACTTAAATCAACTTCGAATACACAAAACACCACAATTCAACACAACACAATACACTTATTTTTAATTAAATAATTAATTAAATAAACGGGCGTTACAACTCTCCCCCACTTAAAATATTTTCATCCTCGAAAATTTATCTGATTCGACTACCCCACTACTTATTTATTCCGACTAATTAACTCCCGTCCTCGAAAGGCAACCCCACTTATAATATAGACAACAATTCATAACATCAACGTTGACAACAACACAAAGAACAATCAAGCAATACACTTGACAACCATCAACACAACACAACGAGTAACCAACTTACAACTTAGAAGACATCAACATAAGAACATAAAACTTAATCACAACGTTAATACAACCAAACTACCAACATCATTGTCATTCGCATACGAACGACGACACCACACCACACGCTCCCTGCGTACTCTGATTACTTGCAATTTACAAAGTTTACCGAGTGTAAATCCAACTTACAATCACCAAAATCGACATATCAACAAAGCCTCTGACTCACTCCTCGGAATTTTCATTCCAACAGGTATTCTAACTCTTTCGTAGTTACCGAATAGTTACAAATTAGATCCTTAAAATAACGCCTCTAAACATTCAACCAATTACAACTGCGACTACTTCCAAATCTTGGATAAAATATTCATATACTTCCATGAATTCCCAATTATCATCAACATAGACTACAACTTTACTATCTTTCATTAACATGTCCTCTAAATACATAACATTATTACAACAACATATAATATCTGAGTTCACTTAACTCCAACCAGATCAATCATTTTCTTCGCTCCCAATTAATCTAACAACCAAATCATCGATTCCTACTTATATGGACACTATGCTTCATAGATTCTTATCCGAGTCAACACCACAAAACAACTCTTCTTGTTCTAACCAAAACTCCACTTTAATACACCAACTTATAATTTCACTTCTTCTAATACTTGCAACTTAGATTCATACGACAACACCTCTGAATGTTCAACATAGATACAACCACGACAACTTCCAAATTTTGGACAATAACTATACACTTCCTGAATTTCCAATTATTCTCAACACAACTACAACTTTACCATCTTAAAATAACATATCCTTCGAAAATCATCTTAACACACTACATCATTAGGACAATATAAGATGCATCGATACAACAGTTTCCACAAGATAACTCATATTTCTCTGCTCCTAACTAATCCAACGTATCGAATCCTCGATTCTTACTCATACTAACACAACCTTTCATAAATTCTTATCCGAACCAACACAACCAAAACAACTATCCATGTTCTAATCAAAATCAAGCTTTAATAAACCCACTTAAAATTCCACTTCGTCTGGCTCTTGCAACTCAACTCTATCCTACATTCTTGACAATCTTGGTTTTACTTTACCATATACTTTACTTTTGAATTATCCCCAAGAAAACTTCAGGCCTCGTACCATTTAAATCATCACAAACAACATTCTCATTATCCAGAGTTCAACTACGAATTTCCCTAATAGTATTTAATCCCAATGCAACTTCATACCATCATTCTTAAATCTGACTAACATTATTATATATGATTCTCCATAAACAATTCAAACAATACTCAATTGCCCATCTCGACTTCAACTGATTTAACTCATTTACCATACTAGTCGGTATGACACATCTATCCATCAATTATAATTTTGTCTGCTATCAACAATAGATTAAGGGTGATCAGTTCCTCAATTTGTCAATAGACATCCGAAAACCATAACGGTGGCATAAATAATCATTATTCAACATAATAGCGTACTTCAACTTGTGCCCAAAGTCCGTAAGTATAATGCTCCACCAACTTTCTACGGCTTATCCACTTCTCTTTAGTCTCCAAAAATTTTGACCTCGTCAATTATACCAATGCATCCCAAAATTCGATACACAATCTATTATACACGCTCCAAGCGCAACCCAACTTTAAATACCCTTCTAACACCGGAGCATCCACAACATCAACAGAATCCAATTTGGTTCGCTCCAATTACAACTCTCATCCAAGTTAAAGGATTTAACAACACTAATCAACTTCGATCTTCCTCTCAACATCACCATCATCTAACATATGCACTTTAATTGTCCTCATTCGACATAAATCGTATCTCTATGCATTCTCCGATACCAACATTTTATTATTTAATAAAATTTTCATCTTTCCAAATTTTCAGCAATAGACATTCAACTTCGAACACAATTATCTCTTCCAATCATGACTTTCATCCAAATTATAATTCTTAACAACACAATTCAAACATCCGTCTTCCTCTAGACATTACTACCATCTAACATTAGCACTTTAATCATTCTCATTACATATTTATTCATTCTCTGAATACTTATGCATTCCCTCTAATACCAACATCTTATTATTTTTCCAACATTTTCATCTTTCTAAAATTTCCAGCAACCCACGCTCCACTTCGAAAGCAATTATCTTCTCCAATACAGACCTCAAAATCACAAAATTATATTCTAACATGAAGAGAAATTTGTGCAGATTCCAGAACTTCAAGAATCGCTTGAATCCGACTTACGAGTAAAACGTTATCCCCATCGCAATGGGACTGGTCAACAATTTTCGTATGCAGAATTTCCAAAATCAGCAACAGACCCAACTATTAAAACCTACTTCTCTTCCTCATAATAAACCTCCTGAATGTAAATCTTATATGCAAATTGTAGGGAATTCTATACGCTTTCCAAAAAGTCCAGAACCGCTTCAATTCGATTCACGGTTAAAGAGTTATGCCACTTCTAGTGACAGCTGCTCCAAGATTGCAAAAACCAGAATTTTGAGATTGGCGAACATAAGTTCTATCTCTCTCGCTCTTACTTCCAAGCTCTACTAAGAAAATTACTCTTCTTCCAACTTTGAAAATTACTCGACTTAATCCAACTACACTCAAAGCGAAACAATATACCGACTTGGTCCGTCAACTTATCATTTCCATCAACATAAATCTTCCTCCTCAAACAATTCTCATATAAAATATACGCACTTCTCAAATTTGACCGATATGAATTCATGAGTCCATGCTCTTGCCGATCTGCAACAACATCTCTTTAACAACCTTGCACTCTTGCAATCAACATCAACTTTGAACCAATTTCTACATTCCAACAACAGTCCGGGAGTCAAGCTTCTCCCCCCACTTAATTCCAGCCAACACCTGCAGACAACGACTAGAAACTAACAACAAGTACCGACAGTGTTTCACACACATGTCGTGTACTAAGGAATCAACAACGTTAGACAACTTTGGCCAGACAGACCGACCTGCTCTGATAACACTAATGTAACACCCCAAATCTACCAGGTGGAAAATCATAAATCAGAGTTTCAAAAATTCAACAACAAAACATGATGCTATATTTTTTCAACTTTAACAAATTCATTTAATTTCGTAAACATCGATACATAACACTTTCAAATAGGATGAAACTATAATGTCAACTCTTATTCAATTCCTTGAAATAAAACAACTTTTACAGATAGGCAGCGGATCCACAAATATTCAACTTTGCATCAGTTAACATCTTATTCAACCTAACAACTTGGTAATAACATATTTATCATTGAATAAACTTAAAATAACAACAACTAAATATAACAATAAAACAATTAAGCATTCATCCCCCCGAGTGTTAGGTATCAGAGCGACGACACCGACTTGATTACGAAAGTAAGCAACTCTAAACTGGAATACCTGCACTTTACCAATCAAGGTAACATTCAACAACAAAAAGGGGTGAGCTATCGAACCATATAAACAAGAGTATGATAATTAATACGCTAGATAGAATCATACAATTTTCACACTATCCATAACAACGTCTTACTAAACACCCCATACAACAAACATATTTTATCATCTTAATTCACACATCAACATAATCAATTCCAACTATAAACTTAGCATACACACCTTCATCAACTTCAACGAACATATACAACATATTCAACTTCTTCAACATCAGCATAATTGACTTTATGAACATAAACATATAAACAACTCAAGCAACATAATCATATAATCAACTTATCCAACATAATCATATAATTAAATTATCCAGCATGAACCACTTACTCAACATAATCAACTTAAACCACATAATCCACTTAAATATACATAAAAAACTTATTCAACTAGAGCAACATACACAAATTTATCAACGTAAGCAATAAGAACAACTTTATCAACTTGGCAACATAAACAACACAAACAACATAATTAATGCGACACGGAATGTGACTCGAATGTGCATATGCATGTGGTACCATTGGAGTAAAACTCCCAACTTAAAATATACCAGGTTATTGAGGTATCTGCAAAGCATAAGCCTTCAACTTAATAATCTTGCCAATCCAGGCCAACATGGTGAGCATCCGCTCCAACTTAGAAATGCAATGTATGCCATGCGACCAACAACGCAACACTTAAACAACGAACAACTCAAAACAACATACTACCAACGTAGCAACTTAAATTCAACACGATTCAACCTTGGCTATAGGCCTACAAATTTCAATGCCGGTCATACGACCTACAACTTTAATAATCAATGTTGGTCATTCGACCTTCAACTTAGTAATGCCCATATAGCAGAGCAAATCAATATACACAACAGTACTAGAAAAAATACACACGTTCATCACAACTCAACCAAATACACTGACTAAAATCACCTACTAATTATTACAAACTACCTCGTCAATTTTCGACTAACTCTGGACAACTAATTTTTTTTCTCGCTTAATTGGCTAAATCGGCACTATTTCGACCTTCTTTGACTAATACGAATTTATTAAAAGTTTTGTCAATTTTCATGTTCCCTGCTACACATTTGCTGCTAACCTCACCTATTGTCATGAATTTACTCATTCCAGTGTTTCTTCCTGTCAAAAATTCATTCTGTTTCGGCTAAAATCCTATTAATTAATCCATTAAACTAATTTACTTAATTTAATTAACTACCTAATCCGTTAAACTAAGTAATTTACTCAACTAATTAACTTAATTAACTACTCAAAAGTTAGTATGACTTTAATACAAATATATACTCCTTTTAATTAATTTAATTAACTACTTACTAATGAATAAAATCATGGCAAGGGCCATGATTCCACGGCTTGTGCCGTAAGTGTATGGTATGTGCCATACAAAGTATGGCCTGCGCCATACTCTTTTTTTTTAGATAACCCAGGTGCCTTGCGCCACACTTGTTGTGGCCTGCGCCACCCATCCTGTACAATCTTTCATCCCAATTTAATTTTTGCTTCCGGCAACCGATTAATCCACAACGAAATTCATAAATCAAGTCTACTATAATACCATGGAAAAAACATTTATTTGCCACTATAAATCGAAGCAACACCAATTAACACAAATTCAACAACGGAAAATACGAAAATCATATAACCCCAATCCCACATATTAATAATCATAATCCCGGTTATATAATTCGAACCCCACCCTTAACTTAATCGATGACCGTTTCGAATCTCCGATCGACTTTCCGATTGGGCTTCTGACGGTGACTTCTCGTAACCGCTTCCTCCATTTTCTTCGTTTCCCAATTTAACTCGTTCTAACTTTCCACGTTCCACTTTCTCAACTTCTACTGATTCAACTTCTCCCCATGACCAATTCTCCTTTTTTATTTTTCTTTTTATTATAATCATTATAATAATAATTCAATCTTAATTGGGCTTTCTAATCCGTAACCCCACGACTTCTACCATCCACGCCACAATTAGGCCCACTTAAATAAATACTCTCATAATTCCATAATATTAATTCCAAATATTATTTCTCCCGACTAATTACCGGCTATCAAATAAATCACCCAAACTACCAAATCAACGTATTCAACTATAAACGCAAAATATCCAATATTATTATCCACATCTTAAATCAACTTATTTAATAAATTCAACTCGAATCAACTTATAAACATCAACGAATTATTCCGATATTTCGAAAATCAACTTAAATCAACTTCGAATACACAAAACACCATAATTCAACACAACATACTACACTTATTTTTAATTAAATAATCAATTAAATAAACGGGCGTTACATGATCCACAAGAAATCTTGAACTGAACAGATAAGCTCAATCTTGGTACATCTGCACTCTTCACACGAATCTGGTGATAACCCGACTGTAGATCAATCTTCGAGAACATACAGGCTCCCTTCAACTGATCTAACTGGTCATCTATCCTTGGCAAGGGGTATTTGTTCTTGATGGTTACTTTGTTCAACTGGCGATAGTCGATACATAAATAAACCCCACCATCCTTCTTCTTTAATAGAAACACTAGAGCTCTCCAACACAACCAAAACAACAAAATTACAAAATTATATTCTAACATGAAGAGAAATTTGTGCAGATTCCAGAACTTCAAGAATCGCTCGAATCCGGCTTACGAGTAAAAAGTTATCCACATCGCAATGGGACTAGTCAACAATTTTCGTATGCAGAATTTCCAAAATCAGCAGCAGACCCAACTATTAAAACCTACTTATCTTCCTCATAATAAACCTCCTGAATGCAAATCTTATATGCAAATTGTAAGGAATTCTATAAGCTTTCCAAAAAGTCCAGAACCGCTTCAATCCGATTCACAATTAAAGAATTATGACACTTCTAGTGACAGCTGCTCCAAGATTGCAAAAACCAGAATTTTGAGATTGACGAACATAAGTTCTATCTCTCTCGCTCTTACTTCCAAGCTCTACCAAGAAAATTACTCTTCTTCCAACTTTGAAAATTACTCGACTTAATCCAACTACACTCAAAGCGAAACAATATACCGACTTGGTCCATCAACTTATCATTTCATCAAAATAAATCTTCCTCCTCAAACAATTCTCATATAAAATATACGCACTTCTCAAATTCGACCGATATGAATTCATGAGTCCATGCTCTTGCCGATCTGTAACAACATCTCTTTAACAACCTTGCACTCTTGTAATCAACATCAACTTTGAACCAACTTCGACATTCCAACAACAGTCCGGGAGTCAAGCTTCTCCCCCACTTAATTCCAACCAACACCTGCAGACAACGACTAGAAACTAACAACAAGTACCGACAGTGTTTCACACACATGTCGCATACTAAGGAATCAACAACGTTAGACAACATTGGCCAAACGGGCCGACCTGCTCTGATACCACTAATGTAACACCCCATTTCTACCCGTCTTTAATTATTAAATCAGAGTTAAATAAAATCTCACAACGAACATGGAATGTCACATTTTCAACTTTTAAAACCGACAACAATTTAAATAATAAAATTCACTTCAAAACAACGCAACGGATTTCAACTTTATTAAAATTTAAACAATTTCAAATTCAACTTTAATTCGACTGACATCAAAACATTCAACTTGGTTCTTTTAACATAAAACAACTTGTAACTACTTCATAAACTTAAACAGAATCATAAATTCAAAACAAGCGTTTATCCCACCGAAGTGCTATGTGTAACACCCCAAATTTGCCCTCTTCTTTTTAAGCATCATATCATATCATATTCATCATGAACATATCATATTCTTGGCATCTTAGCATGGAAAGATGAGGCATAACATTCTCATGACCTAGCATTAGGCATATGATCATCTGTGGAGGGTTTTGAAGTATCACAAGCTATAACAAAGGGCCCAATGGATTTGTCCAAGTCCTATGGGAAGTCTACATTGCATTCACAAGTTCAAGATTATTCACAAAAGCCCAGGAGGTTGGAAGATCATCAGGGAATTCAAGCTAGGGCAAAGCTCCTACACAATGATCCCAAATTAGGGTTTGAGTTTCAAGCATGAAAACCTTGTGACTTTGGCCATTTAATTTGGGAAGAGTCTCTCATATGTTAAGAGGATCCTAGGGATGAAATTTGGTGATAAAATTCCTTGTGGAAGTCAGATATTTCTTCAATTGCTTGTAAATGAAGAAATTGGTCAACTGTGCATTCTAGAAGTCAACTGTGAGATTTCAAAAGGTCAAACCTCATTTTTCAAGCCAAGGGATGTTCTTATAACCTTAGAAGAGGTTTGGCAAAGTCAAAGATCAATAATCAAGAGGTTTTGAGGGGTTTTGCATTTTTTGGCATAAGTTTGGTCATGGAAATTTCCATTTTTAGTAACATTTTGCCCTAATTTTCAAGTAAGCATAACTTGGTGAAAAGAGCTTCAAATGGATTGCCATCAAACATGAAAATTGAAGATTAAAGCCTCCCATTTTTAAAAATTACAAGATCATTTTCATAGCCCTCATGGTTTGAGAGGAAAGCCCTTCGAAAGTTGGTGGATTTTTAGGGCATGGCATAAGTTTCAAGTTTACTCCAAAAGCAAAACTTCATGAAACTTATTTTCAAGTGTTGTTATGGACCAAATATGATCACATACTTACAAAGCATTGCCAAGAGTTGATTTTTTTTCATTTGAAGCATTTTTGGTTGAGAAAGAGGAGGTTGAAGAACTTTCCCAAAATGGAAAGTTTCCATTACAAGTCATTTCCATTTTTGGCAACTTTTGGTTTAGCTCAAATTTCTTCAATTTTGTGAACTTCCAAGCACTTCAATGATCAAATAAAGATCATATAACTTCAATTTGATGATAATACCCCTTTAGTTCCATGAACAGATGACTTCCCCAATGAATTTCTTCATCAAACTTGGTACATATGATCCTTATAGCATCTTAAGAACATTAGAAACAATAATGGCCAAAAAATTTAGAGTTAAGGCCTCTGAAACCAAAACCCTAATTTTGGTCATCTATGTAGTGAAAACCTTAGCTCTGCTTACATGCCTTGCCAGTTCTTGTGATTTCTTGAATTCCTTGAACTTTGAGGGATATAATATGATGATTGAATACACATGGACCCTCTTGGAATGCTTGGAGGCCTTTGGAGTGGCTCATATGGATCCTTGGATTGCTCAAATCACAAACCCTAGATGCAGATTAATTTGAACTATGCAGATGAAACAAATATGCAATATGAGATGGTACGCTTATGTTTATGCAAACATGAAAGATCACAAGCCATGGTGTGAAATGAGTGAGGTCAAATTTGGGGTGTTTACAGCAAGCAATAAATAAAGCAATAAATAAGCACAAGTAGCACATAACACCCCCGTAAACACAAATCAAACAAGCGCTAGGAGGAACCCACTAAAAGAACCAGAAGCCCTGGTTGCAATATAAGGGTCCCCAACAGAGTCGCCAAGTTGCCGCTCCCGAAGATTTGCATCCAGGTACAAGCGCGAACGGTCGGAGAAAGGAGAAATGAAATGAACTAAATAGAGTCGCCAGGTAGGCATTTTTATCTCGAAGGAAAGGTAATGCTGCATAAACCTAGAAAATATGGATAAGACGGTTGCGAACCAGAGAAACTGAGAAAGGGGGTTGGTTACAACCTGGGAAGGTATTAGCACCCAGATTGTCCGTCGTACTCGACGGGATCCACGCTTAAAAGATTGTGCTTAAAGGGGGTAAAGTATGTGCTATTTGTGTGCAAAATCTGGAGAAGAATATACAAGTGTCAGTGCAAAAGGGAGTGAAATGCTCAGGAACTGAGGCTTAGAAAAGAATGCTGAAAGAGGGGGATGACAAAGAGACTTTTGTTCGATAACAATTAAGTTATGCCTACGTATCCTTTCGTGCAATGAGGAAGTCAGAACACCGTAGTTCGACTCAAAGAGACTAGATGATAAATTGACTGTGAACTGCTTGCTTGTCTATGCTCAAGTGTATGACTCGTCTGGCTCGAGTGCTAACTGTCTTGCATTAGACGGAAGAAGCAAGTTCTTGTTTGCAAATGAGTGTGATGAGAAAAGAATCCCGGAGGAGACGATTATTGTTTTTTTTTGTGTTTTCAGTTTTGTTATTGTTTTTGGAGTTTGTCATAAGTTAATGAGCTTAAGCCTAAATCAAAGGTTTGTAGACTCATTATATCCTCCCTGATTAGGGTATGAGAATACTTAAGTATGAGATAAACATCTCAACTTAATTTCCATGATGATGTAAGATTAAGATCATTAACCTACTTGTGATTATTTAGATGTTTTAAGGTTTTTGTTTAGTGTTAAGTAATGAGTTTAAGCCATAATCAAGGATTAGTGAACTCATTACACCATCCTAATAGAAGGATAATAGATGAGAACACTTTAGTTGAGGAAGATACCTCAACTTAATCCATGGTTAGGGATTAAATTCATGACAAAACAAGCCTTTATTAAATGTATTTTAATTAAGAGGTGAGATTAACAAGTGGATTTTATGTTTGTAAGACAACTTGAGGGGGACTTGTCTATTAAACACTAGGGTTAGTCCTTCTTAACCATAAAGGAAGAATTAGAACCCTAATGTAAGGCCCAAGTTACAAGATGAAGTCTTAGTGATTATTAAGATGATTTTATTAAGAGGTTTAAACAAATTAAGGGTTTAACACTTAGGATTAAAGTTATACACTCCATCCTAGGAGAAGGATGCAGGCATAACCTTAATTCCAAAGTCCTAAAGCCTTAAAGGTTTAGTCTCTAATTATGAGATAAGAAGACAGACACAAAGAAGACTCAAAAGTAAAAACTAAGGGGGATAATTGTAAACACCCCAAATTTACCCTCACTCATTTCACCATGTCTTTTGATTCTTTTCATTTGCATAAGTTCAATCATATCATCTCATATTGCATTTTTTGCTTCACTGCACTGGTTCAAAGTCATCTGCATCTAGGGTTTGTGATCTGAGAAATCCCTGAGCTATCTGAGAAACTCCAAAGGTATTCAATCATCTCAAGAGGGTACATGTATGTTCAAATATCATATTGTATCCTCCCAAGATCAAGAAATTCAGAAAATCACAAGAACTGAGAAAGGCATGGAAGCAGAGCCAAGCTTAACTGCACAGATGACCTAAAATTAGGGTTTTGGTTTCAGAGGCCATAACTACAAATTTTTTGGTCATTCTTGTTTCTATTGGTCTCTATATGGCATAAGGATCATACATACCAATTTTCATGAGGAAATTCAATGGGGAAGGCATCTGATCAATAAATGACTTCTTGAGCAAGTCAGTGCAAAATCAGGGCATCGGAGGCCCCCAATCATCCAACCAAAGGGTCTTCTCCATCATTTTGGGTGTATATGATCTTTATTTGATCTTAGAAGAATTTGGAAGTTCACAAAATTGAAGAATTTCAAGCCATTTGCAAAGTTGCCATTTTGGGAAAGTGACTTGTAATACAAACTTGCCATTTTTGGAAAGTTTTTCAACCTCCTCTTTTTGATTCAAAAATGCTTCAAATGAAAAATTCTTGGTCATGAAAGTTGTAGATTGGATCATTCCCTTTTCAAAAAGTACAAGAACTTGATCTAATTCATCATAGAACTCAAGTTATGACCTTTCAAAGTTGGGAAAAATCATTAAATTTCACTTATGTACCAAAGAGGGAAACTTGCAAAAACTCATGCCAAGGCAAAATGTGACCTCTAATTGACTTCTAACCATTACACATACATCATACATGACCTAAAACTCAGAATTGCCCAAAGAATTCTCAAGTTTCATGCCTTGAATCACAAGCTACCATAAGGCATTTTTCATAAATTTTCAAGAAAGGAACTTTTTGCAAGAAGAACTTTTAATGATTGGTTTGATTGTTAATTGATCTCAATGCATCATAACAACTTCATATGGTCCATTTTTCTGCAAATTGGCCAAGAACTCATAAGTTTCCTTGCCTTGATTCACAAGAAACTCCAAAGAGGGAAATATGCAAGAACATTGGGAACTCTTGATCAAGACCATCCAGCTCACAAAACCTGATCCAAAGGCCTTCCTTGACTCAAGCTGAAGCAGGACAAGCCCTAAGATCTCCTCTGACCCGAGCCATACCTATGGTACACAAAATCTTGACTTTTTGCATCTTTTCCCATACCAATCAAACTGCTCCACAACAACTCTCTGCCCAATCAGAACATGTTATGTGGACCTCAAGGACTTGAAACATACACACACACAAGCCAGCATCCTCCCACAACTCAGGATACACAAAAACTGGCCAAAACTTCACCTCTTCGAAACTTCTTCCACAACCATCAAACTTCCATTTTTTCTTCACCAATGAGTCACATATCATCCAAGGAACAATAATCAACCACCAAAATAGCCTGAAACACCACATATCAAAACCTCAAAACCTACTACACCAGAGCTGAAACTTCCAAGTCAGCCATCATCAAAGGTTTTGAAGCATCCCATTAGCCTCAGGAGGATCAGAGGAGACTCTTTGCACGAAGGAGAGGCCTGGAAAGCTCACATTTGCAGTTCATCGTCTCAGGTAAGCTCAAGAACAAAACTTTTCAGAGCTTGTTTCTTTTGTTGCAAAATGAAAATATATGTTATGCTGGTCATGCTGATACTCTTAGAATTAAAAATGATGAAGAATTGACTATTTTGTGGCTCTCTGAAATTTCACCCGTGAAAACATTTTGATTCGATTCTCCTTGTTCTTGAGTTGTAAATGATGTTTGAGGGCTGATTTGAGTGGGGTCTGGGTAGAGGATCATTTCTGGGAGGTTGATTTGGGGTGGGGTGGCCTGTAGAGTGTTTTAGGGTTTTGTCCCGCCGGAGAAGATGACCGGAGCTCCTCTCTGGTCACCTGAAAATGTTTAAACCCTAATCCCTGATTAATTTTCCAGATTGGTTCGTGGCCCTTGGATGAAGATTAGGTTAATTTTTGAATGGCTCAGATTAAGTCACTTAACCCTAATTCAGTTTTATTAAATTAATTAAGTTTAATTAGTTTAATTAAATCAGAGTGAATCTCAACCCTTAAAAAGCGCGCCAGTTAACCCTGAGATCTCAACTTTAAATCTCAGCCTCAGGATCCTCATACTTTTCCATTTATTTCATTTTATTTCATTTTACTTCTATTTAATTTCTACGAATTTTAAAAAATAGTAAAAAGGTCCAAAAATTCTGAAAATTTTTATTCAAGCTTTTATTAATTTTTAGAACCCAAAAATATTTTTATTTTCATTTTTTGCATTAAAAATTATTTTTAAATCATTTAAATGATTATTTTTAATTAGTTAATGAGAATTAATTAATTAAAAATACATTTAGGTATTTAAAAATACCAAAAAAATTCAGAGAGCATTTTAAAACATTTACAAACATTTACAAACTCACAAAACAAATTTCTTTTTGGTTTTGATCATACTTTGACAATTTTCACTTGAATTAGGGTTCTTTAATTTGAATATTTTTTACCCTAACTTCAAAAATTCATAACTTTTGATCTAAGTTGAGTTTTTGAATGGTTCTTTTTGCATTGTGTTATGCATACTTTTAAGCATCTAAAAACATTTTTGTTCCATTTTTATCTTGCATTTTCAATTTGTTTGGTATTTTACCTTTAGGATCACCCTTAAAACCTTAAGAACTTAGAAAAATCATAAGTCCTTTAGGGTTTAGCTTCTGACCTTCCCCTTTGGGCAGTGAACTTATGTAGGTTTAGGGTCCCTTTTGATTCCATTTTCAATTTTTTATCTCATGTTTTGCTTCTGATTTTGAATTTTGCATTGCATCTTGTACATAAACCCTAATCTTTGCTTTCATTTGCATTCATTCTTCATATGCTTGCATACATGAACTTGCCATGATATTTTGTGCATCCACATGACATATAAGACATCTTAGGACATATTTAAATCATGTTTGATCATTGCATCATCCATTTGCCATGTTATGCATCCATTGCATTTCATAAGTTTTCATGAACTTTCATGTTTCTTATATGCTTCATTTGCATTTTCATTGCTTGTATGATCATCCACATCTCATGACATCCATTTGCATCATCCCTTAGCATCATTTACATCTTGATCATGCTTCTGGTTTTGGTTTGCATCATTGCATCTTTCTCATTTTCATTTCATTTCATTTCTTGTTGCTAACTTTTCAGGTGGTAAGTGTTTGAGAAGTGAATTTGCCCTCACTTCTCATAATCTCTTCTCATATCTTTTATGCATTCTTTGCTGCATTTTACTTGTGAATTAGAGTGAGCTTTCTCATTCATGCTCCTTTCTCTCTTTCTTTCTTCAAGCAACTTATCTTCTTAAGTGAAGTAAGTTGACTTGCTTCTTTCTACTTCTCTTCCTTTCATCCTGCTTCTTCCATTGTGGCTTTTCCTTGAAGATCTCTTGCAAGCCTCATAAACCCTAGGAACACCCAAGCATGATCACAATTAGGGTTTGATTAGTCTCCCATTAGCTTTACCTTTGTGTCATCTTTGTGTCTCCTCTTCTCATCTCATAATCAAGGACTAAACCTTAAAGGTTTTAAGGCATTGTGATTAGGGTTATGCCTGTATCCTTTTATTAGGATGGAGTGTATAACTTTAATCCTAAGTGTTAAACCCTTAATGTGTTTAAACCCTTTAATCAATCCATCTAATGATCACTAAGACATCAAGCTTGTAACTTGGGCCTTGCATTAGGGTTCTATTTCTTCCTTAATTGGTTAAGAAGGACTAACCCTAGTGTTAATGGACAAGTCTCCCTCAAGTTGTCTTACAAACCCTAAAATCCATTTCTTAATCTCACCATTAACTAAAATCCACTTTAATAAAGGCCTTGTTTTGTCATGATGTTAATCCCTAATCATGGATTAAGTTGAGGAGCCTTTCTCAGCTTAAATGTTCTCATCTATTATCCTTCTATTAGGATGGTGTAATGGGGTCCATTAAATCCTTGATTATGGCTTAAACTCATTACTTAACACTAAACAAAAACTCTAAAAACATCTAAATAAATGAAAGTAGGTCAATGATCTTAATCTTATACCATGGTGATTAAGGGTGAGGTGTTTACTTCATACTTAAGGTATTCTCATTACCCCTAATCAGAGGGAAGATGTGATGAGTTTACTAACCCTTGGTTTAGGCTTAAGCTCATTAACCTATGACAAACACCAACAACAATAAAAGATTGAAAACCCCAAAAACAAACAATAATCGTCTCCTCCGGGATTCTTTTCTCACCTCATTCACTCACAAACGAGAACTTGCTTCTTCCGTCTAATGCAAGACAGTTTGCACCTGAGCCAGACAGGTCATACACTTGAGCATAGACAAGTAAGCAGTTCAAAAGTCAATTTATCTTTCAGTCTCTTTGAGTCGAACTACGGTGTTCTGACTTCCTCATTGCACGAGAGGATACGTAGGCATAACTTAACAGTTATCAAACAAAAGTCTCTGTTCCAGCATTATTCTTTGACCCTCATAGTCTTTAGCTTTTCACTCTTTCCTTACAGTGACACTTCTTTATTTCACTTCACACTTCTTTTACACTGACACTTGCATTCTTTTCCAGCTTTGGGCACACAAAATAGCACTGACACTACCCCTTTTAGTACAAATCTTTCAAGCGTGGATCCCGTCGAGTACGGCGGACAATCTGGGTGCTAATACCTTCCCAGATTGTAACCAACCCCCTTTCTCAGTTTCTCTGGTTCGCAACCGTCTTATCCATATCTTTCTAGGTTTATGCAGCATTACCTTTCCTTCGTGATAAATATGCCTAGCTGGCGACTCTTTTCAGTTCACCCTTGTGTTCTTTATCCTCTCTCGCTGACCGTTCGCGTCTATACCCCTTCTGACCAGGTGTCATTTGGTGGGAGCGACAACTTGGCGACTCTGCTAGGGACCCTTATACTGCAACCAGGGCTTCTGGTTCTTTTTGTGGGTTCCTCCTAGCGCTTGTTTGATTTGTGTTTACCGGGGTGTTATGTGCTATGTGTGTTTATTTATTTTGCTTTATTTATTGCTTTATGTACAGCTTTATTTATTGCTTTCTTTACTGTCTTATGCATATTTCATACTGTCATTGCTGGATCTGGTTTGCTGTTTTGGTGGGTGGGGTTCCATTGAGATTTTAAGGTCCTATACCTGGGACCTGAGTGACACCTAGGCTAGCGTGGTTCATATTCTTTCCCATTCCATTTCGGTCTGGTGTGGGAATATGAAACACGGTTCAGATGTGGGTTTCTTCTTGAGAACTCTGTGCTACAGATTTCCTGTAGTACTAGGGCTATCTGGGAAGCCTGCTAAGTCTGGATGACCTTTTATTATGACTTTCAGAAACTGAGGTGAATTAGAAGAGGATCTTTTATGTTTATTGTAAACACTGTACCTCCGGGTTAGAAGTGTTTACACTTCTCATAACTGATCCAAGTCTTAGGATCCTTGTTCTAGAACATTACCTGTGAGGGGGTTGGACTGTATACAGGTTTGCAGGAACCTTTGGCCACATCATACCCTGTTACTATTTTTGTTTAAGAGTACCTCACTTTGGACAGTTCTTGTGATTAACCCTGGACATGTGACTCTTTATTTGAGTCCCCCACCCTGGTTACTGGATTCCTAAGCCTTCATCTGGACTTTTGAACATACATGGGCCTTATATCAAGGCAGATAATCAGATCCAGCTTGATCACAAACCCTTGCATATCATTTGCATATATCATCATTGCATCATTTGACATTTGTTTATTTGCTTTTCAGGGTATCCACTTCATTGTATCTTGGTTTTGGTTTTGACCCCTTCTTCTGCTTAGACCTCTGCTTCAGCTGTCTTCATCAGTTATCTGCTTCAGTTATCTCCACCCCCACCTGCATCAGTTTGTCAGAGACTCACCTTCAGCATCTCAGTTTGTGGTCTTCATCAGCACTTATCTTCAGCTTCTTCAGCAGCACTCATGACTACTCCCAGGAAGAGCAACATATCCTACCACTTTTTTGAGCCTGTATTGACTGGTATCAGGCAGGTCCAGTCACTTATCACACCTGACCACATCCCACTGTTTAGAGAGCACTATGGGGGTATCTTAGATATGGTTATGGACCTTGATCCTTCTCAGAGGAGCATGATCCACACATGCTTGCAGTTTTATGACCCTCCATTGAGATGTTTCACTTTTCCAGACTTTCAGTTAGGGCCTCTGCTGGAAGAGTTTTCCTTATTGATTGGAGTATCTATCAGAGGTGGAATCCCTTTCAACCCAGAGATGACTGCTCCTAGGAATGAAGAGATAGCAAGGGCATTATTCTTGGAAACTGCCCTTATTGAGCAAAGCATGACAACAAAAGCTGGGATTCCTGGTTTGCATTTGGACTTCTTGGTTTCTCAGACCATCCTGAAGGCTTCATTGGGAGAGTGGAGGGCAGTCTGTGCACTGTTAGCCCTCAACATATATGGGGCTATACTGTTTGCAGATGAGCCCATATTTGTCAGCAAGAATGCCTTCCATCTATTTCTTCTGAAGAACCCAGTACCTACATTGCTAGGAGATTTTTACTACTCCATTCATCAGAGGAATGAAAAACAAAGGGAGAAGTTGGTAAGATGTTGTGCTCCTTTGTTTTACACCTGGATGCCCAGGCACCTACCCAAACCAGATGCTTTCTTGAATCCCCACCAGCAGAAGAATTGGGCCAAGAGGTTCATTGCCTTGACTTCAGATGATATCTGATGGTGCACCCAGAGCACCAAGGGCAAGGACATTATCACCAGTTGTGGGAAATACCCAAATGTGCCTATGATAGGAGTGAAGGGTTGCATCAACTACAATCCTTTACTATTTAAGAGACAATTGGGTTATGCCTTGGTTCACCCTCCCAGAGGACAGGATTTAGTTGAGACCCTATATTGTGAAGTTCAACCTAATTCAGCTGTTGTCAGGCAAGCATCCTGGGCTTGGGACAACATCCAGACAAAAGGGGTAGCTATTCTTGGAAGATGTAATAATGTTGCTTCAGCTCAGTACTCAGACTGGTCCCGTACCAGAGCTCATATTACCAGAATGCCTTTCACCTTGGAAGACATGCCTGGACCATCCACAGTACAGCCTGCAGCAACAGTTAGCCTGGAGGAATTTGAAAAGTTGAAGGAAAGGAATGAGCAGCTATCTCAGGCCTTAAAGAAGACTCTTTGGGAAAGAAGTGATGGTCGTCTGGATATTGAGAGATTGGAAAAGCTTAGGGTCGAGCACCTTGCCAAAATTGAGAAGACAGAAGACTACATAAGGAAGGCAAGGGCAGGGGAACAAATATTGAAGAATGCCTGTAAAGAGGCCAAGATTCAGAAAGCTAGGGCTGAGCACTATCTACAAGAGAGCCAGGCTAGGTGGGTCAGGATCACCGAAGCCCGTATACAAGAAGACTCAAGCCAAGATGGAACAGCTAGAGGCCAATGAGAAGAAGCAGCAGGAAGCTTTGTTGGCAGCTCAGAAGGAGATTTCATAATTGAAGCTTAGAGCAGGGTTGAAGAGATCCAAAGACCAGGACAGGCATAAGAAGCTTACTACTGCCATTGCTACCAGGAGCCTCCTCATTAGGACCATTACAGAGCACCCAGTTGGTCCAGTGACTGAGGCACTCCTGAAGGAGGTCAGAGAAGATGAGTTTGGACTGGATGTCTGATCCTTTGCTTGTTGTTTGTTTCCATTTGATGTACTTTTCCTTTTGTTGTATTTTGACCCTCCATGGGCATGTATTGTAAAACAAACTATGTACTGTTCATCATGTGTAATATATTTTAGTTTGTTTTTCATTTGGGTTTTCTCTCAACAACATCACACATCTTCCTCGAGGTCTGGAATGGTCAAAACCAAGAACCAAACCAGATAACTTGGAAAACAAATAAGCATGCTGCATTGCATACTAACTTTGTTTTTGTTTTGTAGGTTTTGTTATTATTATTGTTTCTAACTTTGTTGTGATCTCAGGAAACATTGCTCGTCGTCGAGTGTTCCCTGTCAATCGCACGCACCGGTACCCGACTCGTAACAACCTTCCCGACATTCAAATGGAGCAAGTACAGCAGGACCTGACTGAGGTCAGAAATCAGATGGCCAATGAGAGAGTAGAGATGAGAAATCAGATGTCTCAGTTTATGGCAGTAATGACTGGCTTAGCCCAAAGTCAAGAAAGGTTAAGAGAGCTGGTGGAAAGACAAACTCTTGAAGAGCCTCATCTGGGAACAGGGGGAACTAGCAATAATGAACGGGGCCCGCCTCGTATTGACCCACCAGAGTATGAACCTCACTTGAATCCAGAAGTTAACATCCCGAGGAATGTTCAAGGTAATACTGTTGGGGGCAGAATCCTGCAAGAGGATCCCCAAGAAGAACAGTTTACTGTCATAGGGGCTGGAGATGAGGTATATGATAGAAGATTGGATGAGATTGCTGAAAAGTTAAGATCTTTGGAATCTCAGAATTCTTTGGGATTCGATGTGATGGATATGGGACTAGTAGATGGGGTGAGAATTCCCCACAAATTCAAACCCCCATGTTTTGAAAAGTATAATGGTACCTCCTGTCCTCACACTCATCTGCAGTCTTTCTTGGGAAGACTCAAGGCTTATACCATGGATGAGAAGTTATGGATGTTCTACTTTGAGGACAGTATGACTGGAGCTTCGAGAGAATGGTACTCGCACCTGACTAGGGCCACCATAAGATGTTGGAAGGATTTGGCCGAGGCTTTCATCCGGCAATATCAGTACAACCTGGACATGGCTCCCAATAGAACTCTTCTAATGGGCATGTCTCAGTCTTCTAGAGAGAGCTTCCGGGATTATGCTCAAAGATGGAGACAGCTTGCTGCTGCTGTCCAACCACCCATGTCAGAAAGGGAAATGGATGACATGTTCATGAACACATTGCAAGGGACTTATATTGATAGACTGGCTTCTTTCTCCTCTACCAGTTTTGCTGATGTGGTCATAGCTGGTGAGAGGATTAAAAGTCTCTTGAAGATGGGCAAAATCTCCGACAGTGGTGCAAGTTCCTCCAGCAATCCTAGAAAACCTTTTGCAGGGCCCCGAAGGGCAGGTGAAACAAATTCTATTCATACAAGCCGGGGCAGGCCCCAGTATTCCCACATGTCAGTAGCAGTTGTTACCATCCCAGTTCCAATTCCACAACAATCATCATATCCTCAACAACAACAACAGTATAACTATCAGCAACCATCTCATTTTCCGCAACAGAGAACTTACAACAACAACAATAGCAGCCAACAACAACGTCCCTTCCAACAGAGACCATCTCAGGCAAATAGGGTAATTGATCCTATCCCCATACCTTATGCTGCTCTTTTGCCACAACTCCTGAAGCTTAATCTAGTGGAGTTAAGGACATTGGCACCACCAAATCCTCTCAATCTCCCAAAGAATTATGATGTCAACGCCAGGTGTGCCTTTCACTCCAACGCACCTGGTCACAATACTGAGAAGTGTAGGGCCTTACAGATGAAGGTACAAGATCTGGTTGATTCTAAAGCTCTCAATTTTGCACCTCCTCCGAACGTCAACAGAAATCCTATGCCTAATCATGGTGGGCCTAGGATTAATGCTATTGAGGAGGAACAACCATCTGCATTGATTGATAATGTTACACAGATTCAAACGCCATTGGCTGAAGTCAAAGTTCAACTTTTAAAATGCCAAGTGTTCCCAGGCTGTGGGGCTTGTTGTGAATTGTGTAAGACAGCTGGTAACGGTTGTGAGAAGCTAAGGATTGGCATAGATAGCCTTATCCAAGATGGAATCTTGCAAATTACTTCAACAGCTCCTGCAGCAACTCTTGTCTCCACAACAATAGAGTCTCCTACAACATCAATAATCATTCCTTCAGCAACAAATTCTCCTACAACAGCAACAACAATCATTCCTACAGATTCATCGACATCACCAGCAATTAATCCGTCCACCATTTCAACAAGTCAAATTTCAACAACTGTTTCTTCTACAACATCAGCATCCATTTTACCAAAGGAATCTTTTACAACGCCAGCAAAAATTAATGAAGATGTTTCAACAGTTACAATCTACTATGACCCATCAAATGTTCCTCCGAGCAATAATTTCCAACAACAAATTGTGGCACCTCCTGCCAGACCTCCAGTCACAATATACTATGATCCTCACACCATTACAGTTCCTTCTTCCGCAGCAATCAGCCCAGTTACTATTACGGTACCTGGGCCTGTTCCTTATGAAAGCACTAATGCCATACCTTGGCATTATGGCTCTGATCTTTACTGTAATGGGGAGAAAATCACCTTGGATTCATCAACCTCTTCACCACAAATTGATAATGTAGGGGGAGGCGGAGGCTTCACCAGAAGCGGACGCCTTTTTGCCTCACAAACACAAAGACCTAATGCTGAAGCAGAAGCTGCTGCTAAGGCAAAAGGAAAGAATGTGGTATCTGAAGAGCCATCTGCTAAAGAAACTCAGAAGACATCTTTTGAACAAGATATGGATGAGTTCATGAGAATCATAAAGAGAAGTGATTACAAGGTGGTGGACCAGCTTCACGAAACACCCTCCAAAATCTCCATATTATCACTGTTGATGTGTTCCGAAGCTCACCGGAATGCACTGTTGAAGGTCCTGCATGCAGCATATGTGCCGGAGGAGATCACTGTTAATCAGTTAGAGACCGTGGTTGCAAATGTCAACACCAGTCATGGACTAGGCTTTACAAGTACTGACTTAACAACGGAGGGGCGCAACCACAACAAGGCTTTGCATATCACCTTGGAATGCAAGGGTGTTGTTCTGTCTCATGTACTGGTAGACACCGGGTCATCACTCAATGTTCTACCAAAGAAAGCCTTAGTGAAGCTGGAGTATGATGGATTGGCATTACGCCCAAGTAATTTGGTGGTGAGAGCATTTGATGGCTCTAAAAGATCAGTGCTTGGAGAGATTGATTTGCCTGTGTTAATTGGCCCGCAGACCTTCAAAACTACCTTCTTTGTGATGAACATACAGCCGGCCTACAGCTGTCTGTTGGGTAGACCCTGGATCCACGCCGCTGGCGCTGTTACGTCTACCCTTCACCAGAAGTTAAAATTCGAGTGGGAAGGCCAAATCATCACCATCTGTGGGGAGGAGGACATCTTTATTAGCCAGCTGGCTACATATAAGTACATAGAAATGGATGGGGAGATCCATGAGACCATGAGTCAAGGGTTTGAAGCCCTTAACATAAATGAAGCATTTGCTGTGTCTGGGACTTCCATCACATCATATCAACAAGCCCGAAAGGTTGTTGAGGAAGGTACCGCTCAAGGCTGGGGCAAGCTGCTGCCAGTTGAGAAGAAAGAAGACCGATTCGGGTTGGGTTACAGACCAACTCGACAAGATCAACCAGAGGCTGCAACAGAGCCCAAGTTTGTCAGTGGGGGGATGCTCACCCCAGATGCTGTGAATATTTTGGAAGATGAGTCAGAAGACGAGCGCAACCTGGAAAATTGGATACGTCCAAGGATCCCGGGGAACCAAGTCTTAAACTGGTCTTCCCAGGAAATTATAAGAGTTACTCCTGCAGAGTAATTATTATTTCCTGTCTTTAAGCATGCATCAAGTCCTACATCTTGCCCAAGATGTCAGGGCTCATTTTGTAATCGGGCCATCTTGTATTTTGTGCAAATGATCAATCAATGAATATCAGGACATCTTTTGCAAATGAGTCTTTTTCTTTTCCGCTCACTGTTTTTCATTTTTCATTTTTTGTACAAAAATAAAATGCAATGTTTTTAAAATAATAACTTCATTTTCACTTTTTCTAAGCAAGATAAAACTGATCACTAAAATGAACAAATCTAAACCCTTGCAGAGAGTGCCCTCCAGACTGCATCGACAACAACACTGCTATGACTTCGTATGACTTTGACAATCCGATTAATCAAGCTGATGAAGGGGTTGAAGAAGATTATGAGCTACCTGAAGAACTAGCCAGGTTGTTAAGACAAGAGGAGAAGGTTATCACTCCTCATCAGGAGGAAGTTGAGACGGTTAATCTTGGTACGGAAGAGGACTCGAAAGAAGTGAAAATCGGGGCCCATCTGCAAGATTCAGTGAAAGAACAACTTATTGACATGCTTCGGGAGTATGTGGATGTTTTTTCTTGGTCTTATCAGGATATGCCAGGGTTGGACACCTATATTGTTATGCACAAGCTGCCTCTAAAGGAAGATTGTCCACCAGTAAAACAGAAGTTGCGCCGTACTCGCCCGGATATGGCCATGAAGATAAAGGAAGAGGTACACAAACAGTGGGACGCCGGTTTCCTTGCTGTAACTAGCTACCCGCCGTGGGTCGCTAACATTTTACCTGTGCCTAAGAAGGACGACAAAGTACGGATGTGTGTGGATTACCGGGACCTGAACAGAGCCAGCCTGAAAGACGACTTCCCTTTACCTCACATTGATGTATTGGTCGACAATACGACTCAGTTCTCGGTGTTCTCCTTCATGGATGGATTTTCAGGATATAATCAGATCAAGATGTCACCTGAAGACATGGAGAAGACAACTTTCATCACACCCTGGGGCACATTCTGTTATAAGGTGTGCCATTCGGACTGAAGAATGCTGGTGCCACTTATCAACGGGCTATGGTAACATTATTCCATGACATGATCCACAAAGAAATTGAATGTTATGTGAATGACATGATTGCTAAGTCCCTCACAGAAGAAGACCACCTGGTGAATCTGTTGAAGCTATTCAAGCGTCTGAGGAAGTACCAATTAAAGTTAAACCCCAACAAGTGTACATTCGGGGTGCGATCCGGTAAGCTGCTGGGATTTATTGTAAGTGAGAAAGGGATTGAAGTTGACCCTGATAAAGTTAAAGCCATTCAAAAAATGCCTGCACCAAAGACTGGAAAATAAGTTCGAGGGTTCCTAGGTAGATTGAACTACATTTCAAGGTTCATATCTCACCTTAAAGCAACCTGTGAACCCTTGTTCAAGTTATTAAGAAAAGAACAAACGGTCTGGTGGAATGAAGACTGCCAAAGGGCTTTTGACAAGATCAAGGAATACTTACAAGAGCCTCCAATCCTGATGCCTCCAGTTGAAGGAAGACCTCTAATCATGTATTTGACAGTATTAGAAGAGTCAATGGGGTGTGTACTGGGCCAGCATGACGAGTCTGGTCGAAAAGAGTATGAAATATACTACCTAAGCAAAAAATTTACCGACTGTGAACAACGTTATTCACTGCTCGAGAAAACTTGTTGTGCTTTAGCGTGGGCTGCTCGCCGACTAAGGCAGTATATGTTGACCCACACTACCTTATTGATATCAAAGATGGATCTAGTCAAGTACATTTTTGAGAAGCCAGCACTTATCGGATGGGTTGCAAGATGGCAAATGATTCTCACAGAGTATGACATTTAGTACACATCTCAAAAAGCCATCAAAGGCAGTGTATTGTCTGACTATCTTGTTGAGCAACCCATTGATGATTACCAGCCTATGAGATTTGACTTCCCCGATGAAGACATCATGTTCATAAAAGCAAAAGATCATGAAGAGCCTATTCACACTGAAGGGCCTGACCCAGAAGAAGAATGGACTATGATGTTTGATGGGGCTGTTAATATGAATGGTCGTGGTGTTGGTGCAGTACTCATTACACCTAGGGGAGTTCACATGCCTTTCTCAGCAAAACTCACCTTTAACTGCACTAACAACGAAACTGAATACGAAGCTTGTATTATGGGTCTTGAGGAAGCCATTGACCTCAGGATCAAGACTTTGGCTGTATTCGGAGATTCAGCTCTGGTAATTAATCAAACCAATGGCAAATGGTACACTCACCAGGAGCATCTGATACCTTACCGGGACTATACAAGGAGGTTACTTACATTCTTCACAACAGTCAAGCTTGAGTATATCCCTCGAGACGAAAATCAGTTTGCAGACGCTCTGGCTACCATTTCATCCATGATCAAAGTTCAAGCTGCCAACTTTGTGCCTCGGATTTCAGTATCCAGACTTGATAGACCAGCATATGTATTCTCAGCAGACCTTGCTAAAAATGATAAGCCTTGGTTCTATGACATCAAGTGCTTCTTGGAGGATCAGACATACCCACCTGGGGCATCATCCAATGACAAGAAGACATTAAGAAGGTTGGCTGGTAGTTTCTTCCTGAATGCTGATAGTTCCTTGTACAAAAGAAACTTTGATATGGTACTTCTCAGATGTGTTGACAAGACAGAAGCAGACTTGTTGATGCACGAGGTGCACGAAGGATCTTTTGGTACCCATGCTGGAGGGCATGCAATGGCTAAAAAGTTGTTAAGATCAGGCTATTACTGGATCACAATGGATGCAGACTGTTGTGTTTATGCTAGGAAATGCCATAAATGCCAGATTTATGCAGATAAAGTGCATGTGCCTCTGAATCCTTTGAATGTGATGTCTTCACCTTGGCCCTTTGCCATGTGGGGCATTGATATGATTGGGAAGATCGAGCCGACTGCTTCAAATGGCCACAGATTCATCCTGGTTTCCATTGACTATTTTACCAAGTGGATTGAAGCAGCTTCCTATGCCAATGTCACCAGGCAAGTGGTAGCCCGATTCCTGAAGAGAGATATCATCTGTCGGTATGGAGTACCCGAGCGAATCATTACTGATAATGGTTCCAACTTAAACAACAAAATGAAGGCAGAACTATGTCGGGACTTCAAGATCCAACATCACAATTCTTCTCCTTACAGGCCAAAGATGAATGGCGTTGTAGAGGCAGCTAACAAGAATATCAAGAAGATTGTGCAGAAGATGGTGGTCACCTACAAAGACTGGCATGAAATGCTACCATTTTCCTTGCATGGGTACCGTACATCAATCAGAACATCCACTGGGGAAACACCGTATCAGCTTGTGTATGGTATGGAGGCAGTCCTACCTATTGAAGTGGAATTACCCTCCTTGCGGGTACTAATGGATGTTAAGCTGAATGAAGCAGAATGGGTCTGATCCCGATACGAACAATTGAGTCTGATCGAAGAGAAGAGGTTAGCTACAATCTGTCATGGGCAACTGTATCATAAAAGAATGAAGAAAGCCTTCGATCAGAAATTCAGGCTTCGGGAATACCAAGTGGGAGATCTTGTGCTGAAAAGACTCCTTCCTCCTCATACAGACCACAGGGGCAAGTGGACTCTGAATTACGATGGTCCATTCATAGTAAAGAAAGTTTTCTCTGGTGGAGCACTGATGCTCAGTACTATGGATGGTGAAGATTTCTTATCCCCTGTGAATTCAGATGCAGTTAAAAAATACTTCGCATAAAATGACCCGCTAGACATAAAAACAGAATGTAAAGTCCAGGCAAAAATAGGGCATCCCGGCGAGTCAAAAAACAGAATAAAAGACTCGGGCAAAAATAAGGGAAAATATAATAAATAAATGTACACCCGCTGAGTTGAAAAGCCACATTGGACAACTCAGGCAAAAATGGGTATCCCGATGGATTGAAATCCCGAAAGGGCGATCCACGCAAAATAAGGGAATAAGCGAACAACTGTATCTTGAATTCGTCTGTATCACTTCGAAAGGTTAAAGCATTGGTCAGAATCAACCTTCTTCAAAAGCAAGATGAGAAGAACGTCAATGTCATACAAGTCATAGCAAAAGGGAAGCACTGAAGCGTCATCAACATTGCCAGCATCTTTTTGTTTCTCAATTTGTAACAATCTCCTCATTTCAGGGGATCTGTTTCTTTGACTGTACTTTCCAATTCAGGGCACACAAATTAATAAAATCAGATTTTCAGTCACATTTCGTCTCATACATTTCATTTTTCATTTGCAAAAATGTCCGATGTCCTTGAAATATCGATTGCATAAATACAAATGCGTCTTTTCTAAATTACATGCTTACAGGAAATATATTTTCTCCCGGGAGTGTCTAAATTCCTATGATGGAATCCAGTAAGGGATACCTCGGGGTACTTGTATGTTTCTTTGTCAAAACATGATTGCAGGTGCTCAAAGCGCAACATGGGGCATGAAAGCTTCTCCCCAGCAGGATGCCAAATCATCAATTCCTCAACACTTTCTCCAGGACAGCATCAGGAGGGGCCCTTTTTCCCAGCTAAGTACACCATCCTCAGCAGGATCCCCACAGAAATCACTAGGAAGGTCGTTCAGTGATCGTTCCTCCCCAGCCAAGTGCAAAGACAGGGAACCATCTCCCCACAGAGCTCCAGCTTCTATCCGGAAGAGCAATATCTGAGGATCTCACAACAAAGTGACGAAAGCTTCCACAGGCCCCAGCTGGGCTCCCCATTACCAAGATAGGTCTATCAGTGACCTATTTCCCCAAGCAGAGCCATATATCAGATCTACCAATAATCGCATCCCCAGCTGGGATAGTCTTTCAAAACAGATCAGCCAGAGATCTTCACGGCTGTCATACCCCAAATTTGTCCTGCTTGTTTAAACATTACCATTTTATTTCTGTTTACTAACCATTATTAAAAAATCCAAAAAATATGTTTCAGCTTGAGCTGGGGTTTTGTTCAAGTTCAATGCGGTGGAGATTCATCCCTATTTTGATTTCGTAACCATCTTCATACCATTATCCTTTTTTTTTTTTTTTTTTAAAATCTTTTTTCTTTTATTATTAATTTATTAGTATTATTAGTATTATTTCTATCATTTTTAGTTATTATTATTATTTCCATTATTATAATTTTTCTTTCCTTTTATTATTTATTCTTTTCTCTTTATCACTATTTTTATTTTATTGTTATTATCATTTTTACTTCTATTTTTTATATTTTTATTATTATTATTATTAGATTTATTACTATTTTCATTATTATTATTAGGTTTATTATCATTATTATTAATATTTTATTATAGGACCATTACAATTTTTTGTGACATACAAAATACCAAAAGAAAAGAAAGGAGAGTAGAGTCAGCAACATGGGATTTACGCATGAGCTGTCACGCAGTAGTTGGGGATAATAAAAAGTTTCACCCCATGTGCAGTTTACGGCTCACGTCAACTAATTCATCCTCAGCGCACTACTAAAGTTTTTTTTGCAGCAGCATCCTTATCCAGCAACGTGGAGGTGCAAACGAGCAAATTGCGTGACTCCTAAAACGCGATTTCGTTGAGCAAAACGACATCACTATCAGACTTTATCATCCTTTTGTTTCCTCTATATAACATAGTTTTCTCTTCTTCTCTCAAAAAAAAAATTCAGAAAAATCCATAAACATTTCCTCACCATAATCACAAACCATCAACTAAAAAACCTTCCTTCAGCCTTGGATCCAAACTGCTCCAAAGTCACTAAACCGCACCACCAGTAACAACCTCACAAACCATCAAACAACCATCATCCTCTTCCGGAAAAAAACCATAGCAAACCGAAACACAACTCACTCCAAGCAGCCATAGCAGAGCCACGCTTCTCTGCCGCACCCTAACCGCGGTAACGGCGCCGTTTTCGTTAGGTTTTTTTTTCAATAACCACAAAAACCATCGCAGATCCGAATCACCTTCACCAATGTCACCGAAACCTACCACAAAACGAAACCGTGAGCAAAGCAGATCGAAGAAAAACCAAACCCAAATCTGAAATAGAAAACTCACCGCGAAAGTCCAAAGCGCGATCCGAACACCGTCAAAAACCTCGCCGCGAACCCTTCTACCGCCGCGTGAAACTCGCCGGCGCTACCACCGTCGAGAATCTGTTGTGAGAGTGAGGAAGAGACCGCCGGTTGAACCTCTTGAGGGTGGGTGCTCTGTTTTATGAAAACTGATATGGTTATTGCAGTATTATTTTTTTCGTTTTTTGAGAAAAGGCCACTGTGTTGAATCGATCCCCTTTTTCATTTTTTAATTTGCTTTTTTTTTTGTTTTGTTTGTTTTTTTTTGTTTTTTTTTATTTTAAAAATAGAAAACTTTAAATTATGTTGGGCCAAGCCCTCCAGACCAATACTTACTACTGCTCATACATTATACTGAATTATGGAAACCCCCTATGGTGTTTATTTCTTTTGTTTTTTAGAAAGGTAAACTGCTTGGTTTTTAGCCCATGAGCCTATTTGCAGCTAATCTCACCACTTAAACCAATAGCTTACCCCTCTTATTTTCCTTGTTTCTATTTAAAATGTTTTAATTTTCTTTACGTAGATATTTCGTTTATTTTATATATATATATATATATATATATATATATATATATATATATATATATATATATATATATATATCCTTTCTAGATCTTTGATATATGATTTTGTTTTATTTTTTATTGATTCAATTTCTTTTGATTGGGGCCAATGACATAACAAAAGGCCGATGTTCGCCCGATTTCATTAAATCGGTGATACTCGGTCAATATGAGGCCCTCCTTTTAATTAGTTTTTTTTATTATTATTTTATTATTTCGACCAATAAATATTCAATTTAATTAATTTTATTCTTTATTCTCAAATATTACCAATTTATTTATTAATTTATATTTATTATTTTATTATAATTTATTTTTTACGATTCAATTCAATTTATTTATTTAATATCGCATCTCAAAATAATGTTTCGACTCCTTATAGAATGATTCCAATTTTGAATCGATTCTAAGGTAGTTCACGAACTAAATTTCGACGCGTCCCAAAAAGGTCCAACGCCTTCGAATAGTTGTTTCCGATTAAAAAAGGCCGAACGCCTTCGAACAGTTCAAAAACACTGCACACACGCTTTCTCTTGGGCGAATTACAACGAAACCTCTTTATTTCTCGCAATCCCATGTATTTTATTTTGTATCCCTCTCCCATTACTTTGTACGCATTTTATTTTCCGTATTTTATTTAATTCTGAATCCTTGGTACAACACCAAGCGATCTCACTCGCACATTTGCACTTTATTTTTCAGTTATCGTTTTGTTTATTAGGATCCACCTCACCTTGCGAGCCGAGCGCATTGTGCCTCGCTAACAAACCACAAAAATAAACCTCCATTTGCATTTACCCTCTAACCTCAAAGAACCAAAACGTTTCGATTAGATCCAAACCCTTGATCCAACGTCAAGCGGTCTTAGGAAATAAAACACTTTAATAAATGCGAGAAGATTTGTACGCCACGAGCCTTAAGCGGTAGAAAGGAGGATAACGAGCTCTCGTTACTCGCTCTGATTATTTTGACGCAAGACGCTCGTCTTGTTGGACGAGATAAACTATCCATAGTCTTTAGTACATTCCAACTCCTAAACCCTTTCATCGAAGAAAGGTAATAAAATCAACAACCAATACCCTTAGTAGGCCGAACTACGAGGCTCTGACTTTCCCATTGCACACAGGAGTACGTAGGCACGAGGATCTCAATCCTTGCCGAGGACCTAGGACCAATCTAACTTATAATTTCAACTCTTTTCCCTCTAGCAAGTAATTCGTTTAAGCATAGACATCCTTTCGCGCGTGTTAACTTAGATGGTTCCCATCGAGTACGATGGATGTAGGGGGTGCTAATACCTTCCCCCTGCATAACCGACTCCCGAACCCAGGCAATAGTTCCGTTGACCTTTGTCCTTATCCTCTCTTCCCGGGTTGTATCTATATCTTCCCTTTCCCTCTTCGAGAATAAATAGAATTAGGTGGCGACTCTTCAGTCTGTCCGGCGCGTGACTCCGTCTTTTCGGATCGCGTGAGGTCGTATTTTTCGGGGTACGACAACGACAACGGGATCCGAATCCCGGATCGGTATCTTTTGCAATCATAGCATTCACATCATATTTCACCTCAGAGCTTAGCATTCCGTCTAATACGGAGAATTACGGCAAAAATCAAACATACTGCATATATATATTCCATCAGCCATATATATATACAAAGACCCACAGTCACAACAGAAAGCCAAAGCCTCCCCTTTGCACTCACTAATACATATTAATATATACTTTTTCCGATACTCATCCGTATCGTATCACTCCCCTACAGATATAAACCACAAACAGATATCCATACACTCTTTGGACACTCATCCGTGTCACTATTCCCTAGCATGGTTACCGAAACACTTATTGTAAATCAAACACTCGTTTATAACACACTTCTTCCGACACCCGTCCATGTCATCTAATCCCCACAGAGCGTCAGAATATCTCTTACATTTATGAGTTCATAAATTACACACTTTCTCTTATGGTACTCGTCTGTGTCATACTCTCCCCAGCAAAATGAACACTCATTTGTGCCTCACTCATGTTTATTTTTCACTCATACAGGTACTCAGCCGTATCTTGTATACACCACTTATCTTTTCCCAGATTCAACACTCGTCTGTGTTCTTTGTTAACTAGTTGGTACTCGTCTGTACCATCATCTCTGAACATGCGTCAACGTTTGTTTCTACCGATACTCGTCCGTATCGTAGTCTTAAGGATGCTCGTCCGCATCTTTAATCTATACACAGTGTCAAACACTTATAGCTTTTCTTTCTTGAATTTAGACACTCGTCTGTGTCTACCATTCCCCAGAGGAGTCCCCAGCAAATCCCAATAATTTATTTCCTTTCTATCTGACATTTGTCCTATGTCATGATACTTCCGGCAGCCGTACCCTGCCAGGTGATCGTCCTTCACCTTTTGATGATCGTCCTTCGTCATCCCCCAACGGAGTTTCCATTATTGGAACCCTTTCCTATCCGACATTTGTCATATGTCGTGATATTTTTAGCAGTCGTACCCTGCAAGGTGATCGTCCTTCGCCCTTTTGATGATCGTCCTTCATCATTTTATCCGATGGCCGTCCCCATCGTTGATCTTGTTAACTGACATTCGTCCCGTGTCATGATGAACCCCGAGAGAAGTCGTACCCTGCTAGGTGATCGTCCTTCACCTCTTGATGATCATCCTTCATCATGCTTATCCGATGGCCGTCCCCATCGTCGACCTTTTCTATCCGGCATTCGTCCTATGTCGTGATACTTTTGGCAACCGTACCTTGCCAGGTGATCGTCCTTCACCTTAGATAACCGTCCCTCGTCCTTATCCCCAACAGAGCAGCCGTCCCCTGCTAGGTTATCGTCATTCACCTTTGATTTCATTAACCCGGTGGCCGTCCCCATCGTTGTTTACCCATTACTTTATAAACCTGATGGCCGTCCCCATCATGATACTTCCATCACCCCAGCATGTCAGTCGTCCCCGTCATTGCTTTATCCCCAGCTGTCGTCCTCTGCTCGACAGTCGTCCCCCGTCGCCCGCACCTTTTAATCATACTTTTCTTCCTTTTACAATCTATATCCCTTTTCTTCTTCACCTAGTGAGTGCAAATTTTGGACTGTCTTTGGTATTCAACCACAAGTTATCTTGTTTGCCTGTTAAGCCCGTCGCTTACAACCTGCACAGCTAACTCATGTTTGAATAGGGGCAGTTGTAAACACCCCAAATTTACCCTCACTCATTTCACCATGGCTTATGATTCTTTTCATTTGCATAAGTTCAATCATATCATCTCATATTGCATTTTTTGCTTCACTGCATTGGTTCAAAGTCATCTGTATCTAGGGTTTTTGATCAGAGAAATCCCTGAGCTATCTGAGCAACTCCAAAGGTCTTCAATCATCTCAAGAGGGTCCATGTATGTTCAAATATCATATTTTATCCTCCCAAGATCAAGAAAGTCAGAAAATCACAAGAACTGAGAAAGGCATGGAAGTAGAGCCAAGCTTAACTACACAGATGACCTAAAATTAGGGTTTTGGTTTCAGAGGCCATAAATACAAATTTTTTGGTCATTCTTGTTTCTATTGGTCTCTATATGGCATAAGGATCATACATACCAATTTTCATGAGGAAATTCAATGGGGAAGGCATCTGATCAATAGATGACTTCTTGAGCAAGTCAGTGCAAAATCAGGGCATCTGAGGCCCCCAATCATCCAACCAAAGGGTCTTATCCATCATTTTGGGTTTATATGATCTTTATTTGATCTTATAAGAAGTTGGAAGTTCACAAAATTGAAGAATTTCAAGCCATTTGCAAAGTTGCCATTTTGGGAAAGTGACTTGTAATACAAACTTGCCATTTTTGGAAAGTTTTTCAACCTCCTCTTTTTGATTCAAAAATACTTCAAATGAAAAATTATTGGTCATGAAAGTTGTAGATTGGATCATTCCCTTTTCAAAAAGTACAAGAACTTGACCTAATTCATCATAGAACTCAAGTTATGACCTTGCAAAGTTGGGAAAAATCATTAAATTTCACTTATGTACCAAAGAGGGAAACTTGCAAAAACTCATGCCAAGGCAAAATGTGACCTCTAATTGACTTCTAACCATTACACAAACATCATACATGACCTAAATCTCAGAATTGCCCAAATAATTCTCAAGTTTCATGCCTTGAATCACAAGCTACCATAAGGCATTTTTCATAAATTTTCAAGAAAGGAACTTTTTGCAAGAAGAACTTTTAATGATTGGTTTGATTGTTAATTGATCTCAATGCATCATAACAACTTCATATGGTCCATTTTGCTGCAAATTGGCCAAGAACTCATAAGTTTCCTTGCCTTGATTCACAAGAAACTCCAAAGAGGGAAATATGCAAGAACATTGGGAACTCTTGATCAAGACCATCCAGCTCACAAAACCTGATCCAAAGGCATTCCTTGACTCAAGCTGAAGCAGGACAAGCCCTAAGATCTCCTCTGACCCAAGCCATACCTATGGTACACAAAATCTTGACTTTTTGCATCTTTGCCCATACCAATCAAACTGCTCCACAACAACTCTCTGCCCAATCAGAACATATTATGTGGACCTCAAGGACTTGAAACATACACACACACACAAGCCAACATCCTCCCACAACTCAGGATACACAAAAACTGGCCAAAACTTCACCTCTTCGAAACTTCTTCCACAACCATCAAACTTCCATTTTTTCTTCACCAATGAGTCACATATCATCCAAGGAACAATAATCAACCACCAAAATAGCCTGAAACACCACATATCAAAACCTCAAAACCTGCTACACCAGAGCTGAAACTTCCAAGTAAGCCATCATCAAAGGTTTTGAAGCATCCCATTAGCCTCAGGAGGATCAGAGGAGACTCTTTGCACGAAGGAGAGGCCTGGAAAGCTCACATTTGCAGTTCATCGTCTCAGGTAAGCTCAAGAACAAAACTTTTCAGAGCTTGTTTCTTTTGTTGCAAAATGAAAATATATGTTATGCTGGTCATGCTGATACTCTTAGAATTAAAAATGATGAAGAATTGACTATTTTGTGGCTCTTTGAAATTTCCCCGTGAAAACATTTTGATTCGATTCTCCTTGTTCTTGAGTTGTAAATGATGTTTGAGGGCTGAATTGAGTAGGGTCTGGGTAGAGGATCATTTCTGGGTGGTTGATTTGGGGTGGGGTGGCCTGTAGAGTGTTTTAGGGTTTTGTCCCGCCGGAGAATATGACCGGAGCTCCTCTCCGGTCACTTGAAAATGTTTAACCCCTAATCCCTGATTAATTTGCCAGATTGCTTCGTGGCCCTTGGATGAAGATTAGGTTAATTTTTGAATGGCTCAGATTAAGTCACTTAACCCTAATTCAGTTTTATTAAATTAATTAAGTTTAATTAGTTTAATTAAATCAGAGTGAATCTCAACCCTTAAAAAGCGCGCCAGTCAACCCTGGGATCTCAACTTTAAATCTCAGCCTCAGGATCCTCATACTTTTCCATTTATTTTGTTTTATTTCATTTTACTTCTATTTAATTTCTACGAATTTTTAAAAATAGTAAAAAAGGTCCAAAAATTCTGAAAATTTTTATTCAAGCTTTTATTAATTTTTAGAACCCAAAAATATTTTTATTTTCATTTTTTGCATTAAAAAGTATTTTTAAATCATTTAAATGATTATTTTTAATTAGTTAATGAGAATTAATTAATTAAAAATACATTTAGGTATTTAAAAATCCCAAAAAAAATCAGAGAGCATTTTAAAACATTTTAAAACATTCACAAAACTAATTTCTTTTTGGTTTTGATCATACTTTGACAATTTTCACTTGAATTAGGGTTCTTTAATTTGAATATTTATAACCCTAACTTCAAAAATTCATAACTTTTGATCTAAGTTGAGTTTGTGAATGGTTCTTTTTGCATTATGTTATGCATACTTTTAAGCATCTAAAAACATTTTTGTTCCATTTTTATCTTGCATTTTCAATTTGTTTGGTATTTTACCTTTATGATCACCCTTAAAACCTTAAGAACTTAGAAAAGTCATAAGTCCTTTAGGGTTTAGCTTCTGACCTTCCCCTTTGCGCAGTGAACTTATGTAGGTTTAGGGTCCCTTTTGATTCCATTTTCAATTTTTTATCTCATGTTTTGCTTCTGAATTTGAATTTTGCATTGCATCTTGTACATAAACCCTAATCTTTGCTTTCATTTGCATTCATTCTTCATATGCTTGCATACATGAACTTGCCATGATATTTTGTGCATCCACATGACATATAAGACATCTTAGGACATATTGAAATCATGTTTGATCATTGCATCATCCATTTGCCATGTTATACATCCATTGCATTTCATAAGTTTTCATGAACTTTCATGTTTCTTATATGCTTCATTTGCATTTTCATTGCTTGTATGATCTTCCACATCTCTTGACATCCATTTGCATCATCCCTTAGCATTATTTACATCTTGATCATGCTTCTGGTTTTGGTTTGCATCATTGCATCTTTCTCATTTTCATTTCATTTCATTTCTTGTTGCTAACTTTTCAGGTGGTAAGTGTTTGAGAAGTGAATTTGCCTTCACTTCTCATAATCTCTTCTCATCTCTTTTATGCATTCTTTGCTGCATTTCACTTGTGAATTATAGTGAGCTTGCTCATTCATGCTCCTCTCTCTCTTTCTTTCTTCAAGAAACTTATCTTCTTAAGTGAAGTAAGTTGACTTGCTTCTTTCTGCTTCTCTTCCTTTCATCCTGCTTCTTCCATGGTGGCTTTTCCTTGAAGATCTCTTGCAAGCCTCATAAACCCTAGGAACACCCAAGAATGATCACAATTAGGGTTTGATTAGTCTCCCATTAGCTTTACCTTTGTGTCATCTTTGTGTATCCTCTTCTCATCTCATAATCAAGGACTAAACCTTAAAGGTTTTAAGGCTTTGTGATTAGGGTTACGCATGTATCCTTCTATTAGGATAGAGTGTATAACTTTAATCCTAAGTGTTAAACCCTTAATGTGTTTAAACCCTTTAATCAATCCATATAATGATCACTAAGACATCAAGCTTGTAACCTGGGCCTTGCATTAGGGTTCTATTTCTTCCTTAATTGGTTAAGAAGTACTAACCCTAGTGTTAATGGACAAGTCTCCCTCAAGTTGTCTTACAAACCCTAAAATCCATTTCTTAATCTCACCATTAACTAAAATCCACTTTAATAAAGGCCTTGTTTTGTCACGATGTTAATCCCTAATCATGGATTAAGTTGAGGAGCCTTTCTCAGCTTAAATGTTCTCATCTATTATCCTTCTATTAGGATGGTGTAATGGGGTCCATTAAATCCTTGATTATGGCTTAAACTCATTACTTAACACTAAAAAAAACTCTAAAAACATCTAAATAAATGCAAGTAGGTCAATGATCTTAATCTTATACCATGGTGATTAAGGGTGAGGTGTTTACTTCATACTTAAGGTATTCTCACTACCCCTAATCAGAGGGAAGATGTGATGAGTTTACTAACCCTTGGTTTAGGCTTAAGCTCATTAACCTATGACAAACACCAACAACAATAAAAGATTGAAAACCCCAAAAACAAACAATAATCGTCTCCTCCGGGATTCTTTTCTCACCTCATTCACTCACAAACGAGAACTTGCTTCTTCCGTCTAATGCAAGACAGTTTGCACCTGAGCCAGACAGGTCATACACTTGAGCATAGACAAGTAAGCAATTCACAAGTCAATTTATCTTTCAGTCTCTTTGAGTCGAACTACGGTGTTCTGACTTTCTCATTGTACGAGAGGATACGTAGGCATAACTTAACAGTTATCGAACAAAAGTCTCTGTATATTCCCCTTCCTTCCAGCATTATTCTTTGAGCCTCATAGTCTTGATCTTTTCACTCTTTACTTACACTGACAATTCTTTATTTCACTTCACACTTCTTTTACACTGACACTTGCATTCTTTTCCAGCTTTGGGCACACAAAATAGCACTGACACTACCCCTTTTAGCCCAAATCTTTCAAGCGTGGATCCCGTCGAGTACGGCGGAAAATCTGGGTGCTAATACCTTCCCAGATTGTAACCAACCCCCTTTCTCAGTTTCTCTGGTTCGCAACCGTCTTATCCATCTCTTTCTAGGTTTATGCAGCATTACCTTTCCTTCGGGATAAAAATGCCTAGCTGGCGACTCTTTTCAGTTCACCCTTGTGTTCTTTCTCCTCTCTCGCCGACCGTTCGCGTCTGTACCCATTCTGACCAGGTGTCATTTGGTGGGAGCGACAATAATCACAACCCTAATTATTATCATGCTTGGATGTTCCTATGGTTTGTAAGGCTTGAGAAAGATCTTCAAGAAAGCCACCAAAGGAAGGAGCAGAAGAAATAAGTTACTTACTTCATTGAAGAAGATAAGTAACTTAAAGAAATAAAGTGAGAGAGGAACACAAGTGAACAAGTTCACTTCAAAGAAACCAGCAAGATGCATATGAAAGAGATGAAGAGAAATGAGAAGTGAAGGAAAATCCACTTCTCAAAGTAACTTACCACCTGAAAATGTTAGCATGAATGCATAAGATATAAAGTATGAAGAAATGAAATGAAATGAGATGCAATGAGGTGAGATGATCAAAGTCAGAAGTGTTTATGCAATGTTAATGTCATGTGAGATGATGCAAAGGCATACAAAGTGCATATGAATGATCATACAAAGAATGAGATGTTATGTAGACATGTTTTGAAGTTTGAAAGTTCATGAAAGTTAATGAAAGGAAATGAATGCAAATCAAGGCAAATGAATGAAGAAATGATCAAGCATGATTCTAACATGTCCTAAGATGTCTAAGATGACATATGAATGCATGAAATGTCATGGCAAGTTCATGTATTGATGCATATGCAAGATGAATGCAAGTGAAGATGCAAAATTAGGGTTATATGAAAGGATGAGATGCAAATGGCATAGACAGAAGCAAATGACATGATAAAAAAATGAAAATGCACTCAAAGGAACCCTAAACCTATACTAGGTTACCATCCAAAGGGGGAGGTCAGAAGCTAAACCTAGAAGGAGTTATGAATTTTCTAAGTTTCTAGGTTTTTTTGGTAATCCTCAATGTAAAATGCCAAACAAATTGGAAATGCAAGATAAATTCATGCCAAAGATATCCTAGATACTACATGATATGTGTAAAACAATTCAAAAAGAACCAACTTCAAACCCTTCATGGTTAGGCAGAAAAGATTTTTCAAAGGTTAGGGTTTAAAATTGTGTTTTTATGAACCCTAAATTCAAAGAAAATTGTCAAATGATGATCAAAACCAAAAAGAAAGTTGTATGAGGGGTTTGAAAATGTTTCTAAATGTGTTAAGATGCAACATGAATTTTTGGGTGATTTTTAGAAACTTAAATGCTATTTTAATTAATTAATTTCCATTAATTAATTAAAATAAACATTAAAATATTTTAAAAATACAATTTTTATGCAAAAAATAAAAGTAAAAATATTTTTGGCTTCTGAAAATTAATAAAAGTTATGATAAACATTTTCAGAATTTATTGATGATTTTTGCTATTTTAAATAATTATAAAAGAAATAGAAAGAAAATAAAATAAAATGAATAAAAATGAAAAGTATGACAATCTGAGGGCTAGGATTTAAACTGGGGAAAAGACCATTGACTGCGCGCGCTAATGGGTGGCTGGGATTGAATCTGGCATTTTTAAATTAAACCTAATTAATTAAATTAATTAATCTGATTAGGGTTTTAATGAACTAATCATGGCCCTCCATTCACGCGCTAAACCTAATCCTACGGCCCACATTCAAACTGAGCCTTAAACCCTAATTAAGAACCCTAATGATTTTCAGGTGACCGGAGCAAGCTCCGGTCATCTTCTCCGGTGACCCCAAATCCCCAACTTCTTCCCTAGGCCAAATTAAGAGCTCTAAATCTCCAGATCAACTCTCCTAATCATTCTAAGAAAGAATCAATCATCAAACAACATTTATATTGCATCAAACATGAGATTTGAATCAAAACATAAAAACTGCAAAAGTTTCAGAAGCACGATACAAGCTCAAATCTCAACCATTTTCAAAAGTAAAAGGTGCAGTGTGATCAGTGAAGCATGAAGAACATTTCTATAACAAGAAATACAAGTTCTGGAAAATTTGTTCTTGATGATACCTGAGCTTGAGCTTTCTCAATCTGAGCTATCTGGGCCTCTTCTTGGTGCCAATCAACTTCAATGGACCTCCTGAGGATGCTTTGATGCTTGGAATGAATTTATTTGTTTTTTTTTAAGGTTTCAGTTCAAAGGGGGGTGAAATCGTGTTTTGGATTCTTGAGGTTTCAGGCTTGTTTAATGGTTGGGAAATGATCTGGAGGGTGTATGGAGATGATTGGGGAAGTTTGTTTGATGTTTTGATGGTTGGTTTATGAGTTTCGAAGAAATGAAGTTTGAGAGGGATTTTGGCAATCTGAATGTGTGAGATGATTCAGGCTCCAAGATGTTATGAAATGTGATCCTTAGGGCATGCATGTGAAGTTGTGATAGGTCAGAAGAGTTGTTGTGGGCTATGCTGATTGGTATGGTGTGAAATGCAAAAAGTCAAGTTTGGTTGTACTTGAGGTATGGGTCATGGCAGGCCTGGTTGCAAGGGGTGTCTGGCCTCTGCTGAGTTCAAGGAGGTCCATAGAAACAGATTTGGCATGGTGGCACAAGTGTATAGGAAGATCTATACCATTTTGCAAATTTGAGAAGTTTTGGCCCTTTTGAAATTTCTTGAAGTTCAAGGCATGAAAATGCATGATTCTTGGGCCAATTCTGATCAAAATAAGTTGCACTATGATGGTATGATATTTAGATATGCATTATAGGTCATGAAATGGCTTGGCAAGTGGTTTTGCAAAAAATCATCTTTGGTGTATTCTTGAAAATTATAGGATTTTTGCCAACTTTGAAGGATCATAACTTGAGTTCCATAATGAATTAGAACATGTTCTTGTACTTTTTGAAAAGGGAAAGACCTAATCTACAACTTTAATGACCAAGAATATTTCATTTGAGGCATTTTTGGTTGAGAAAGAGGAGGTTGAAGAACTTTCCCAAAATGGAAAGTTTCCATTACAAGTCATTTCCATTTTTGGCAACTTTTGGTTTAGCTCAAATTCCTTCAATTTTGTGAACTTCCAAGCACTTCAATGATCAAATAAAGACCATAGAACTTCAATTTGATGAAAATTCCACTTTGGTTCCATTGTTGGGGGCCTCAGATGCCCTGATTTTGCTCTGACTTGCTCAAGAAGTTACCCAATGAACAGATGACTTCCCCAATGAATTTCTTCATCAAAATTGGTACATATGATCCTTATAACATCTTAAGAACATTAGAAACAAGAATGGCCCAAAAATTTGGTGTTGAGGCCTCTGAAACCAAAACCCTAATTTTGGTCATCTGTGTAGTGAAAACCATAGCTCTGCTTCCATGCCTTGCCAGTTCTTGTGATTTCTTGACTTCTTTGAACTTTGAGGGATATAATATGATGATGGAACACATATGGACCCTCTTGGAATGCTTTAAGACCTTTGGGGTGGCTCAGAGGGAATCTTGGATTGCTCAGATCACAAACCCTAGATGCAGATGAATTTGAACAATGTAGATGAAATAAATATACAATATGAGATGATATGCTTAAACTTATGCAAATATGAAAGATTACAAGCCAAGGTGTGAATATGTGTGAGGGAAAATTTGGGGTGTTTACAGAAAGATCGAACTGACTGCTTCAAATGGCCACAGATTCATCCTGGTAGCCATCGATTACTTCACCAAGTGGGTCGAAGCAGCTTCATATGCAAACGTCACCAGACAAGTGGTAGCCAAATTTATGAAAAGAGACATCATCTGTCGATATATAGTTCCCGAGCGGATCATTACTGATAATGGTTCCAACTTGAACAACAAAATGATGGCAGAACTGTGTCGGGACTTCAAAATCCAACACCATAATTTTTGCGTTACAGGCCAAAGATGAATGGCGTTGTTGAGGCAGCTAACAAAAACATCAAGAAGATTGTGCAGAAGATGGTGGTTACTTACAAAGACTGGCATGAAATGCTACCATTATCCTTGCATGGGTATCGAACCTCAATCAGAACGTCCACTAGGGAAACACCTTATCAGCTGGTGTACGGAATGGAATCTGTCCTACATGTTGAAGTTGAGTTACCCTCCTTACGGGCAATAATGGATGTAAAGCTGGACGAAGCAGAATGGGTCCGTTCTCGGTATAATCAATTGAATTTGATCGAATAGAAAAGGCTAGCTGCCATCTGTCATGGGCAGTTATATCAAAAAAGAATGAAGCAAGCCTTCGATCAGAAAGTCAGGCTTCAGGAATACCAAGTGGGAGATCTTGTGCTAAAAAGACTTCTTCCTCCTCATACAGACCACAGGGGCAAATGGACTCCAAATTACGATGGTCCATTCATAGTAAATAAGGTTTTCTCTGGTGGAGCACTGATGTTCACTACTATGGATGGTGAAGATTTCTTATCCCCTGTGAATTCAGATGCAGTTAAAAAATACTTCGCATAAAATGACCCGCTGGACATAAAAACAGAATGTAAATCCAGGCAAAAATGGGGCATCCCGGCGAGTCAAAAACAAAATAAAAGACTCGGGCAAAAAGGGAAAATTGAAAAAAATGTACACCTGCTGAGTTGAAAATCCGCATTGGATAGCTCAGGCAAAAATGGGTACCCCGGTGGATTGAAAACCCGAAAGAGCGATCCACGCAAAATCAGGGAATAAGCGAACAATTGCATTCTGAATTCGTCTATATCATTCACAACATGGCAAGCTTCGAAAGGACAAAGCATTGGTCAGGATCAGCCTTCTTCAGAAAGCAAGATGAGAAGAACGTCAAGGTCATACAAGTCATAGCAAAGGAAGTTCACTTGAACGTCGTCGTCAACATTGCCAACACTTTTGTTTTTATCAATTTATAGCAATCTCCTCATTCCAGGGAATTAGTTTCTTTGATTGTATTTTCCAATTCAGGGCACCCAAAATCAATAAAATCAGAATTTTCAGACACACCTCGTTTTGTACATTTTTGTTTCGTTTGCAAAATATCCAATATTCATGATACAATACTTGCATAAAACAAATGAGCCATCTTTAATAATGAATGCTTGCAGGAAATATATTTTTACTTTCAGGAAAGTCTAACTCCTATGACGGAATCCGGTAAGGGATACCTCGGGATACTTGTGCGTTTCTTCTGTCCTAACAGGTTGCAGGTATTCAATATGCAACACGGGGCATACCAGACATTAAATCCCCAGCATGCTGCTTCCCAGAAGCAGGACCTCCCCGAGCAGTACCTAGCAACTGCTTCACAACAAGGAGGACAAGGAATTTCCCATTCCCCACCAAAGTACCAGATCTTTCATCTTCAGCAAAGTTAATGGGAATTGTCTCCCCACAGGGTTTCTATTCTTTCTCCAGGAGAACAATGCCTACATACTTTCCCAGCGGAGTTGCTGAAGCTTCCTTCTCCCCAGCTGAGTTCTCCTCACCGATAGATCTACCAACGATCTACCTCCCCAAGCAGAGTTCTCTCTCCGGATAGATCAATCAATGTTCTCTTCCACAGCCGGGTTATCCCTCCAAGCAGATCAGCCAAAGATCTTTATCCCAGCAGGATCCGAATCCTGGATCGGTTTCTCTTTTGCATAATCATAGCATTTGCATCATATTCACCAAATAAGCGTAGCATTCCGTCTAATACGGAGCATTACGGCAAAAATCAAACATTTGCATGATCACAAGCCAGGTTTGAGCCAGTCACCTGCAATTACTATCAGTATTTCATCAGCAATATACAAATAAATCCCCTGCAAATAAAAGCCAAAGCGTCCCCTTTGTACTCTCAAATACAAATACCTACATGCTCTTTTTGACACTCGTCTGTGTCATACTTCCCCAACAAGGTCGCCCGAACACTTTCTAGAAACAAATACTTGTTCATTAACATGTTCTTTTCGACACCTGTCCGTGTCACCTTATCCCCACAAAAAGCCAAAGCATATCCTTTGCATTCCCGAAACAGATGCCTGTTTATATTTATACATATTTGACACCCGTCCGTCATACATTCCCCAGCAAGTCGAACGCTCATCCGTGTCTTGCTCATACTTTACCAACAAACCAATACCCACTCATACTTATACAGAAGCCTTGGATACTCGTCTGTATCTTGTTTATATATCACTCCTCAACATATCCTACACTCGTCCGTGTTCCTTGTTAACCAGTTGATAATCGTCCGTATCATCATCTCTGAACATGCGTCAGCGTTTGTTTCTACCGATACTCGTCAGTATCATGGTCCTAAGGATGCTCGTCCGCATCTTTAATCTATACACAACGTCAAACAATTATACCTTCTATTCTTAAGCGTAAGCACTCGTCCGTGTTTACCATTCCCCAGTAAGTCACCAGCAAAACAACTCTCTTTTATCTGACGTTCGTCCTATGTCGTGATACTTTCGGCAGCCGTACCCTGCCAGGTGATCGTCCTTCACCTTTGGATGACTGTCCCTCATCCCTTCCCAAGTGGAGTCCCCATTAGTGGAACCTTTTTCTATCCGACATTCATCCTATGTCGTGATAAAGAGTAGCCGTCCCCTGCTAGGTGATCGTCCTTCACCTTTTGATGACCGTCCCTCATCATTTCATCTGATGGCCGTCCCCATCGTTGATCTTGTTATCCGACATTCGTCCTATGTCGTGATAAACCCCGAGAGCAGCCGTACCCTGCTAGGTGATCGTCCTTCACCTCTTTGATGATCGTCCTTCATCATGTTTATCCGATGGTCGTCCCTATCGTTGACCTTTCCTATCCTACATTCGTCTTATGTCGTGATAAAGAGCAGCCGTCCCCTGCTAGGTGATCGTCCTTCACCTTTGATGACCGTCCCTCATCATTATTTCATTTATTCTTTAAACCGATGGTCGTACCCATCGTTGTTTACTTTACTTTGCAAACCTGATGGTCGTCCCCATCATTGACTTTACTTCAATCCCCAGAGAACCTTATCTCCTTACCTGATGGCCGTCCCCGTCATGGTCTCTTTATTTCCCCAGCTTGTCGGTCGTCCCCGTCATTGCTTTACTTACCAATTTATCCCCAGCAATCGTCCTCTTCTCGATGGTCGTCCTCCATTGCTTTCATTTAATACTCATATTATACTATCTTTTGCAATTTATATCCCTTTTCTTCTTCTATCCAGTGAGTGCAAATTTTGGACTGTCTTTGGTATTCGACCACAAGTTATCTTGTTTGTCTGTTAAGCCAGGCGCTTACATCCTGCACAGCTAACTCATGTTTGAATAGGGGCAGCTATAAACACCCCAAATTTGCCCTCACTCATATCACACTATGGCTTGTGATCTTTCATCTTTGCATTAACATAAGCATTACACCTCACATTGCATTTTTGTTTCATCTGCATAGTTCAAGTTCATCTGCATCTAGGGTTTGTGATCTGAGCAATCCAAGAATCCATCTGAGCCACCACAAAGGCCTCAAAGCTTTCCAAGAGGGTCCATGTGTGTTCTATCATCATATTATGCTCCTCAAGGTTAATGGAAGTCAAGAGATCACAAGAACTGGCAAAGGCATGGAAGCAGAGCTAGGGTTTTCACTACACAGATGACCAAAATTAGGGTTTTGGTTTCAGAGGCTTTAACTCCAAATTTTTGGGCCATTTTTGTTTCTAATGTTCTTAATATGTCATAAGGATAATTTGTACCAATTTTGATGAAGAAACTCATTGTGGAAGTCATCTGTTCATTGGATAACTTCTTGAGCAAGTTAAGTCAAAATTAGGGCATCCGAGGCCCCCAACAATGGAACCAAAGGGGTATTTTCATAAAATTGAAGTTATATGATCTTTATTTGATCTTAGAAGTGGTTGGAATTTCACAATATTGAAGAATTTTGAGCCAATTGCAAACTTGCCATTTTTGGAAATGACTTGAAATGCAAACTTTCCATTTTGAGAAAGTTTTCCAACCTCCTCTTTCATGACCAAAAATGCTTCAAATGAAAAATTATTGGTCATGAAAGTTGTAGATTAGGTCTTTCCCTTTTCAAAAAGTACAAGAACATGTCTTGATTCATCTTAGAACTCAAGATATGGCCCTTCAAAGTTGGCAAAAAGTCACATAATTTTAAAGTTCATGCCAAAGAGGATTTTTGCAAAGTCAAGTTTCAAGCATTCAAATGACCTCTAATTGACTTCTAAACATCAATCAAACATGATGCAACATTACAAGACCAAAATCATGCCTTGGATCACAAGTCTCCATAAGCCATTTTTCACAAAAATTCTCAAAGAGGGATTTTTTGCAAGAATGATTTTTAGGGCTTTGTATGACCTATAATCTACCTCAATGCACCATAACAACATTATGCAACCTTCCATGACCAAGATTCAGCATTGAACAAGACACTTCCATGACCAAATGTCTCAAAATGCACTAATTAGTGAAAATGCAAAACATGTGCAATCTCACCATTCATTCACTTCTGATCACTCTAAATCATCCCATGGCCATCCTTGAAGACAACTGAACTCAGAGCAACCCTAAAACACCTCCTGCCATGGCCCATACCCAAGGACACCAACTATTGACTTTTTGGCCAATTTCTCCATACCATTCCCACAGTGAATATCAAATCTTCTGACTCACTCCAATAGTTTAGGGATTGCCTAAGGATCATAAACTAAGCATGCCATGAGCTCAGAACACACACAACATCAGATTACACAAAACTTGCAAAAACCTTCCCTTCTTCGATTCTCTCAAACCATCCATCAAACGTCAAAAATTCTTTCACCATCCATTCAGAAATCATCCATAGAACACAAACCAACCATTGGGATGGCCTGAAACATCACAAACACAAACCTCATTTTCTGCTACACCAGAACTAGAACCTTCAAACTAGCCATCATAAAAGCTTTTGAAGCATTCCACTAGCCTCAGGAGGATCAAAGGAGGCTTTTTGCACAAAGGAGAGGTCCTGAAAGCTCACATTTGCAGTTCATCATCTCAGGTAACCTCAAGAACTAAATCTTTCAGAGCTTAGTTTTCTTGTTATAAAATGAAAATATATGTTATGGGGATCACACTGATGCTTTTAGATTTGAAAATAGTCAAGAAATGAGCATGTTATGAGTTTTTGAAATTTTGTCCAGATTTTTGTTCTTCTTCAATTCTCCATGTTTGTGTGTTATAAATCATGTTTGAAGGTTGATTTGAGTTTAGTTTGAGTAGAGGATCATTTTTGGGCAATTAATTTGGGGTGGGGTGGCCTGTAGAGAGACTTGTTTTTTTTTGCTCGCCGGAGAAGATGACCGGAACACTGTTCCGGTCACCTGAAAGTCATTAAGCCCTAATCTTGTATTAAATGCCAGTTTGAATATAGACCCTTGGATTGGATTTACCCGCGCGCGTGTGTGGCCAGGATTACTTCATTAACCCTAATTTTCATTTAATTAATTTAATTAGAGTTAATTAATTAAAACATCTCAGATGGAACCTCATCCCTTGGATTACGCGCTAGTCAACACCCAATTCCCCAGTTCAAATCTCAGCCCTTAGATCAGCTTACTTTCATTTTATTTGAGTTTTTATTTCATTTTTATTGCATTTTCTTTCTCAATTTATTTAAAATACCAAAAAGCATTCAAAAAATATTTTCTTTTGCATTCTGACTTTAAATATTTTTCTCATTCCAAAAATGATTTTTATTTTATGTTTTGCATTAAAAAAGATTTTTTAAAATATTTAAATGTTATTTTTAATTAATTAAAGTATTTTAATTAATTAAAAATACATTTAGGTTTCTAAAAATCGCCAAAAAAATCATGAATTATTACAATGCATTTAGAAACATTTTCAAACTCTTCACACAAATTTCTTTTTAGGTTTGATCATAGTTTGCCAATTTTCTTTGAATTAAGGGTAAAAATCATATTTTTAAACCCTGACTTTGAAAAATCATTTCTGCCTAACCAAGAAGAGTTTGAAGTTAATTCTTTTTGCATTGTTTTGCATATTGCATGTAGTTTATAGGTCTTTTTCCTCATGAATTTATCTTGCATTTTCAATTTGATTTGTATTTTTTCCTTTGAACCACCCAAAAACCCTATAAAACTTAGGAAAATCATAACTTTTGATTGGTTAGGTTTCTGACCTTCTCCTTTGGGTGTAACCTAATATGGGATTAGGGTTTGTTTGAGCTTGATTGCAAAAATTTTATCATGTCATATGCTTCTGTTTTGTTCATTTGCATCTCATACTTCCACGTAACCCTAATTTCTCATGTTCATTTGCATTCACCTTGCATATGCATCATTACATGAACTTTCCATGACATTTCATGCATTCATATGTCATCTTAGGACATGTTAGCACCTTTCTCAATCATTTCTTCACTCATTTGCCATGTTTAGCATTCATTTCATTTCACAAACTTTCATGTGTTTTCAAACTTCAAAGTATGCTTTCATATCATCTCATCCTTGTATGATCACACATATGTATATTGTATGACTTTGCATCATCCCACATGACTTTTACATGGCATAAACACTTCTGACTTGGAGCATTGCATCTCATTTCACTTCACTTCTTCATGCTTTATACTTTATGCATTCATACTAACACTTTCAGGTTGTGGTAAGTTACTTTGAGAGGTGGATTTGCCTTCACCTCCCACATCTCCTTATCTCTTTCATTGGCATTTTGTTTCTCTTTGAAGTGAATTTGATTCACTTATGTTTCATCTCTCTCACTTTCTTCTCTTAAGTTACTTATCTTCTTAGGAAGTAAGTAACTTACTCTTCTGCTTCCTCCTCCTTTCATCTGCTTTTTCCATTGGTGGCTTCCTTGAAGATCTTTCTCAAGCCTCACAAACCATAGGAACATCCAAGCATGATAATGATTAGGGTTGTAATTAGTTCCCCTTAGCCTTTTACCTTTGAGTATCCTTGAGTCTCTCTTCTCATCTCAATAACCAGAGACTAAACTCTAAAAATGTTTTAGGACTTTGGAATTAGGGTTATGCATGCATCCTTCTCTTAGGATGGAGTGTATAAATTTAATCCTAAGTGTTATGCCTTTAATTTGTTTAAACCTCTAAATCAAATCACCTAATAATCACTAAGACTTTATCTTGTAACTTGGGCCTTACATTAGGGTTTTAATTCTTCCTTATGGTTAAGAAGGACTAACCCTAGTGTTTAATGGACAAGTCCCCCTCAAGTTGTCTTACAAACCATAAAATTCACTTCTTAATCTCATATCTTAATTAAAATACACTTAATAAAGGCTTTGTTACATAATGAATTTAATCCCTAACCATGTATTAAGTTGAGGTATCTTCCTCAGCTTAAGTGTTCTCATCTATTATCCTTCTATTAGGATGGTGTAATGAGTCCACTAATATGTGATTAGAGATTAAACTCATTACTTAACATTAAACAAAAACCCAAAAAAACATCTAATTAATCACAAGTAGGTTAATGATCTTAATCCTACATCATCATGGCAATTAGGTTGAGACACTTATCTCATACTTTAGTAGGCTCATTATCCCTAATCAGGGAGGATATAATGAGTTTACAAGCCCTTGATTTAGGCTTAAGCTCATTAACTTATGCAAAACACCAAAAACAATAACAAAACTGAAAACACAAAAACAAACAATAATCGTCTCCTTCGGGATTCTCTTCTCATCACACTCATTCACAAACGAGAACTTGCTTCTTCCGTCTAATGCAAGACAGTTAGCACTCGAGCCAGAAGAGTCATACGCTTGAGCATAGGCAAGCAAGCAGTTCACAATCAATTTCATTTTCAGTCTCTTTGAGTCGAAATGTGGTGTTCTGACTTCCTCATTGCACGAGAGGATATGTAGGAATAACTTAACTGTTATCGAACAAAAGTCTCTGTGTCTTCCCCCTCTTTCAGCATTCTTTTCTAAGCCTCAGTTCCTGAGCATTCACCCTTTTGCATTGACACTTGTATATTCTTTTCCAGCTTTTACACACAGATAGCACATACACCTACCCCCCCTTTAAACACAATCTTTTAAGCGTGGATCCCGTCGAGTACGACGGACAATCTGGGTGCTAATACCTTCCCAGGTTGTAACCAACCCCCTTTCTCAGTTTCTCTGGTTCACAACCGTGTTATCCATCTCTTTTCCAGGTTTATGCAGCATTACCTTTCCTTCGGGATAAAAATGCCAAGTTGGCAACTCTATTCATCTTCAATTCATTTTCTCTCTTCTCCGACTGTTCGTGTCCGTACCTTGTCTTGACCTGGTGTCTTTTCGGGGGAGCGACAGCGGCCTCAACAGCGCCATTCATCTTTGGCATGTAAGGAGAAGAATTTTGATGTTGAATTTTGAAGTCCCGGCAAAGTTCTGCCATCATCTTGTTGTTCAAATTGGAACCATTATAAGTAATGATTCGCTCGGGGACTCCATATCGACAAATGATATCCCTTGTTAGAAATCGAGCTACCACTTGCCTGGTGACATTTGCATATGAAGCTGCTTCAACCCACTTGGTGAAGTAATCAATAGCTACCAGGATGAATCTGTGACCATTTAAAGCAGTCGGTTCAATCTTTCTAATCATATCAATGCCCTACATGGCGAAGGGCCAAGGTGAAGACATTACAGTCAAAGGATTTTGAGGCACATGCACTTTATCCGCATAGATCTGGCATTTGTGGCATTTTCTGGCATAAGCACAACAGTCTGCATCCATTGTGATCCAGTAGTAACCCGATCTTATCAATTTCTTTTCCATTGCATGTCCTCTGGCATGGGTACCGAAAGAACCTTCATGTACTTCTTGCATCAGGAGGTCTACTTCCTTCTTGTCAACACATCTAAGCAAGACCATGTTGAAGTTTCGCTTGTACAAACAACCATCCGTATTGAGGAAGAAACATCCGGCTAGCCTTCTTAATATCTTCTTATCATTTGACGATGCCCCTGGTGGGTATGTCTGAGTTTCCAAGAAGCATTTGATGTCATGGTACCAAGGTTTATCATCAGTGACAGTGTCCACAGAGAATACGTATGTTGGTCTGTCCAGTCTGGATACCAGAATCCGAGGTACATAATTAGCAGCTTGCACTTTGATCATGGATGAAATGGTAGCCAAAGCGTCTGCAAACTGATTATCATCTCGAGGGATGTATTCAAGCTTAACTGTTGTGAAGAAAGTCAATAATCTCCTCGTATAGTCACGGTAGGGAATCAGATGCTCCTGATGAGTATACCACTTGTCGTTGGTTTGGTTGATCACCAAAGCTGAATCTCCGAATACATTCAAGGTTTTGATCCTGAGGTCAATGGCCTCCTCAAGACCCATGATACAAGCTTCATATTCTGCCTCGTTGTTAGTGCAGGCAAAGGTGAGTTTTGCCGAGAAAGGCATATGAACTCCTTTAGGTGTGATAAGTACTGCACCAACTCCGCGACCGTTACAATTAACCGCCTTGTCAAACATCATAGTCCATGCTTCTTCCGGATCAGGCCCTTAAGTCTGAATAGGCTCTTCATAATCTTTTTCTTTTAAGAACATGATGTCTTCATCAGAGAACAAACGGTTCATATCTCATCTTACAGCAAGCTGTGAGCCCCTGTTCAAGTTGTTAAGGAAAGAACAAACGGTCAGGTGGAATGAAGACTGCCATAAGGCTTTTGACAAAATCAAGGAGTACTTACAAGAACCTCCAATTCTTATGCCTCTAGTTGAAGGAAGACCTCTAATAATGTACTTGACAGTATTAGAAGGATCAATGGGGTGTGTGTTGGGCCAGCATGACGAGTCTGGTCGAAAAGAGTATGCAATATACTACCTAAGCAAAAAGTTTACCGACTGTGAACAACATTATTCACTGCTCGAGAAAACTTGATGTGCTTTAGCGTGGGCTGCTCGCCGACTAAGGCAGTATATGTTGACTCACACTACCTTGTTGATCTCAAAAATGGACCCCGTTGATAACACTAAAATTCACCGTATTTTTGACACCGATTTCGCATGCATTCTTAGCTTTTATTGTTATTTTTTTATGTTATTACTTTGTTTTCCTTTGTTTTCAGGTGTTTTATGTAATCGGGGCCTAAATCGAGAAAAAGAGCGAAAAAGGAGTGGAAACGGACGAAAACCAAGAAATTCAGCTTTTTACACTTACGGCATCCACCATGGCGGGCACCATGGGGTCTGTCATGACGTGGCCACGTCTCAAGACCACTCCACAACTTCCAAGACCCACGATCCCCACTCTCTCATTCCACACTAGTCTCATGGCGGGCGCCATGGCCTTGTGGCGGGCGCCACAAGGCAAAAACTTTTCCCTCCACTTTTTAGTGGAAGGGGCATCCTGGTCTTTTCCTGCTTTTTGTTTTCCTATAAATAGGGCCTTAGATTTTCGTTTTCAATCATCCAAACTTAGAATCTCTTAGGCATATATCAGTTTTAAAGCAGTTATCATACCACATCAGGGTGTTACTGCAATCGAGTGATCGAGTCTGTATCTGTCTGTGTGATCGAGTTTTGGAGCACTCTGGGAGGAAGTTAATCCTGCCGCCATTTTAATTCCAGTTCGTATTTTACTTTTCCGTATTGCTTTACTTTTATTTATTTCTCGCACTGCTTTACTTTATTTATTTCCCGCACTCGCTTTACTTTTATTTATTTCTCGCACTCGCACTACTTTTGTTTATTTTCCGCACTCGCTTTAAATTACTTAATTTCTCGCACTCGCACTACTTTTATTTACTTTCCGCACTCGCACTACTTTTATTTACTTTCCGCACTCGCACTAAATTACTTTTATGAAAAATTATAAAAAGAACTTTTACTTTACTATGTCTAACTAAATCCATAAAGGTTAGAATATAAGGATCGTAATTGAACCAGTAATCCGTACAATTGTTCGTGGAAACACTTAAGGGCTATTTTATCTTTCAATTTAAGTAATTGTTTTTAACTATTTCAAAAACAGCCAAAAGCGCTTTGTCTAGTTCATTAGGAGTTTTTAGATTAAAAAGAAAAGAGATTTTAAATCGATTTTCGGACGCGTTAAGAAGTTTAGAGTCTGGTTCGTGAGAACCTCTTTTTGCTAAGAAATCCAGGTTAAAATACTTTTCAACTTAGTTAAGATACTATATTTCTTAAAAATAGGTTTACTACTCTAATGCAGTACGCACCTTTTTATCCGTGACAATAGGAGGGGTTGATTAGAGAGTACAACTCGGTTCTGAATACGCGAAAGCGACAATTCCTGTTAAATTAGTTCTTTTCAAAGTGGAAAACATTGCTCATAAGTAGTTCTATTAACAAGTACCAGATTATTAATTGATTATGTGAATTACATTTGATCCTGTCTTTATTAATTGTTTAAAAATTATTATTTTATTTACCATTGTGCACTCCTTAAAACCATTATATTCAGTTGCCTTAGATACACACCATAACAACAGGTACGATAGATTGACACTTGGTCTCTGTGGATTCGACAATCTTTTATATTACTCTGACGTGTTCTTGCACTTGCGAAAAACACGCATCAAGTTTTTGGCGCCGTTTCCGGGGACCAATTTCGTCAAATTTCATACCCTGTAGTTATACCGTTTAGATTAAGGTTGTTACCCACCGGTCAATGCGAAAGACTCGCAGTGCCGGAAGCTTAGTAGACCCTCTAGCTGAACCTGAACGTTACGCTCGCGCACATTTGTTTTTCCATAGGAATAGGAGAGCTATGGCCAAAGATCAAAACCGAAGACCTCTTAAGGACTTCGCCCAACCATCAAACAAGGAACCTAGTTCTAGTATAGTAAACCCCACTATCCCAACCAATAATTTTGAACTTAAACCATCCCTGCTGCAATTAGTGTAACAGAGACAATTCGCAGGTCTTGCTACTGATAACCTAAACCAACATTTAAAAAACTTTCTTCAGTTAGCAGAAACCTTTAAAACCAATGGAGCTCCTCCTGAGGCGATACGCTTAAGATTATATCCCTTTTCCCTCAGAGATAAAGCTCTATCATGGTTAGATTCCCTTCCACCCAATTCCATAACAACTTGGGAAGACCTTAGGAAAGTATTCCTTTCTAGATATTTTCCCCCAAGTAAGACCGCTCTTCTTCGAAACCTAATAACCAGATTTACCCAACACCAAAGAGAGTCGTTGTTCTAAGCCTGGGAGAGATATAAAGAGCTATTAAGAGCATGCCCACATCATGGCTTAGAGAATTGGCTAATCATTCAAACCTTCTATAATGGACTTCATTATAACACTGATGAACAAACCTTACCCTGAAGCTAGTGCCCTTATCGAGGATATGGCCCAAAACCATCAATCATGGGGAGTAGAACGAGCGACAGTGGAAAAGAAGGAAGCCCAAGGAGGAATATATGAGCTAAGCTCTATGGACATGATGCAAGCTAAAATGGACGCGTTGGCCCTTAGAGTCGAACATATGTGTACAACCCCGAATACTGTAGCTGCAGTTTCGACGAATTGTGAGATATGTGGGATGCAAGGACACCAATCCGCCGAATGCAATCTGTTAAATGAAACCAATCCTGAGCAAGTGAACTACACCCAAGGGAACCCATTTTTAAACACATATAACCCTGGATGGAGGAATCACCCAAACTTCTCCTACAAAAATAATAACCCTATCCAAAATACCACACCTCCGAGACAACAAGGTTGCCAAGCCCCAAGAACAAATCAACCTATGCAACCTGTACCACCAAGTCTGAACCTTGAGAAAATTGTAGAAAATTTTATCACCGCTCAAACACAACAAAACAAAGAGTTCATGAACCAAAACGTCCATGTTAACGAACTAATTACCCAGTTAGGAACCTGTCGCTCCCGATAAGTGACACAGGGTCAGATAAGGGTACAGACGCGAACGGTCGGCGAGAGGGACAATGAGAACACACAGCCGTGAACTCACTGGAGAATGAATAGAGTCGCCAGCTAGGCATTTTTATCCCGGAGGAAAGGTAATGCTGCATAGACCTAGAAAAAGATGGATAAGACGGTTGCGAACCAGAGAGACTGAGAAAGGGGGTTGGTTACAACCTGGGAAGGTATTAGCACCCAGATTGTCCGTCGTACTCGACGGGATCCACGCTTAAGAGATTTGTGTTTTAAAGGGGTAGTGTCAGTGCAATTTGTGTATAAAATAGCTGGAAAAAAGATGTACAGGTGTCAGTGTAAGGACAGGAGTAAGATGCTCATGATAATGAGGCTAAAGAATAAAGCTGGAAGGAGGGGGGATGTACAGAGACTTTTGTTCGATAACTGTTAAGTTATGCCTACGTATCCTCTCGTGCAATGAGGAAGTCAGAACACCGTAGTTCGACCCAAAGAGACTGAAAGATGAATTGACTTGTGAACTGCTCGCTTGTCAATGCTCAAGTGTATGACCTGTCTGGCTCAGGTGCTAACTGTCTTGCATTAGACGGAAGGAGCGAGTTCTCGTTTATGAGTGAAGGTGATGAGAAAAGAATCCCGGAGGAGACGAATATTGTTTGTTTTTGAGTTTTCAGTCTTTTATTGCTTTTGAGAGTTTGTCATAAGTTGATGAGCTTAAGTCTAAACCAATGGGTTAGCAAACTCATCACATCTTCCCTCTGATTAGGGGTAATGAGAATACCTTAAGTGTGAAGTCAGATTCTCACACTTAATCACCTTTGGTGTAGGATTAAGATCATTAACCTACTTGTGATTATTTAGATGTTTTTGGTGTTTTTGTTTAGTGTTGAGTAATGAGGTTAAGCCATAATCAGGGATTAAACAGACTCATTACACCATCCTAAAAGAAGGATGATAGATGAGAATGTTTAAGCTGAGGAAAGCTCCTCAACTTAATCCATGATTAGGGATTAAACCCATGACAAAACAAGCCTTTGATTAAGTGGATTTTATTTAATGATATGGTGATGAAGTGATTTTTATGGTTTGTAAGACAACTTGAGGGGGACTTGTCCATTAACACTAGGGTTAGTCCTTCTTAACCACTTAAGGAAGAATTAGAACCCTAATGCAAGGCCCAAGTTACAAGTGTGATGTCTTGATGGTTATTAAGTGAATTGGTTAAGAGATTTAAACACATTAAGGGTTTAACACTTAGGATTAAAGTTATACACTCCATCCTAAAAGAAGGATGCAGGCATAAGCTTAATCACAAAGTCTTAAAGCCTTTAGGGTTTGGTCCCTGATTATGAGATGAGAAGAGAGGACTCAAGGAGAGACACAAAGGTAAAACTATGAGGGGAGACTAATCAAAACCCTAATTCATTGTCATGCTTGGTTGTTCCTAAGGTTTGTGAGGTTTACAAGAGAGATCTTCAGAGAAACCACCAGGAAGCAGATGAACAGGATCAAGAGAAGCAAAGTGACTTGCTTCATTCAAGAAGTCAAGTCATTTGAAGAAAGGAAGTAGGAAGAAGAAGAATGAGCAAGCTCAAACTCAAACACAAATAGAAATGCAGCAATGGATGCAAGAGAGATGAAAAGAAAAGTTATGAGAAGTGAAGGCAAATTCACTTCTCAAGTTTACTTACCACCTGAAATGTTAGAAAGAAATGCAATGCAATGCTAAATGAAATGAAATGACATGATGCTAGACCAAACCAGAAGCATGTTGATGATGATTATGATGTTATGAAGTGCTGCAAACATGAGGCAAGACATGGAGATGCTCATACAAGATTATGAATGCAAATGATGCAGGTTAAGGAGCATGAACAAGCATGGAAAGTTATGAAGCATACAAGGCAAATGACATGGCAAATATGCAATGCAATGATCAAACATGTTTTCTATATGTCTTAAGATGTCAAATGAATCATAGGCATGCACAAAATGCAAAGGAAAGTCATGTTATGCAAGAGAATGCAAGAGGGATGCAAGGGAAAGCCCAAATTAGGGTTTATGAATCAAACAACAAACAAAAACCCAAAACAGGAGCAAACCCTAAGATAAAAAATGGAAAATGCTGCCCAAAGAAACCCTAAACCTATAATGAACCACTGCCCAAAGGGGAACTCCCAACTCTCAATCAAACTCAAGGTATGAATTTTCTAAGTTATTAGGGTTTTTTAGGGTTCTTAACAAAAGAAATGCCAAACAATTGGAAAATGCAAGATCAAATCATGGCCATTTTACCCTAGAAACTACATGCCAAACACAAAACAATGCAAGAAGAATCAATGTCTCAACCTTCTCCAATAGGCAGAAATGAATTTTTGAATCCATGATCAAAATAATGCATAAAAAATGATTTAATTCAATGAAAAATTCTTAAAATGCATCAAGATCAAAAAAGAAATTTGGTTTGAAGGTTGGACAATGTTTCTAAATGCCTTAGAACATTTCATGAATTTTTTTGTAATTTTTAAATACCTAAAAGTATTTTTAATTAATTAATTCCCATTAATCAATTAAAAATAATCTTTTAAATATTTAAAAATACTTTTTTAATGATAAAAAATAAAATAAAAATATTTTTGTGTCATAAAAATTATTAAAACTCAGAGGAAAAAGTTTCATAATTTTTAGGAATTTTTAACTATTTTTAATAAATTAAACAAAACAAATAAAAAGAAAATGAAATAAAAAACAAAGTATGCAGTATGAGTGGCTGTGATGGAGAGTTGAATGATCAAAGGGCCCTGCACGCAAGTCAACAAGACTGGGGGTCAGCTCAATCTAAGGCCCAGGTTCAAAATTTCAAAACGCGCGTGATCTAATGGCTGTGGTTGCAAGTTAACTTAATTAAACAGGATTAATTTAATTAAACAAAATTAGGGTTTAATGACCCATCTGATCCGTCCATGAGCGCGCGGGAAACAGCATCCAAGGGACCACGTTTGAAGTTTGCTAATTAATGATACTTAGCCCTAATTACACTCAGGCGACCGGAGATGAGCTCCGGTCGTCTTCTCCGGCCATACCAAAACCCTAGCTTCTAATCTAGGCCACCCCAAGTCAAATTAAATGCCCAGAAACAACCCCCACACTTCCTACAACTCAAATCCATGATCAAACATCGTTTTACTGGCAAGAACAGCTTGAATCGAAACAAAACAAAAATGGGGCCAAACTTTCAGACACCTGTAAAATGTTCATTTTTCCACCATTTTTGATTCTAAACATATCACCATGATCCTCAAAGCATGCACTCTCACTTTACAACAAAAAATCAAAGCTTTGAGAAAGAAGTTTCATGGCCATACCTGAGGTGACAACTCCTGTTTCTGGGCTTTCAGAGCAGTTTCTTGATGCAAGCTAGCTCCAATGACTCCCCTGGTTCTAATGGCAAGCTTGAAATGAGCTTTAGCAAGCTATTTCAAGAGGTACCAAACTGATATAGCAGAAAGTGAGCTTTGTGTACAGGCTGTTTTAGGTCAATGTGATGGGTGGTTTGGACTCCTTTGAATGTTTCTGATTTGTTGGTGAAGAGAAATGATGTGTTTGCTGGCTGGATAGTGAGATTCGAAGAGAACTGGTTCTGAGGGTGGGGAATGGTGAAGCTCAGGTCAGGCTTGTTTCAGGCTTGAACTTTGGTGGTTTCAGGTCTATGAAGTGTGGTGAGATGGTTGGTGAAGATGGTTCTTGTGTTTTTATGTTGTGGAGGCAGATTCGAAGGCTTATGCAAAATGGAGTGTTTTTGTGAATGTGATGGTGTGTGATGTTTCAGGCTTGCATAGTGTATGAAATGGTTTGCAAATGGATAGTATAAACTAATCCAATTGGTCAGAGGATGTGACTTGTGCTTTATGGATAGGTGTAGCCACTTTTGCAAATATGTCAACTTCTTGTAAGATAGGGCATGGGCAACTTCTAGCCAAGTACAAAGGGCATGGTCTGCGCAGCAAAGTGAAGGGAAAGGCTAGGCTTGGTCCAACATTCAAGGCAGCAAGTTGGTGAAAGCATGATCATGAGTTTTGCAACTTGTTGTAACTTTGGTTCACATGTGAGAAAGTCTTGTTACACAAACCAAACCATGGGGAAACTTGGTCCAATTCTGATTTTTAAGGCTCATGGAATGTTTGTGTAATGGTTTCAAATGAATTAGAGGTCACATAATGCATTGGTTCATGACTTTGCAAAATTCTCACTTAGGGCATGCCTTGAAAATCAATGATTTTAGCCAACTTTGCATTGCCATAACTTTTGATCCAAGAAGAGTTTGATCATGTTCTTGTACTTTTTGAAAAGGGAAAAATGAGATCTACAACTTTCATGACCAAAGTTTTTCCATTTGAAACCTTTTTGGATCAAGAATCAAGGCTTGAAAAATGACCTAAAATGATGCATTCTTGAAAAGTCAACTATGCCCAAAAAGTCAACATTTGCAAAAACCCTAAATTCTTGATTTTTATGAACTTCAACTTTCTTCCATGATCAAATAAAGATCATATACTCTCAAAATGATGAAGATCACCCATTGGTTGGGTCATTGGGGGCCTCAGATGCCCTGATTTTGCACTGACTTGTCTGAAAAGTCAACCCTTGATCAGATGACTTCCCCATGGAATTTCTTCATGAAAATTGGTATGCATACTCCCTATACCATATAAAGAGCAATGGAAACAAGAATGACCAAAAAATTTGGAGTTATGGCCTCTGAAACCAAAACCCTAATTTTCAGTCAACTGTGCAGTTCATCCTGGCTCTGCATCCACTCAAACCCTAGTTCTTGTGATTCCTCTGCATTTTTGACTTTGAAGAGATGGAATATGACATATGAACACACATGGACCCCTTTGAGTTGATTGGTGGCCTTAGGAGTGGCTCAAGAAGCTCTTGGATTGCTCAGATCACAAACCCTAGGTGCAGATGCCTTAGAACCAATGCAGTGAATCAAAAATGAGATATGAGATGATATGATTGTGTTTATGCATACGAAATGATCACAAGCCATGGTGTGAGTGGGTGAGGGCAAATTTGGGGTGTTTACAGCTGCCCCTATTCAAACATGAGTTAGCTGTGCAGGATGTAAGCTACGGCTTAACAGGCAAACAAGATAACTTGTGGTTGAATACCAAAGACAGTCCGAAATTTGCACTCACGGAATGAAGAAGAAAAGGGATATAGATTGTAAAAGGAAAATAAAGTATATTGTAAAGTGGGCGACGGAGGACGACCGTCGAGCAGAGGACGACTGCTGGGTAAAGAGCAATGACGGGGACGGCCGACATGCTGGGAAAGTGCTGAAAATAAAGCAATGACGGGGACGACCGACATGCTGGGAAAGTGCTGAAAATGAAGCAATGACGGGGACGACCGACATGCTGGGGATAAAAGGTAAAGCCAAGACGGGGACGGCCGACTAGCTGGGAAAAAATAAGAGATTATGATGGGGACGGCCATCAAGATAAAGCTGTAGAATTCTCTGGAAATTAATGAAACACGACGGGGACGGCCATCAAGTTCATAAAGGTAAAGGAACCAACGATGGGGACGGCCATCGGGCTAAAAGGAAAAGGGACCACGACGGGGACGGCCATCGGGTTAAAGAATAAATGAAATAAACAGATGATGGGGTACGACCATCAAAGGTGAAGGACGATCACCTAGCAGGGGACGGCTGCTCTGTTGGGGATAAAAGGAATATGATGGGGACGGCCATCAAAGGTGGAGGACGACCACCTGGCAGGGTACGGCTGCCGAAAATATCAACGATGGGGACGGCCATCGGATAGAAAAGGTCAACGATGGGGACGGCCATCGGACGAGCATGATGGAGGACGACCATCAAGAAGTGGAGGACGACCACTCAGCAGGGGACGGCTGCTCTCGGGGTTTATCATGACATAGGACGAATGCCAGATAACCAAAATCAACAATGGGGACGGCCATTGGATAAAGTGATGAAGGACGATCATCAAAAGGTGGAGGACGACCACCTGGCAGGGTACGGCTGCCGAAAAAGATCAACGATGGGGACGGCCATCGGACGAGTGTTAGATAATGGAAAAAAGCTTACTCGGCGATCTACTGGGGGTATAGTAAACACGGACGGGCGTTTACAACCAAGAAAGGAAAGTATAAGTGTTTGGTATTATGTATAGATTAATGATGCGGACGAGCACCCTTAAGACTACGATACGGACGAGTATCGGGTAGAAACAAACTGACACATGTTCAGAGATGATGATACGGACGAGTATCAACTGGTTAACAAGGAACACGGACGAGTGTTGAATCTGATGGTTCTTCTGGGGGAATAGTAGACACGGACGAGCATCTATATTCAAGAAGACACAAGTGTTTGACACAGTGTATGGATTAAAGATGCGGACGAGCATCCTTAAGACTACGATACGGACGAGTATCATGTAGAAACAAACACCAGACGCAATGCTCTGAGATGATGGTACGGACGAGTACCAACGAGTTAACAAAGAACAAGGACTATTGCTGAATCTGTGGGGAGATAAGTGTGGTGTACACAAGATACGGACGAGTATCTGTATACGTGTATCGTGAGTAGTGAGTATATATAGATGAACATTTAACTGCTGGGGAGAATGACACGGACGGGTGCCAAGAGAGAAAAGTGTAATATGAACAAGTATCTGCTATACAAAGTATAGATGACTGCTGGGGATATGATACGAACGGGTGTCAGGAGAGTGTATATACAAGTATATGTGAGTGCAAAGAGGATGTCTTTGGCTTTCTGCTGGTGATTTTGACATGGACGGGTGTCCAAAGGTGTATATACTGGTGTTCGTGATTTGAAGGGCAGCTGCTTTTGCTGGGACTCTGGTGAGGATTTTTGTAAAATGATGATGAACGGTTATTATTCACAAGCGTTAATTCAGAACATGGCTTATGATTATGCTATGCGTTTGATTTTTTTGCCGTAATGCTCCGTATTAGACGGAATGCTACGCTCTGAGGGGATAGTATGATGCGAATGCTATGATTATGCGAAAAATACCAAACCGGGATCCGGGTCCCGTTGTTGCGGAGATCTCCGATCAATCTGTTTGAAATGGACCTCCCAGCCGGGGATGAGATCATTGGTAGATCCAATAAGATAATATTTGCTTGGGGATATAGGTCACTGGTTGACATCCTTATAATACGGGACCCAGCTGGGGTTTGTAGAAGCTTTCTTCACTCTGTTGTGATCTTCTATGCGCTGCTCTTCTGGATAGAGGCTGAAGATTCTGTGGGGAGATGGTTCCCTGACTCTCGTACTCAGCTGAGGATGAAATGGCAGCTCGGCTGGGGAATTATGAGAGGCAACTCAGCTGGGGAGAGCAACAAGAGGCCACTCGGCTGGGGATAGAGCATTTCAGATGCTGAGATTGAGTGTATGTTGATTTGACAACTTTGCTGGGGAAGTGGGCACCTTCCAGTGCCACGCGGAAGATAGACCGAGTTGATAATGATTTGCCAGCTTGCTGAGACGTAACTTGCATGCCCCAGGTTGCGTTCTGGATACCTGCAATCCTGCAAAGATAAGGAGACGCACAAAAGGTCCCGAGGTATCCTTTACTGGATTCCGTCATAGGAGTCAAGCATTCTCACGAGTAAGTATATTCCCTGCAAGCATGTGTTTTATTATTATTTATTTTTGGGAGAAAAGCATCTGTACCTATGCAATTGATTTTTTAGAGACATCAGACATCCTTTGCAAATAAAAATATACAAAACGAAACATGACTGAAAAATCTGATTTTATTAATTCATGTGCCCTGAATCGGCAAGATACAACCAAAGAAACATATCCCCTGAGATGAGGAGACTGTCACAAATTGAGAAACAAAAGTGCTGGCAGTGTTGGCGACGCTTTGAGGAGCTTCCTCTCCTGCTATGACTCGTATGACAATGACGTTCTTCTCGTCTTGCTTTCTGAAGAAAGTTGATTCTGATTGAAGCTTGATTCCGTCGAAGCTTTCTAAGTTGTAAGCGATACAGACGAATTCAGAATGCAGTTGTTCACTTATTCCCTTATTTTGCATGGATCGCCCTTTCGAGTTTTCAATCCATCGGGATACCCATTTTTGCCTGAGTTGTCCAATGCGGCTTTTCAACTCAGCGGGTGTACATTTCTTGCTTATTTTCCCTTATTTTTGCCCGAGTCTTTTATTCTGTTTTTGACTCGCCGGGATGCCCTATTTTTGCCTGGACTTACATTCTGTTTTTATGTCCAGCGGGTCATTTTTATGCGAAGTATTTTTTAACCGCATCTGAATTCACAGGGGACGGGAAGTCTTCACCATCCATGGTGCTGAGCATCAGTGCTCCACCAGAGAAAACTTTCTTTACCACGAATGGTCCCTCATAATTGGGAGTCCATTTGCCCCTGTGGTCTGTATGAGGAGGGAGGATTCTTTTCAACACAAGATCCCCTACTTGGTACTCTCGATGCCTGACTTTCTGATCGAAGGCTCTCTTCATTCTCTTCTGATACAATTGTCCATGACAAATTGCAGCCAATCTTTTCTCTTCAATCAGACTCAGTTGCTCGTATCGGGACCTAACCCATTCTGCTTCACTCAGTTTAACATCCATTAATACCCGTAACGAGGGTAGTTCAACTTCAACAGGTAGGACTGCTTCCATACCATATACAAGCTGATACGGTGTTGCCCCAGCGGATGTTCTGATTGACGTGCGGTACCCATGCAAGGCAAACGGTAGCATTTCATGCCAGTCTTTGTATGTGATTACCATCTTCTGCACAATCTTCTTAATATTCTTATTCGCTGCCTCAACAGCGCCATTCATCTTTGGCCTGTAAGGAGAAGAATTGTGATGTTGGATCTTGAAGTCCCGGCACAGCTCTGCCATCATTTTGTTGTTTAAATTGGAACCATTATCAGTAATGATTCGCTCGGGCACTCCATACCGACAGATGATATCTCTCTTCAGAAATCGGGCTACCACTTGTCTTGTAACATTTGCATATGAGGCTGCTTCAACCCACTTGGTGAAATAATCAATGGCAACCAGGATGAATCTATGGCCATTTGAAGCAGTTGGCTCAATCTTGCCAATCATGTCAATGCCCCACATAGCAAAGGGCCAGGGTGAAGACATTATGTTCAAAGGATTGGGAGGCACATGCACTTTGTCTGCATAGATCTGGCACTTGTGGCATTTTCTGGCGTAAGCACAACAGTCTGCATCCATTGTGATCCAATAATAGCCTGATCTTAACAACTTTTTAGCCATTGCATGTCCTCCAGCATGGGTACCAAAAGAGCCTTCATGCACTTCATGCATCAACAAATCTGCTTCCGTCTTGTCAACACATCGGAGGAGTACCATATCAAAGTTCCTTTTGTATAAAGACCCATCAGTGTTCAAGAAGAAACTACCAGCAAGCCTTCTCAAAGTCTTCTTATCATTGGAAGATGCCCCAGGTGGGTATGTTTGATCCTCTAAGAAGCACTTAATGTCATGGAACCAAGGCTTATCGTCTCTAACAACGTCTGCTGAGAACACATATGCTGGTCTATCAAGTCTGGATACCGAAATCTGAGGTACAAAGTTAGCAGCTTGAACTTTGATCATGGATGAAATGGTAGCAAGAGCATCTGCAAACTGATTCTCATCCCGAGGGATATACTCAAGTTTGACTGTTGTGAAGAAAGTCAATAACCTTCTTGTATAATCCCTGTAAGGTATCAGATGATCCTGATGTGTATACCATTTCCCATTGGTCTGATTGATTACCAAAGCTGAATCTCCGAATACGGTCAATGTCTTGATCCTGAGGTCAATAGCTTCCTCAAGACCCATAATGCAAGCTTCGTATTCAGCTTCGTTGTTAGTGCAGTTGAAAGTGAGTTTTGCCGAGAAAGGCATGTGAACTCCTTTAGGTGTAATGAGTACTGCACCAACACCCCGGCCATTCATGTTAACAGCCCCATCAAACATCATAGTCCATTCTTCCTCCGGGTCAGGCCCTTCAGTGTGAATAGGCTCTTCGTGATCTTTTGCTTTAATGAACATGATGTCTTCATCAGGGAAGTCAAACCTCATAGGCTGGTAATCATCAATGGGTTGCTCAGCAAGATATTCAGATAGTACACTGCCCTTGATGGCTTTCTGAGATGTGTACTGTATGTCGTATTCCGTGAGAATCATCTGCCATCTTGCAACCCGTCCGGTAAGAGCTGGCTTCTCGAAAATGTACTTAACTGGATCCATTTTTGAGATTAATAAGGTAGTGTGGGTCAACATATACTGCCTCAGTCGGCGAGCAGCCCACGCTAAAGCACAGCAAGTTTTCTCGAGCAGTGAATAACGTTGTTCACAGTCGGTAAACTTTTTGCTTAGGTAGTATATTGCATACTCTTTTCGACCAGACTCGTCATGCTGACCTAGTACACACCCCATTGACTCTTCTAATACTGTCAAGTACATAATCAGAGGTCTTCCTTCAACTGGCGGCATGAGGATTGGAGGTTCTTGTAAATATTCCTTGATCTTGTCAAAAGCTTTCTGGCAATCTTCGTTCCACCTGACCGTCTGTTCTTTTCTTAACAGCTTGAACAAGGGTTCACAGGTCGCTGTAAGGTGAGATATGAACCGTGAAATGTAGTTCAATCGACCTAAGAACCCTCGAACTTCTTTCTCAGTTTTCGGCGCAGGCATTTCTTGAATAGCTTTGACTTTATCAGGGTCAACTTCAATCCCTTTCTCGCTTACAATAAAGCCCAGCAGCTTACCGGATCGCACCCCGAATGTGCATTTGTTGGGGTTCAGCTTTAGTTGGTACTTCCTCAGTCGCTTGAACAACTTCAGCAGATTCACCAGGTGATCTTCCTCTGTAAGGGACTTGGCAATCATGTCATCCACATAACACTCGATTTCCTTATGGATCATATCGTGGAATAATGTCACCATAGCCCGTTGATATGTTGCACCAGCATTCTTGAGCCCAAATGGCATTACCTTGTAGCAGAACGTGCCCCAGGGTGTGATAAATGTTGTCTTCTCCATGTCTTCAGGTGACATCTTGATCTGATTATATCCTGAAAATCCATCCATGAAGGAGAATACCGAGAACTGAGCCGTGTTATCCACCAATACATCAATGTGAGGTAATGGGAAGTCATCTTTCGGGCTGGCTCTATTCAGATCCCGGTAGTCAACACACATTCTTACTTTGCCATCTTTCTTAGGCACAGGCACTATATTAGCAACCCACGGCGGATAGCTAGTTACAGCAAGAAACCCGGCGTCCCATTGCTTTTGTACCTCTTCCTTGATTTTCATAGCCATGTCTGGGCGAGTTCGGCGCAGCTTCTGTTTAACTGGTGGGCATTCTTCCCTCAAAGGCAGCTTATGCACAACAATGTCGGTATCCAACCCTGGCATGTCTTGATACGACCAAGCAAACACATCAACATACTCTTGAAGCAGATCTATCAGTTGTCTCTTCACCGAGTCTCGCAGGCAGGCCCCGATTTTGACTTCTTTCACGTCTTCCTCCGTACCAAGATTGATCACTTCAACCTCCTCCTGATGAGGGGTAATAACCTTTTCCTCTTGTCTCAACAACCTGGCTAGCTCTTCAGGAAGCTCATATTCTTCATCAACCCCTTCATCAGCTTGATTGATTGGATTGTCAAAGTCATACGATGTCATAGCCGTGCTGTTGTCGGTGCTGTCAGGAAGGCACTCTCTGCAAGGGTTAAGTTTGTCCATTTTAGTGATTGATTTTAATCTTGCTTTAGAAAAAAAGTGAAATGAAGTTATCATTTTGAAAACACCGCCATTTATTTTTGTACAAAAAGAAAAATGGAAAAACAGTGAACAAAAAGAAAAAGACTCGTTTGCAAAAAGATGTCTGATATTTCATTAATTGATCTTGTTTGCACAAAAAGTACAGATGGCCCGATTACAAAATGAGTCTTGTCATCTTGGGCAAGATGCAAGACTTTGATGCATGCTTATAAAATACAGGAAATAATAATTACTCTGCATGAGTAACTCTTATAATTTCCTGGGAAGACCAGTTTGAGACACTGCTCCCCGGGATCTTTGGACGAATCCAATTCTCCAGATTGCGCTCCTCTTCCAGCTCATCTTCCAGACAGTTGATAGCATCAGGGGTAAGCATTCCCCCACTGACAAAACCTGGCTCTGCAGCAGCCTTCGCTTGATGTTGAGTTGGTTTGTAACCCAACCCAAATTTGTCTTCTTTTTTCTCCACCGACAGCAGTTTGCCCCAGCCTTGGGCAGTTCCTTCCTCAACAACCTTCCGGGCTTGTTGGTATGATGACATTGGAGTACCAGATACAGCAGATGCCTCATGCACATTCAAAGCTTCAAACCCCTGGCTCATTGTTTCATGGATCTCCCCATCCATTTCAATGTACTTATAGGTTGCCAGGTGGCTGACAAAAATGTCCTCCTCTCCACAGATTGTGACAACTTGGCCTTCCCACTCAAATTTTAACTTTTGGTGAAGGGTAGACGTTATTGCGCCGGCGGCGTGAATCCAGGGTCTACCCAACAAACAGCTGTAGGCGGGCTGAATGTCCATCACATAAAAGATAGTTTTAAAGGTCTGTGGGCCAATTGTCACGGGCAGCTCAATCTCTCCCAGAACCGATCTCTTAGAACCATCAAAGGCTCTTACTACCAGGTTGCTGGGTCTCAATGCCAAACCATCATATTCTAACTTCACCAGAGCCTTCTTCGGTAAGACATTCAGGGAAGAACCTGTGTCCACTAGCACATGAGAAAGGACAGCTCCTTTGCATTCCATGGTTATGTGCAAGGCTTTGTTGTGGTTGCGGCCATCCGCTGTCAAGTCAGAATTGGTAAACCCTAGCCCGTTGCTAGCAGTAACATTCCCAACCACGGTTTCCAATTGGTTGACAGTAATCTCCTCAGGCACGTAAGCTGCGTGCAAGACTTTAAGTAGTGCATTCCGATGGGCTTCGGAGCACATAAGCAGTGAGAGGATAGAGATTTTGGATGGCGTCTGGTGAAGTTGATCCACAATTTTGTAATCACTCTTTTTGATGATTCGCATAAACTCATCAACTTCCTGATCGAATGGAGTCTTCAGGGCTTCTTTGACAGCTTGATCTTCCTGCACCGGGCTCTTTCCTTTTGCCTTGGCAACAGCTTCTGCTTCGGCTGTAGGTCTTTGAATTGGTGGAGCGAAGAGACGTCCGCTTCGGGTGAAGCCTCCGCCTCCCCCCACATTATCTACTTGTGGTGCAGGTGCTGATGTTTCAAGAGTGATTCTTTTTCCTTCGCAATACAAGTCAGAGCCATAGTGCCAAGGGATGGCCCTGTTGCTTTCAAATGGTACTGGTCCAGGCACCGTGACAGTGACTGGACTGATTGCTGCTGCTGAAGGGACCGTAATTGTTTGTGGATCATAAAAGATTGTAACTGGTGCTCTGGCGGGAGCAGCACCTTCTGAATGGTAGGCGGAATTATTTTCAGGATCGTAGAATATGGTAACAGTAGAGACATCTTCATGATTGATTGCTGGTGTTGTAGGAGGTGTTGTTGGAAGGACTGTTGTTGTTGTTGATGGAGATTCGAAATGGAATGAAGCTGAAGTTGTAGCAGGAGAAACTGTTGAAAACTGATCATTTGGAAGGACAGGTGAAGTACTTATTGATGGTGCTGATGAATTGTCGGGAACAATAGTTGCTGCAGTTGTAGGAGGGTCTGAAACCGTTGCTGATGAAGTTGCCGGATTTGTCGGGAATGATGTAGTGATCTGTAGCAGGCCACTCTGAATAAGGCTGTCAATGCCATTCCTTAGGTCCTCACACCCATTCCATGAAATATTGCAGTAGGGGCACCCTAGTTCACACCCTGGAAATATTTGGTTCTCACGAAGTTGAGCTTTGATTTCCACCAATGGTGTCCTGATCTGATCCACACTGGTTATTAAATAAGACGGTTGGTCTTCTTCAATAGCGTTAATTCGAGGACCACCATGGTTTGGCATCGGGTTTTTATTGACATTGGGCGGAGGTGTAAAATTCAGAGCCTTGGAATCTACCAAGTCTTGTACCTTCATATGCAGAGCCCTGCATTTTTCTGTACTGTGACCAGGTGCGTTTGAATGAAAAGCACACCTAGCATTAGAGTCATAGTTTCTTGGTAGACTGTTGGGATCAGGAGGTGCCAACGTTCTTAGCTCAACTAGGTTGAGTTTCAGAAGTTGTGGCAGCAAGGCAGCATACGGCATTGGGATCGGGTCGATTACTCTATTAGCTTGGGATGGCCTTTGTTGGAATGGCCTCTGTTGATTGTTGTTGTTGGTGTTGTTGCTGTTGTAGTTTCTTGGAGGATATTGATTCTGCTGATACTGAGGTTGTTGTTGGAAGTTTTGCTGAGGAGGTTGATAGACAGGTTGAGGATGAGCTGGAGCAGGGATGGTGACTGCTGCTATGGACCTCTGAGCATATTGGGGCCTACCCCTGTTTGAATGGATGGCATTGGTCTCGCCAGTTCTTCTCGGGCCTGCAAAAGGCTTTCTTGTACTACTGGACGAGCTGGCACCATTATCAGAGATCTTACCCATTTTTAACAGGCTTTCAATTCTCTCTCCAGCTATGACAACATCCGCGAAGCTAGTGGAGGAGAAAGCAGCCAACCTGTCAATATACATTCCCTGGAGAGTGTTCATGAACATATCTGCCATTTCCCGTTCAGACATAGGTGGTTGAACAGCAGCAGCCAGTTGCCTCCACCTTTGAGCATATTCTCGGAAGCTCTCCCTTGACGACTGTGACATTCCCATTAGGAGAGTCCTGTTGGGTGTCATGTCTAGATTGTATTGATACTGTCTAATGAAGGCCTCTGCCAGGTCCTTCCAGCATCTAATTGTTGCTCTTGTCAGATGGGAATACCACTCCCTCGAGGCTCCAGTCAAGCTATCTTCAAAATAGAACATCCACAATTTCTCATCCATTGTATAGGCCTTCAGCCTTCCCATAAATGATTGTAGATGAGTCCGGGGGCATGAAGTCCCATTATACTTTTCGAAACAAGGAGGCTTGAACTTATGGGGGATCCTGACCCCGTCTACCAAACCCATGTCCATGACGTCGAAACCCAAAGAATTTTGAGATTCTAAGGACCTCAACTTCTCAGCTATTTCTTCCAACCGTCTATCATAAGTTTCCTCTCCAGCACCCATTACTGTAAATTGGTCCTCCTGAGGGTCTTCTTGAAGTACCCTGGCTGCAGTGGCTGTCCCTTGGACATTTGCAGGAATGTTAATCTCAGGATGTAGATGTGGGCCAAACACAGGAGGGTTAACATGGGGTTGCACCCGTTCATTGTTACTTGTGCCAGCAGTTCCCACATGGGGCTCATCTTGATTCCTCCCTTCTACCAAAGCTCTGAGCCTCTCCTGGCTTTGAGCTAAATTGTTCATCACTTCCATGAATTGTGTTATCTGAGTTTTCATCTCCAACCTTTCGTTGGCCATCTGGTTTCTGACCTCCGTAAGGTCCTGCTGCATCTGATCCATCTGAATTCCCGGAAGGTTGTTTCTAGTTGGGTACCTGTGTGGCCTGTTGAGGGGAAATACCCGGCGGCGAGCAATAATTCCTGAATATCACAACAGAGGTTAGTAACAAAAAAACAAAACCTACAAAACAAACAGAAGGGTTAGTATGCAATGCAGTTATGCTTATTTGCTCTCAAGGTATCCGGTTCGGTCTTCAGTTTTGACCCTTCCAGACCCTTGAAGATGTTGCTGTTGAAGTTGCTTTCGAAATAAACCCAGATGGAAACTAACACAAATATATTACAGAAGGTGAAATAATACATCTTGTTCATTTTACAACATTAGCCCTCTAAGGGGTCAAAAATACATCACAAAAACAAAAGTACATGGAATAGGAATAACAACAAGCAAATGATCAAACTCCAAGGCCAAACTCATCCTCACGAACTTCCTTAAGAAGTGCTTCGGTCACAGGATCAGTCGGACGCTCCGTGAGACCTCTGATGAGGAGGTTTCTTGCTGCAACAGCTGCAGTCAACTTCTTGTTCTGACTTTGGTCCTTAGACCTCTTTACTCCAGTTCTGATCTTTAGCTCTGATATTTCCTTCTGGGCTGCTGCCAGGGCTTCTTCCATCTGTTCCATCTTGTCCTGAACTCTCTTGTCTTCTAGAGTACGAGCCTCGGTGATCCTGACCCACCGGGCTTGACTCTCCTTCAAATACAAGTCTGTCCTTGCTCTTTGGAACTGGGCTTCTTTACAAGCATTCTTCAGAATTTGTTCACCAGCTCTAGACTTGTTGATATAATCCCCAGACTTTTCAATCTTAGCCAGATGCTCTACTCTCAACTTCTCCAATCTCTCAATCTCCCTTATACCTTCACTCCTCTCCCGGAGGGTCTTCTGCAAAGCCTGGGTTAGCTTCTCATTTCTTTCCTTCAAGCTTTCAAACTCCTCCAGACTGATAGTGGCAGGGGGTGGTGCTGAAGATGACTCAGGCATGTCTTCTATGGTGAAGGGCATTCCAGAGAATTGGGCCCTGGCATGGGACCACTCATAATATTGGACTGATGCCACATTATTGCACTTCCCCAGAGTGGTGATTCCCTTGGTTTGAACATGATCCCAGGCCCAGGCAGCCTGCCTAACAGTTGCCAGACTAATCTTGTTCTCACAGTAGAGGGTCTCAACCAAGTCTTTCTCCTTGGGAGTATGGACCAGTGCATAGCCTAATTGCCTCCTGAACAGCAGGGGGTTGTAATTGATACTTCCCTTGACCCCTATTAAAGGCACATTGGGAAAGTGCCCACAGCTTGTAATGATATCTCTGCCCTTGGTGCTTTGAGTACACCATCTGATGTCTGCTGAAGTGAGAGTAGTGAGCCTCTTAGCCCAGTTGCTTTGCTGATGAGGATTTAGGAATGCATCTGTCCTGGGTAGATGCTTAAGAAGCCAAGCATGGAATAATGGAGCACAACACCTCACTAGCCTTCCCCTCTGCTTCTCATTCTTCTGGTGCACTGAGTAATAGAGATCTCCCAATAAAGTTGGCACTGGGTTCTTCAGGATGAGCAAATGGATTGCATTCTTGCTAATGAATCGAGGCTCATCTGCAAACAACACAATTCCATATACACTTAAGGCCAACAGAGCACAAACAGCTCTCCATTCCCCCTGGGAAGCCTTCAGACTAGCTTGAGAAATCAGGAAGTCAAGATGAAAACCAGGGATCCCAGCTTTAGAGGTCATATGCTGCTCAATCAAAGCATGTTCCAGGTGCAAAGCTTTTGCTATCTCTCCATTGCTGGGAAAGACCATTTCAGGGTTGAAAGGGATTTCCCTCTTGATAGGCAAACCAATCAAAGATGAGTATTCTTCTAAAAGAGGCCCCAACTGAAAGTCTTGAAAGGTGAAACATCTCAAAGGGGGGTCATAAAACTGAATGCAGGTGTGGATCAAACTCCTCTGGGATGGGTCCAGATCCATGACCAAGTCAAGTATATCCCCATAATGCTCCCTGAACAAAGGTATGTGATCTGGAATGATCAGGGTTTGGATCCTCCTGATGTCTGATAAGTCTGGTTGGAAGAAATGATAGGTGATGTTGCTTTTCTTTGGAGCCATGATGCTGAAGACTGAGTAGGGTGCTGATGAAGATGTTGAAGAAGAGGGCCACTGATTGGCTGGTGCTGGTGAAGACAGGTCAATACTGCAGATAGGGTCAAAACCAAAACCAGATGAGAATGGATACCCTGAAACACAAATAAGCAAATGTTAATATGATGCAATGAGTATGTATGCAAATGAAATGCAAGGGTTTGTGACTGAGCTGGATCTGATCAAAATGCCCTGATATAGGTCCAAGTGTGTTCAAGAATTCCAGTTGGAGGTCTAAAAATCCAGTAACCAGGGTGGGGGACTCAAATAAAGAGCCACAAGTCCAAGGTTTTAGAATCACAAGAACTGTCCAACATGGAGTATTCTTAACAAAGTCAAAGTAACAGGGTATTCTGAGGTCAAGGTACCTGCAAACCTGTAAACAGCCCAACCCCCTCACAGGTGATGATCTAGAACAAGGATCCTTAGACTTGGATCAGTTATGAGAAGTGTAAACACTTCTAACCCGGAGGTACAGTGTTTACAATAACCATAACAATTCCTCCTCTAATTCACCTCAGTTTCTGAAGGTCAATACTAAAAGGTCATCCAGACTTAGCAGGCTTCCCAGATAGCCCTAGCATTGCAGGAAATCTGCAACACAGAGTTCTCAAGAAGAAACCCATATCTGAACCGTGTTTCATATTCCCGCACCAGACCGAAATGGAATGGGAAAGAATATGATTCACTCTAGCCTAGGTGTCACTCAGGTCCCAGGTATAGGACCTTAACTCTCAATGAATCACCCACCCACCAAGGCAAACAACCAGATCCAGCCAGCAGCAATGACAGTATGATATAAATAAATGCAATAAAGAAAGCAGTAAAGTAACTGTACATAAAGCAATAAACAAAAATAAATACAAGCACATAACACCCCAGTAAACACAAATCAAACAAGCGCTAGGAGGAACCCACAAAAAGAACCAGAAGCCCTGGTTGCAGTATAAGCTTCCCCAGCAGAGTCGCCAAGCTGTCGCTCCCGATAAGTGACACAGGGTCAGATAAGGGTACAGACGCGAACGGTCGGCGAGAGGGACAATGAGAACACACAGCCGTGAACTCACTGGAGAATGAATAGAGTCGCCAGCTAGGCATTTTTATCCCGGAGGAAAGGTAATGCTGCATAGACCTAGAAAAAGATGGATAAGACGGTTGCGAACCAGAGAGACTGAGAAAGGGGGTTGGTTACAACCTGGGAAGGTATTAGCACCCAGATTGTCCGTCGTACTCGACGGGATCCACGCTTAAGAGATTTGTGTTTTAAAGGGGTAGTGTCAGTGCAATTTGTGTATAAAATAGCTGGAAAAAAGATGTACAGGTGTCAGTGTAAGGACAGGAGTAAGATGCTCATGATAATGAGGCTAAAGAATAAAGCTGGAAGGAGGGGGGATGTACAGAGACTTTTGTTCGATAACTGTTAAGTTATGCCTACGTATCCTCTCGTGCAATGAGGAAGTCAGAACACCGTAGTTCGACCCAAAGAGACTGAAAGATGAATTGACTTGTGAACTGCTCGCTTGTCAATGCTCAAGTGTATGACCTGTCTGGCTCAGGTGCTAACTGTCTTGCATTAGACGGAAGGAGCGAGTTCTCGTTTATGAGTGAAGGTGATGAGAAAAGAATCCCGGAGGAGACGAATATTGTTTGTTTTTGAGTTTTCAGTCTTTTATTGCTTTTGAGAGTTTGTCATAAGTTGATGAGCTTAAGTCTAAACCAATGGGTTAGCAAACTCATCACATCTTCCCTCTGATTAGGGGTAATGAGAATACCTTAAGTGTGAAGTCAGATTCTCACACTTAATCACCTTTGGTGTAGGATTAAGATCATTAACCTACTTGTGATTATTTAGATGTTTTTGGTGTTTTTGTTTAGTGTTGAGTAATGAGGTTAAGCCATAATCAGGGATTAAACAGACTCATTACACCATCCTAAAAGAAGGATGATAGATGAGAATGTTTAAGCTGAGGAAAGCTCCTCAACTTAATCCATGATTAGGGATTAAACCCATGACAAAACAAGCCTTTGATTAAGTGGATTTTATTTAATGATATGGTGATGAAGTGATTTTTATGGTTTGTAAGACAACTTGAGGGGGACTTGTCCATTAACACTAGGGTTAGTCCTTCTTAACCACTTAAGGAAGAATTAGAACCCTAATGCAAGGCCCAAGTTACAAGTGTGATGTCTTGATGGTTATTAAGTGAATTGGTTAAGAGATTTAAACACATTAAGGGTTTAACACTTAGGATTAAAGTTATACACTCCATCCTAAAAGAAGGATGCAGGCATAAGCTTAATCACAAAGTCTTAAAGCCTTTAGGGTTTGGTCCCTGATTATGAGATGAGAAGAGAGGACTCAAGGAGAGACACAAAGGTAAAACTATGAGGGGAGACTAATCAAAACCCTAATTCATTGTCATGCTTGGTTGTTCCTAAGGTTTGTGAGGTTTACAAGAGAGATCTTCAGAGAAACCACCAGGAAGCAGATGAACAGGATCAAGAGAAGCAAAGTGACTTGCTTCATTCAAGAAGTCAAGTCATTTGAAGAAAGGAAGTAGGAAGAAGAAGAATGAGCAAGCTCAAACTCAAACACAAATAGAAATGCAGCAATGGATGCAAGAGAGATGAAAAGAAAAGTTATGAGAAGTGAAGGCAAATTCACTTCTCAAGTTTACTTACCACCTGAAATGTTAGAAAGAAATGCAATGCAATGCTAAATGAAATGAAATGACATGATGCTAGACCAAACCAGAAGCATGTTGATGATGATTATGATGTTATGAAGTGCTGCAAACATGAGGCAAGACATGGAGATGCTCATACAAGATTATGAATGCAAATGATGCAGGTTAAGGAGCATGAACAAGCATGGAAAGTTATGAAGCATACAAGGCAAATGACATGGCAAATATGCAATGCAATGATCAAACATGTTTTCTATATGTCTTAAGATGTCAAATGAATCATAGGCATGCACAAAATGCAAAGGAAAGTCATGTTATGCAAGAGAATGCAAGAGGGATGCAAGGGAAAGCCCAAATTAGGGTTTATGAATCAAACAACAAACAAAAACCCAAAACAGGAGCAAACCCTAAGATAAAAAATGGAAAATGCTGCCCAAAGAAACCCTAAACCTATAATGAACCACTGCCCAAAGGGGAACTCCCAACTCTCAATCAAACTCAAGGTATGAATTTTCTAAGTTATTAGGGTTTTTTAGGGTTCTTAACAAAAGAAATGCCAAACAATTGGAAAATGCAAGATCAAATCATGGCCATTTTACCCTAGAAACTACATGCCAAACACAAAACAATGCAAGAAGAATCAATGTCTCAACCTTCTCCAATAGGCAGAAATGAATTTTTGAATCCATGATCAAAATAATGCATAAAAAATGATTTAATTCAATGAAAAATTCTTAAAATGCATCAAGATCAAAAAAGAAATTTGGTTTGAAGGTTGGACAATGTTTCTAAATGCCTTAGAACATTTCATGAATTTTTTTGTAATTTTTAAATACCTAAAAGTATTTTTAATTAATTAATTCCCATTAATCAATTAAAAATAATCTTTTAAATATTTAAAAATACTTTTTTAATGATAAAAAATAAAATAAAAATATTTTTGTGTCATAAAAATTATTAAAACTCAGAGGAAAAAGTTTCATAATTTTTAGGAATTTTTAACTATTTTTAATAAATTAAACAAAACAAATAAAAAGAAAATGAAATAAAAAACAAAGTATGCAGTATGAGTGGCTGTGATGGAGAGTTGAATGATCAAAGGGCCCTGCACGCAAGTCAACAAGACTGGGGGTCAGCTCAATCTAAGGCCCAGGTTCAAAATTTCAAAACGCGCGTGATCTAATGGCTGTGGTTGCAAGTTAACTTAATTAAACAGGATTAATTTAATTAAACAAAATTAGGGTTTAATGACCCATCTGATCCGTCCATGAGCGCGCGGGAAACAGCATCCAAGGGACCACGTTTGAAGTTTGCTAATTAATGATACTTAGCCCTAATTACACTCAGGCGACCGGAGATGAGCTCCGGTCGTCTTCTCCGGCCATACCAAAACCCTAGCTTCTAATCTAGGCCACCCCAAGTCAAATTAAATGCCCAGAAACAACCCCCACACTTCCTACAACTCAAATCCATGATCAAACATCGTTTTACTGGCAAGAACAGCTTGAATCGAAACAAAACAAAAATGGGGCCAAACTTTCAGACACCTGTAAAATGTTCATTTTTCCACCATTTTTGATTCTAAACATATCACCATGATCCTCAAAGCATGCACTCTCACTTTACAACAAAAAATCAAAGCTTTGAGAAAGAAGTTTCATGGCCATACCTGAGGTGACAACTCCTGTTTCTGGGCTTTCAGAGCAGTTTCTTGATGCAAGCTAGCTCCAATGACTCCCCTGGTTCTAATGGCAAGCTTGAAATGAGCTTTAGCAAGCTATTTCAAGAGGTACCAAACTGATATAGCAGAAAGTGAGCTTTGTGTACAGGCTGTTTTAGGTCAATGTGATGGGTGGTTTGGACTCCTTTGAATGTTTCTGATTTGTTGGTGAAGAGAAATGATGTGTTTGCTGGCTGGATAGTGAGATTCGAAGAGAACTGGTTCTGAGGGTGGGGAATGGTGAAGCTCAGGTCAGGCTTGTTTCAGGCTTGAACTTTGGTGGTTTCAGGTCTATGAAGTGTGGTGAGATGGTTGGTGAAGATGGTTCTTGTGTTTTTATATTGTGGAGGCAGATTCGAAGGCTTATGCAAAATGGAGTGTTTTTGTGAATGTGATGGTGTGTGATGTTTCAGGCTTGCATAGTGTATGAAATGGTTTGCAAATGGATAGTATAAACTAATCCAATTGGTCAGAGGATGTGACTTGTGCTTTATGGATAGGTGTAGCCACTTTTGCAAATATGTCAACTTCTTGTAAGATAGGGCATGGGCAACTTCTAGCCAAGTACAAAGGGCATGGTCTGCGCAGCAAAGTGAAGGGAAAGGCTAGGCTTGGTCCAACATTCAAGGCAGCAAGTTGGTGAAAGCATGATCATGAGTTTTGCAACTTGTTGTAACTTTGGTTCACATGTGAGAAAGTCTTGTTACACAAACCAAACCATGGGGAAACTTGGTCCAATTCTGATTTTTAAGGCTCATGGAATGTTTGTGTAATGGTTTCAAATGAATTAGAGGTCACATAATGCATTGGTTCATGACTTTGCAAAATTCTCACTTAGGGCATGCCTTGAAAATCAATGATTTTAGCCAACTTTGCATTGCCATAACTTTTGATCCAAGAAGAGTTTGATCATGTTCTTGTACTTTTTGAAAAGGGAAAAATGAGATCTACAACTTTCATGACCAAAGTTTTTCCATTTGAAACCTTTTTGGATCAAGAATCAAGGCTTGAAAAATGACCTAAAATGATGCATTCTTGAAAAGTCAACTATGCCCAAAAAGTCAACATTTGCAAAAACCCTAAATTCTTGATTTTTATGAACTTCAACTTTCTTCCATGATCAAATAAAGATCATATACTCTCAAAATGATGAAGATCACCCATTGGTTGGGTCATTGGGGGCCTCAGATGCCCTGATTTTGCACTGACTTGTCTGAAAAGTCAACCCTTGATCAGATGACTTCCCCATGGAATTTCTTCATGAAAATTGGTATGCATACTCCCTATACCATATAAAGAGCAATGGAAACAAGAATGACCAAAAAATTTGGAGTTATGGCCTCTGAAACCAAAACCCTAATTTTCAGTCAACTGTGCAGTTCATCCTGGCTCTGCATCCACTCAAACCCTAGTTCTTGTGATTCCTCTGCATTTTTGACTTTGAAGAGATGGAATATGACATATGAACACACATGGACCCCTTTGAGTTGATTGGTGGCCTTAGGAGTGGCTCAAGAAGCTCTTGGATTGCTCAGATCACAAACCCTAGGTGCAGATGCCTTAGAACCAATGCAGTGAATCAAAAATGAGATATGAGATGATATGATTGTGTTTATGCATACGAAATGATCACAAGCCATGGTGTGAGTGGGTGAGGGCAAATTTGGGGTGTTTACAGCTGCCCCTATTCAAACATGAGTTAGCTGTGCAGGATGTAAGCTACGGCTTAACAGGCAAACAAGATAACTTGTGGTTGAATACCAAAGACAGTCCGAAATTTGCACTCACGGAATGAAGAAGAAAAGGGATATAGATTGTAAAAGGAAAATAAAGTATATTGTAAAGTGGGCGACGGAGGACGACCGTCGAGCAGAGGACGACTGCTGGGTAAAGAGCAATGACGGGGACGGCCGACATGCTGGGAAAGTGCTGAAAATAAAGCAATGACGGGGACGACCGACATGCTGGGAAAGTGCTGAAAATGAAGCAATGACGGGGACGACCGACATGCTGGGGATAAAAGGTAAAGCCAAGACGGGGACGGCCGACTAGCTGGGAAAAAATAAGAGATTATGATGGGGACGGCCATCAAGATAAAGCTGTAGAATTCTCTGGAAATTAATGAAACACGACGGGGACGGCCATCAAGTTCATAAAGGTAAAGGAACCAACGATGGGGACGGCCATCGGGCTAAAAGGAAAAGGGACCACGACGGGGACGGCCATCGGGTTAAAGAATAAATGAAATAAACAGATGATGGGGTACGGCCATCAAAGGTGAAGGACGATCACCTAGCAGGGGACGGCTGCTCTGTTGGGGATAAAAGGAATATGATGGGGACGGCCATCAAAGGTGGAGGACGACCACCTGGCAGGGTACGGCTGCCGAAAATATCAACGATGGGGACGGCCATCGGATAGAAAAGGTCAACGATGGGGACGGCCATCGGACGAGCATGATGGAGGACGACCATCAAGAAGTGGAGGACGACCACTCAGCAGGGGACGGCTGCTCTCGGGGTTTATCATGACATAGGACGAATGCCAGATAACCAAAATCAACAATGGGGACGGCCATTGGATAAAGTGATGAAGGACGATCATCAAAAGGTGGAGGACGACCACCTGGCAGGGTACGGCTGCCGAAAAAGATCAACGATGGGGACGGCCATCGGACGAGTGTTAGATAATGGAAAAAAGCTTACTCGGCGATCTACTGGGGGTATAGTAAACACGGACGGGCGTTTACAACCAAGAAAGGAAAGTATAAGTGTTTGGTATTATGTATAGATTAATGATGCAGACGAGCACCCTTAAGACTACGATACGGACGAGTATCGGGTAGAAACAAACTGACACATGTTCAGAGATGATGATACGGACGAGTATCAACTGGTTAACAAGGAACACGGACGAGTGTTGAATCTGATGGTTCTTCTGGGGGAATAGTAGACACGGACGAGCATCTATATTCAAGAAGACACAAGTGTTTGACACAGTGTATGGATTAAAGATGCGGACGAGCATCCTTAAGACTACGATACGGACGAGTATCATGTAGAAACAAACACCAGACGCAATGCTCTGAGATGATGGTACGGACGAGTACCAACGAGTTAACAAAGAACAAGGACTATTGCTGAATCTGTGGGGAGATAAGTGTGGTGTACACAAGATACGGACGAGTATCTGTATACGTGTATCGTGAGTAGTGAGTATATATAGATGAACATTTAACTGCTGGGGAGAATGACACGGACGGGTGCCAAGAGAGAAAAGTGTAATATGAACAAGTATCTGCTATACAAAGTATAGATGACTGCTGGGGATATGATACGAACGGGTGTCAGGAGAGTGTATATACAAGTATATGTGAGTGCAAAGAGGATGTCTTTGGCTTTCTGCTGGTGATTTTGACATGGACGGGTGTCCAAAGGTGTATATACTGGTGTTCGTGATTTGAAGGGCAGCTGCTTTTGCTGGGACTCTGGTGAGGATTTTTGTAAAATGATGATGAACGGTTATTATTCACAAGCGTTAATTCAGAACATGGCTTATGATTATGCTATGCGTTTGATTTTTTTGCCGTAATGCTCCGTATTAGACGGAATGCTACGCTCTGAGGGGATAGTATGATGCGAATGCTATGATTATGCGAAAAATACCAAACCGGGATCCGGGTCCCGTTGTTGCGGAGATCTCCGATCGATCTGTTTGAAATGGACCTCCCAGCCGGGGATGAGATCATTGGTAGATCCAATAAGATAATATTTGCTTGGGGATATAGGTCACTGGTTGACATCCTTATAATACGGGACCCAGCTGGGGTTTGTAGAAGCTTTCTTCACTCTGTTGTGATCTTCTATGCGCTGCTCTTCTGGATAGAGGCTGAAGATTCTGTGGGGAGATGGTTCCCTGACTCTCGTACTCAGCTGAGGATGAAATGGCAGCTCGGCTGGGGAATTATGAGAGGCAACTCAGCTGGGGAGAGCAACAAGAGGCCACTCGGCTGGGGATAGAGCATTTCAGATGCTGAGATTGAGTGTATGTTGATTTGACAACTTTGCTGGGGAAGTGGGCACCTTCCAGTGCCACGCGGAAGATAGACCGAGTTGATAATGATTTGCCAGCTTGCTGAGACGTAACTTGCATGCCCCAGGTTGCGTTCTGGATACCTGCAATCCTGCAAAGATAAGGAGACGCACAAAAGGTCCCGAGGTATCCTTTACTGGATTCCGTCATAGGAGTCAAGCATTCTCACGAGTAAGTATATTCCCTGCAAGCATGTGTTTTATTATTATTTATTTTTGGGAGAAAAGCATCTGTACCTATGCAATTGATTTTTTAGAGACATCAGACATCCTTTGCAAATAAAAATATACAAAACGAAACATGACTGAAAAATCTGATTTTATTAATTCATGTGCCCTGAATCGGCAAGATACAACCAAAGAAACATATCCCCTGAGATGAGGAGACTGTCACAAATTGAGAAACAAAAGTGCTGGCAGTGTTGGCGACGCTTTGAGGAGCTTCCTCTCCTGCTATGACTCGTATGACAATGACGTTCTTCTCGTCTTGCTTTCTGAAGAAAGTTGATTCTGATTGAAGCTTGATTCCGTCGAAGCTTTCTAAGTTGTAAGTGATACAGACAAATTCAGAATGCAGTTGTTCACTTATTCCCTTATTTTGCATGGATCGCCCTTTCGAGTTTTCAATCCATCGGGATACCCATTTTTGCCTGAGTTGTCCAATGCGGCTTTTCAACTCAGCGGGTGTACATTTCTTGCTTATTTTCCCTTATTTTTGCCCGAGTCTTTTATTCTGTTTTTGACTCGCCGGGATGCCCTATTTTTGCCTGGACTTACATTCTGTTTTTATGTCCAGCGGGTCATTTTTATGCGAAGTATTTTTTAACCGCATCTGAATTCACAGGGGACGGGAAGTCTTCACCATCCATGGTGCTGAGCATCAGTGCTCCACCAGAGAAAACTTTCTTTACCACGAATGGTCCCTCATAATTGGGAGTCCATTTGCCCCTGTGGTCTGTATGAGGAGGGAGGATTCTTTTCAACACAAGATCCCCTACTTGGTACTCTCGATGCCTGACTTTCTGATCGAAGGCTCTCTTCATTCTCTTCTGATACAATTGTCCATGACAAATTGCAGCCAATCTTTTCTCTTCAATCAGACTCAGTTGCTCGTATCGGGACCTAACCCATTCTGCTTCACTCAGTTTAACATCCATTAATACCCGTAACGAGGGTAGTTCAACTTCAACAGGTAGGACTGCTTCCATACCATATACAAGCTGATACGGTGTTGCCCCAGCGGATGTTCTGATTGACGTGCGGTACCCATGCAAGGCAAACGGTAGCATTTCATGCCAGTCTTTGTATGTGATTACCATCTTCTGCACAATCTTCTTAATATTCTTATTCGCTGCCTCAACAGCGCCATTCATCTTTGGCCTGTAAGGAGAAGAATTGTGATGTTGGATCTTGAAGTCCCGGCACAGCTCTGCCATCATTTTGTTGTTTAAATTGGAACCATTATCAGTAATGATTCGCTCGGGCACTCCATACCGACAGATGATATCTCTCTTCAGAAATCGGGCTACCACTTGTCTTGTAACATTTGCATATGAGGCTGCTTCAACCCACTTGGTGAAATAATCAATGGCAACCAGGATGAATCTATGGCCATTTGAAGCAGTTGGCTCAATCTTGCCAATCATGTCAATGCCCCACATAGCAAAGGGCCAGGGTGAAGACATTATGTTCAAAGGATTGGGAGGCACATGCACTTTGTCTGCATAGATCTGGCACTTGTGGCATTTTCTGGCGTAAGCACAACAGTCTGCATCCATTGTGATCCAATAATAGCCTGATCTTAACAACTTTTTAGCCATTGCATGTCCTCCAGCATGGGTACCAAAAGAGCCTTCATGCACTTCATGCATCAACAAATCTGCTTCCGTCTTGTCAACACATCGGAGGAGTACCATATCAAAGTTCCTTTTGTATAAAGACCCATCAGTGTTCAAGAAGAAACTACCAGCAAGCCTTCTCAAAGTCTTCTTATCATTGGAAGATGCCCCAGGTGGGTATGTTTGATCCTCTAAGAAGCACTTAATGTCATGGAACCAAGGCTTATCGTCTCTAACAACGTCTGCTGAGAACACATATGCTGGTCTATCAAGTCTGGATACCGAAATCTGAGGTACAAAGTTAGCAGCTTGAACTTTGATCATGGATGAAATGGTAGCAAGAGCATCTGCAAACTGATTCTCATCCCGAGGGATATACTCAAGTTTGACTGTTGTGAAGAAAGTCAATAACCTTCTTGTATAATCCCTGTAAGGTATCAGATGATCCTGATGTGTATACCATTTCCCATTGGTCTGATTGATTACCAAAGCTGAATCTCCGAATACGGTCAATGTCTTGATCCTGAGGTCAATAGCTTCCTCAAGACCCATAATGCAAGCTTCGTATTCAGCTTCGTTGTTAGTGCAGTTGAAAGTGAGTTTTGCCGAGAAAGGCATGTGAACTCCTTTAGGTGTAATGAGTACTGCACCAACACCCCGGCCATTCATGTTAACAGCCCCATCAAACATCATAGTCCATTCTTCCTCCGGGTCAGGCCCTTCAGTGTGAATAGGCTCTTCGTGATCTTTTGCTTTAATGAACATGATGTCTTCATCAGGGAAGTCAAACCTCATAGGCTGGTAATCATCAATGGGTTGCTCAGCAAGATATTCAGATAGTACACTGCCCTTGATGGCTTTCTGAGATGTGTACTGTATGTCGTATTCCGTGAGAATCATCTGCCATCTTGCAACCGGTCCGGTAAGAGCTGGCTTCTCGAAAATGTACTTAACTGGATCCATTTTTGAGATTAATAAGGTAGTGTGGGTCAACATATACTGCCTCAGTCGGCGAGCAGCCCACGCTAAAGCACAGCAAGTTTTCTCGAGCAGTGAATAACGTTGTTCACAGTCGGTAAACTTTTTGCTTAGGTAGTATATTGCATACTCTTTTCGACCAGACTCGTCATGCTGACCTAGTACACACCCCATTGACTCTTCTAATACTGTCAAGTACATAATCAGAGGTCTTCCTTCAACTGGCGGCATGAGGATTGGAGGTTCTTGTAAATATTCCTTGATCTTGTCAAAAGCTTTCTGGCAATCTTCGTTCCACCTGACCGTCTGTTCTTTTCTTAACAGCTTGAACAAGGGTTCACAGGTCGCTGTAAGGTGAGATATGAACCGTGAAATGTAGTTCAATCGACCTAAGAACCCTCGAACTTCTTTCTCAGTTTTCGGCGCAGGCATTTCTTGAATAGCTTTGACTTTATCAGGGTCAACTTCAATCCCTTTCTCGCTTACAATAAAGCCCAGCAGCTTACCGGATCGCACCCCGAATGTGCATTTGTTGGGGTTCAGCTTTAGTTGGTACTTCCTCAGTCGCTTGAACAACTTCAGCAGATTCACCAGGTGATCTTCCTCTGTAAGGGACTTGGCAATCATGTCATCCACATAACACTCGATTTCCTTATGGATCATATCGTGGAATAATGTCACCATAGCCCGTTGATATGTTGCACCAGCATTCTTGAGCCCAAATGGCATTACCTTGTAGCAGAACGTGCCCCAGGGTGTGATAAATGTTGTCTTCTCCATGTCTTCAGGTGACATCTTGATCTGATTATATCCTGAAAATCCATCCATGAAGGAGAATACCGAGAACTGAGCCGTGTTATCCACCAATACATCAATGTGAGGTAATGGGAAGTCATCTTTCGGGCTGGCTCTATTCAGATCCCGGTAGTCAACACACATTCTTACTTTGCCATCTTTCTTAGGCACAGGCACTATATTAGCAACCCACGGCGGATAGCTAGTTACAGCAAGAAACCCGGCGTCCCATTGCTTTTGTACCTCTTCCTTGATTTTCATAGCCATGTCTGGGCGAGTTCGGCGCAGCTTCTGTTTAACTGGTGGGCATTCTTCCCTCAAAGGCAGCTTATGCACAACAATGTCGGTATCCAACCCTGGCATGTCTTGATACGACCAAGCAAACACATCAACATACTCTTGAAGCAGATCTATCAGTTGTCTCTTCACCGAGTCTCGCAGGCAGGCCCCGATTTTGACTTCTTTCACGTCTTCCTCCGTACCAAGATTGATCACTTCAACCTCCTCCTGATGAGGGGTAATAACCTTTTCCTCTTGTCTCAACAACCTGGCTAGCTCTTCAGGAAGCTCATATTCTTCATCAACCCCTTCATCAGCTTGATTGATTGGATTGTCAAAGTCATACGATGTCATAGCCGTGCTGTTGTCGGTGCTGTCAGGAAGGCACTCTCTGCAAGGGTTAAGTTTGTCCATTTTAGTGATTGATTTTAATCTTGCTTTAGAAAAAAAGTGAAATGAAGTTATCATTTTGAAAACACCGCCATTTATTTTTGTACAAAAAGAAAAATGGAAAAACAGTGAACAAAAAGAAAAAGACTCGTTTGCAAAAAGATGTCTGATATTTCATTAATTGATCTTGTTTGCACAAAAAGTACAGATGGCCCGATTACAAAATGAGTCTTGTCATCTTGGGCAAGATGCAAGACTTTGATGCATGCTTATAAAATACAGGAAATAATAATTACTCTGCATGAGTAACTCTTATAATTTCCTGGGAAGACCAGTTTGAGACACTGCTCCCCGGGATCTTTGGACGAATCCAATTCTCCAGATTGCGCTCCTCTTCCAGCTCATCTTCCAGACAGTTGATAGCATCAGGGGTAAGCATTCCCCCACTGACAAAACCTGGCTCTGCAGCAGCCTTCGCTTGATGTTGAGTTGGTTTGTAACCCAACCCAAATTTGTCTTCTTTTTTCTCCACCGACAGCAGTTTGCCCCAGCCTTGGGCAGTTCCTTCCTCAACAACCTTCCGGGCTTGTTGGTATGATGACATTGGAGTACCAGATACAGCAGATGCCTCATGCACATTCAAAGCTTCAAACCCCTGGCTCATTGTTTCATGGATCTCCCCATCCATTTCAATGTACTTATAGGTTGCCAGGTGGCTGACAAAAATGTCCTCCTCTCCACAGATTGTGACAACTTGGCCTTCCCACTCAAATTTTAACTTTTGGTGAAGGGTAGACGTTATTGCGCCGGCGGCGTGAATCCAGGGTCTACCCAACAAACAGCTATAGGCGGGCTGAATGTCCATCACATAAAAGATAGTTTTAAAGGTCTGTGGGCCAATTGTCACGGGCAGCTCAATCTCTCCCAGAACCGATCTCTTAGAACCATCAAAGGCTCTTACTACCAGGTTGCTGGGTCTCAATGCCAAACCATCATATTCTAACTTCACCAGAGCCTTCTTCGGTAAGACATTCAGGGAAGAACCTGTGTCCACCAGCACATGAGAAAGGACAGCTCCTTTGCATTCCATGGTTATGTGCAAGGCTTTGTTGTGGTTGCGGCCATCCGCTGTCAAGTCAGAATTGGTAAACCCTAGCCCGTTGCTAGCAGTAACATTCCCAACCACGGTTTCCAATTGGTTGACAGTAATCTCCTCAGGCACGTAAGCTGCGTGCAAGACTTTAAGTAGTGCATTCCGATGGGCTTCGGAGCACATAAGCAGTGAGAGGATAGAGATTTTGGATGGCGTCTGGTGAAGTTGATCCACAATTTTGTAATCACTCTTTTTGATGATTCGCATAAACTCATCAACTTCCTGATCGAATGGAGTCTTCAGGGCTTCTTTGACAGCTTGATCTTCCTGCACCGGGCTCTTTCCTTTTGCCTTGGCAACAGCTTCTGCTTCGGCTGTAGGTCTTTGAATTGGTGGAGCGAAGAGACGTCCGCTTCGGGTGAAGCCTCCGCCTCCCCCCACATTATCTACTTGTGGTGCAGGTGCTGATGTTTCAAGAGTGATTCTTTTTCCTTCGCAATACAAGTCAGAGCCATAGTGCCAAGGGATGGCCCTGTTGCTTTCAAATGGTACTGGTCCAGGCACCGTGACAGTGACTGGACTGATTGCTGCTGCTGAAGGGACCGTAATTGTTTGTGGATCATAAAAGATTGTAACTGGTGCTCTGGCGGGAGCAGCACCTTCTGAATGGTAGGCGGAATTATTTTCAGGATCGTAGAATATGGTAACAGTAGAGACATCTTCATGATTGATTGCTGGTGTTGTAGGAGGTGTTGTTGGAAGGACTGTTGTTGTTGTTGATGGAGATTCGAAATGGAATGAAGCTGAAGTTGTAGCAGGAGAAACTGTTGAAAACTGATCATTTGGAAGGACAGGTGAAGTACTTGTTGATGGTGCTGATGAATTGTCGGGAACAATAGTTGCTGCAGTTGTAGGAGGGTCTGAAACCGTTGCTGATGAAGTTGCCGGATTTGTCGGGAATGATGTAGTGATCTGTAGCAGGCCACTCTGAATAAGGCTGTCAATGCCATTCCTTAGGTCCTCACACCCATTCCATGAAATATTGCAGTAGGGGCACCCTAGTTCACACCCTGGAAATATTTGGTTCTCACGAAGTTGAGCTTTGATTTCCACCAATGGTGTCCTGATCTGATCCACACTGGTTATTAAATAAGACGGTTGGTCTTCTTCAATAGCGTTAATTCGAGGACCACCATGGTTTGGCATCGGGTTTTTATTGACATTGGGCGGAGGTGCAAAATTCAGAGCCTTGGAGTCTACCAAGTCTTGTACCTTCATATGCAGAGCCCTGCATTTTTCTGTACTGTGACCAGGTGCGTTTGAATGAAAAGCACACCTAGCATTAGAGTCATAGTTTCTTGGTAGACTGTTGGGATCAGGAGGTGCCAACGTTCTTAGCTCAACTAGGTTGAGTTTCAGAAGTTGTGGCAGCAAGGCAGCATACGGCATTGGGATCGGGTCGATTACTCTATTAGCTTGGGATGGCCTTTGTTGGAATGGCCTCTGTTGATTGTTGTTGTTGGTGTTGTTGCTGTTGTAGTTTCTTGGAGGATATTGATTCTGCTGATACTGAGGTTGTTGTTGGAAGTTTTGCTGAGGAGGTTGATAGACAGGTTGAGGATGAGCTGGAGCAGGGATGGTGACTGCTGCTATGGACCTCTGAGCATATTGGGGCCTACCCCTGTTTGAATGGATGGCATTGGTCTCGCCAGTTCTTCTCGGGCCTGCAAAAGGCTTTCTTGTACTACTGGACGAGCTGGCACCATTATCAGAGATCTTACCCATTTTTAACAGGCTTTCAATTCTCTCTCCAGCTATGACAACATCCGCGAAGCTAGTGGAGGAGAAAGCAGCCAACCTGTCAATATACATTCCCTGGAGAGTGTTCATGAACATATCTGCCATTTCCCGTTCAGACATAGGTGGTTGAACAGCAGCAGCCAGTTGCCTCCACCTTTGAGCATATTCTCGGAAGCTCTCCCTTGACGACTGTGACATTCCCATTAGGAGAGTCCTGTTGGGTGCCATGTCTAGATTGTATTGATACTGTCTAATGAAGGCCTCTGCCAGGTCCTTCCAGCATCTAATTGTTGCTCTTGTCAGATGGGAATACCACTCCCTCGAGGCTCCAGTCAAGCTATCTTCAAAATAGAACATCCACAATTTCTCATCCATTGTATAGGCCTTCAGCCTTCCCAGAAATGATTGTAGATGAGTCCGGGGGCATGAAGTCCCATTATACTTTTCGAAACAAGGAGGCTTGAACTTATGGGGGATCCTGACCCCGTCTACCAAACCCATGTCCATGACGTCGAAACCCAAAGAATTTTGAGATTCTAAGGACCTCAACTTCTCAGCTATTTCTTCCAACCGTCTATCATAAGTTTCCTCTCCAGCACCCATTACTGTAAATTGGTCCTCCTGAGGGTCTTCTTGAAGTACCCTGGCTGCAGTGGCTGTCCCTTGGACATTTGCAGGAATGTTAATCTCAGGATGTAGATGTGGGCCAAACACAGGAGGGTTAACATGGGGTTGCACCCGTTCATTGTTACTTGTGCCAGCAGTTCCCACATGGGGCTCATCTTGATTCCTCCCTTCTACCAAAGCTCTGAGCCTCTCCTGGCTTTGAGCTAAATTGTTCATCACTTCCATGAATTGTGTTATCTGAGTTTTCATCTCCAACCTTTCGTTGGCCATCTGGTTTCTGACCTCCGTAAGGTCCTGCTGCATCTGATCCATCTGAATTCCCGGAAGGTTGTTTCTAGTTGGGTACCTGTGTGGCCTGTTGAGGGGAAATACCCGGCGGCGAGCAATAATTCCTGAATATCACAACAGAGGTTAGTAACAAAAAAACAAAACCTACAAAACAAACAGAAGGGTTAGTATGCAATGCAGTTATGCTTATTTGCTCTCAAGGTATCCGGTTCGGTCTTCAGTTTTGACCCTTCCAGACCCTTGAAGATGTTGCTGTTGAAGTTGCTTTCGAAATAAACCCAGATGGAAACTAACACAAATATATTACAGAAGGTGAAATAATACATCTTGTTCATTTTACAACATTAGCCCTCTAAGGGGTCAAAAATACATCACAAAAACAAAAGTACATGGAATAGGAATAACAACAAGCAAATGATCAAACTCCAAGGCCAAACTCATCCTCACGAACTTCCTTAAGAAGTGCTTCGGTCACAGGATCAGTCGGACGCTCCGTGAGACCTCTGATGAGGAGGTTTCTTGCTGCAACAGCTGCAGTCAACTTCTTGTTCTGACTTTGGTCCTTAGACCTCTTTACTCCAGTTCTGATCTTTAGCTCTGATATTTCCTTCTGGGCTGCTGCCAGGGCTTCTTCCATCTGTTCCATCTTGTCCTGAACTCTCTTGTCTTCTAGAGTACGAGCCTCGGTGATCCTGACCCACCGGGCTTGACTCTCCTTCAAATACAAGTCTGTCCTTGCTCTTTGGAACTGGGCTTCTTTACAAGCATTCTTCAGAATTTGTTCACCAGCTCTAGACTTGTTGATATAATCCCCAGACTTTTCAATCTTAGCCAGATGCTCTACTCTCAACTTCTCCAATCTCTCAATCTCCCTCATACCTTCACTCCTCTCCCGGAGGGTCTTCTGCAAAGCCTGGGTTAGCTTCTCATTTCTTTCCTTCAAGCTTTCAAACTCCTCCAGACTGATAGTGGCAGGGGGTGGTGCTGAAGATGACTCAGGCATGTCTTCTATGGTGAAGGGCATTCCAGAGAATTGGGCCCTGGCATGGGACCACTCATAATATTGGACTGATGCCACATTATTGCACTTCCCCAGAGTGGTGATTCCCTTGGTTTGAACATGATCCCAGGCCCAGGCAGCCTGCCTAACAGTTGCCAGACTAATCTTGTTCTCACAGTAGAGGGTCTCAACCAAGTCTTGCTCCTTGGGAGTATGGACCAGTGCATAGCCTAATTGCCTCCTGAACAGCAGGGGGTTGTAATTGATACTTCCCTTGACCCCTATTAAAGGCACATTGGGAAAGTGCCCACAGCTTGTAATGATATCTCTTCCCTTGGTGCTTTGAGTACACCATTTGCTGTCTGCTGAAGTGAGAGTAGTGAGCCTCTTAGCCCAGTTGCTTTGCTGATGAGGATTTAGGAATGCATCTGTCCTGGGTAGATGCTTAAGAAGCCAAGCATGGAATAATGGAGCACAACACCTCACTAGCCTTCCCCTCTGCTTCTCATTCTTCTGGTGCACTGAGTAATAGAGATCTCCCAATAAAGTTGGCACTGGGTTCTTCAGGATGAGCAAATGGATTGCATTCTTGCTAATGAATCGAGGCTCATCTGCAAACAACACAATTCCATATACACTTAAGGCCAACAGAGCACAAACAGCTCTCCATTCCCCCTGGGAAGCCTTCAGACTAGCTTGAGAAATCAGGAAGTCAAGATGAAAACCAGGGATCCCAGCTTTAGAGGTCATATGCTGCTCAATCAAAGCATGTTCCAGGTGCAAAGCTTTTGCTATCTCTCCATTGCTGGGAAAGACCATTTCAGGGTTGAAAGGGATTTCCCTCTTGATAGGCAAACCAATCAAAGATGAGTATTCTTCTAAAAGAGGCCCCAACTGAAAGTCTTGAAAGGTGAAACATCTCAAAGGGGGGTCATAAAACTGAATGCAGGTGTGGATCAAACTCCTCTGGGATGGGTCCAGATCCATGACCAAGTCAAGTATATCCCCATAATGCTCCCTGAACAAAGGTATGTGATCTGGAATGATCAGGGTTTGGATCCTCCTGATGTCTGATAAGTCTGGTTGGAAGAAATGATAGGTGATGTTGCTTTTCTTTGGAGCCATGATGCTGAAGACTGAGTAGGGTGCTGATGAAGATGTTGAAGAAGAGGGCCACTGATTGGCTGGTGCTGGTGAAGACAGGTCAATACTGCAGATAGGGTCAAAACCAAAACCAGATGAGAATGGATACCCTGAAACACAAATAAGCAAATGTTAATATGATGCAATGAGTATGTATGCAAATGAAATGCAAGGGTTTGTGACTGAGCTGGATCTGATCAAAATGCCCTGATATAGGTCCAAGTGTGTTCAAGAATTCCAGTTGGAGGTCTAAAAATCCAGTAACCAGGGTGGGGGACTCAAATAAAGAGCCACAAGTCCAAGGTTTTAGAATCACAAGAACTGTCCAACATGGAGTATTCTTAACAAAGTCAAAGTAACAGGGTATTCTGAGGTCAAGGTACCTGCAAACCTGTAAACAGCCCAACCCCCTCACAGGTGATGATCTAGAACAAGGATCCTTAGACTTGGATCAGTTATGAGAAGTGTAAACACTTCTAACCCGGAGGTACAGTGTTTACAATAACCATAACAATTCCTCCTCTAATTCACCTCAGTTTCTGAAGGTCAATACTAAAAGGTCATCCAGACTTAGCAGGCTTCCCAGATAGCCCTAGCATTGCAGGAAATCTGCAACACAGAGTTCTCAAGAAGAAACCCATATCTGAACCGTGTTTCATATTCCCGCACCAGACCGAAATGGAATGGGAAAGAATATGATTCACTCTAGCCTAGGTGTCACTCAGGTCCCAGGTATAGGACCTTAACTCTCAATGAATCACCCACCCACCAAGGCAAACAACCAGATCCAGCCAGCAGCAATGACAGTATGATATAAATAAATGCAATAAAGAAAGCAGTAAAGTAACTGTACATAAAGCAATAAACAAAAATAAATACAAGCACATAACACCCCAGTAAACACAAATCAAACAAGCGCTAGGAGGAACCCACAAAAAGAACCAGAAGCCCTGGTTGCAGTATAAGCTTCCCCAGCAGAGTCGCCAAGCTGTCGCTCCCGATAAGTGACACAGGGTCAGATAAGGGTACAGACGCGAACGGTCGGCGAGAGGGACAATGAGAACACACAGCCGTGAACTCACTGGAGAATGAATAGAGTCGCCAGCTAGGCATTTTTATCCCGGAGGAAAGGTAATGCTGCATAGACCTAGAAAAAGATGGATAAGACGGTTGCGAACCAGAGAGACTGAGAAAGGGGGTTGGTTACAACCTGGGAAGGTATTAGCACCCAGATTGTCCGTCGTACTCGACGGGATCCACGCTTAAGAGATTTGTGTTTTAAAGGGGTAGTGTCAGTGCAATTTGTGTATAAAATAGCTGGAAAAAAGATGTACAGGTGTCAGTGTAAGGACAGGAGTAAGATGCTCATGATAATGAGGCTAAAGAATAAAGCTGGAAGGAGGGGGGATGTACAGAGACTTTTGTTCGATAACTGTTAAGTTATGCCTACGTATCCTCTCGTGCAATGAGGAAGTCAGAACACCGTAGTTCGACCCAAAGAGACTGAAAGATGAATTGACTTGTGAACTGCTCGCTTGTCAATGCTCAAGTGTATGACCTGTCTGGCTCAGGTGCTAACTGTCTTGCATTAGACGGAAGGAGCGAGTTCTCGTTTATGAGTGAAGGTGATGAGAAAAGAATCCCGGAGGAGACGAATATTGTTTGTTTTTGAGTTTTCAGTCTTTTATTGCTTTTGAGAGTTTGTCATAAGTTGATGAGCTTAAGTCTAAACCAATGGGTTAGCAAACTCATCACATCTTCCCTCTGATTAGGGGTAATGAGAATACCTTAAGTGTGAAGTCAGATTCTCACACTTAATCACCTTTGGTGTAGGATTAAGATCATTAACCTACTTGTGATTATTTAGATGTTTTTGGTGTTTTTGTTTAGTGTTGAGTAATGAGGTTAAGCCATAATCAGGGATTAAACAGACTCATTACACCATCCTAAAAGAAGGATGATAGATGAGAATGTTTAAGCTGAGGAAAGCTCCTCAACTTAATCCATGATTAGGGATTAAACCCATGACAAAACAAGCCTTTGATTAAGTGGATTTTATTTAATGATATGGTGATGAAGTGATTTTTATGGTTTGTAAGACAACTTGAGGGGGACTTGTCCATTAACACTAGGGTTAGTCCTTCTTAACCACTTAAGGAAGAATTAGAACCCTAATGCAAGGCCCAAGTTACAAGTGTGATGTCTTGATGGTTATTAAGTGAATTGGTTAAGAGATTTAAACACATTAAGGGTTTAACACTTAGGATTAAAGTTATACACTCCATCCTAAAAGAAGGATGCAGGCATAAGCTTAATCACAAAGTCTTAAAGCCTTTAGGGTTTGGTCCCTGATTATGAGATGAGAAGAGAGGACTCAAGGAGAGACACAAAGGTAAAACTATGAGGGGAGACTAATCAAAACCCTAATTCATTGTCATGCTTGGTTGTTCCTAAGGTTTGTGAGGTTTACAAGAGAGATCTTCAGAGAAACCACCAGGAAGCAGATGAACAGGATCAAGAGAAGCAAAGTGACTTGCTTCATTCAAGAAGTCAAGTCATTTGAAGAAAGGAAGTAGGAAGAAGAAGAATGAGCAAGCTCAAACTCAAACACAAATAGAAATGCAGCAATGGATGCAAGAGAGATGAAAAGAAAAGTTATGAGAAGTGAAGGCAAATTCACTTCTCAAGTTTACTTACCACCTGAAATGTTAGAAAGAAATGCAATGCAATGCTAAATGAAATGAAATGACATGATGCTAGACCAAACCAGAAGCATGTTGATGATGATTATGATGTTATGAAGTGCTGCAAACATGAGGCAAGACATGGAGATGCTCATACAAGATTATGAATGCAAATGATGCAGGTTAAGGAGCATGAACAAGCATGGAAAGTTATGAAGCATACAAGGCAAATGACATGGCAAATATGCAATGCAATGATCAAACATGTTTTCTATATGTCTTAAGATGTCAAATGAATCATAGGCATGCACAAAATGCAAAGGCAAGTCATGTTATGCAAGAGAATGCAAGAGGGATGCAAGGGAAAGCCCAAATTAGGGTTTATGAATCAAACAACAAACAAAAACCCAAAACAGGAGCAAACCCTAAGATAAAAAATGGAAAATTCTGCCCAAAGAAACCCTAAACCTATAATGAACCACTGCCCAAAGGGGAACTCCCAACTCTCAATCAAACTCAAGGTATGAATTTTCTAAGTTATTAGGGTTTTTTAGGGTTCTTAACAAAAGAAATGCCAAACAATTGGAAAATGCAAGATCAAATCATGGCCATTTTACCCTAGAAACTACATGCCAAACACAAAACAATGCAAGAAGAATCAATGTCTCAACCTTCTCCAATAGGCAGAAATGAATTTTTGAATCCATGATCAAAATAATGCATAAAAAATGATTTAATTCAATGAAAAATTCTTAAAATGCATCAAGATCAAAAAAGAAATTTGGTTTGAAGGTTGGACAATGTTTCTAAATGCCTTAGAACATTTCATGAATTTTTTTGTAATTTTTAAATACCTAAAAGTATTTTTAATTAATTAATTCCCATTAATCAATTAAAAATAATCTTTTAAATATTTAAAAATACTTTTTTAATGATAAAAAATAAAATAAAAATATTTTTGTGTCATAAAAATTATTAAAACTCAGAGGAAAAAGTTTCATAATTTTTAGGAATTTTTAACTATTTTTAATAAATTAAACAAAACAAATAAAAAGAAAATGAAATAAAAAACAAAGTATGCAGTATGAGTGGCTGTGATGGAGAGTTGAATGATCAAAGGGCCCTGCACGCAAGTCAACAAGACTGGGGGTCAGCTCAATCTAAGGCCCAGGTTCAAAATTTCAAAACGCGCGTGATCTAATGGCTGTGGTTGCAAGTTAACTTAATTAAACAGGATTAATTTAATTAAACAAAATTAGGGTTTAATGACCCATCTGATCCGTCCATGAGCGCGCGGGAAACAGCATCCAAGGGACCACGTTTGAAGTTTGCTAATTAATGATACTTAGCCCTAATTACACTCAGGCGACCGGAGATGAGCTCCGGTCGTCTTCTCCGGCCATACCAAAACCCTAGCTTCTAATCTAGGCCACCCCAAGTCAAATTAAATGCCCAGAAACAACCCCCACACTTCCTACAACTCAAATCCATGATCAAACATCGTTTTACTGGCAAGAACAGCTTGAATCGAAACAAAACAAAAATGGGGCCAAACTTTCAGACACCTGTAAAATGTTCATTTTTCCACCATTTTTGATTCTAAACATATCACCATGATCCTCAAAGCATGCACTCTCACTTTACAACAAAAAATCAAAGCTTTGAGAAAGAAGTTTCATGGCCATACCTGAGGTGACAACTCCTGTTTCTGGGCTTTCAGAGCAGTTTCTTGATGCAAGCTAGCTCCAATGACTCCCCTGGTTCTAATGGCAAGCTTGAAATGAGCTTTAGCAAGCTATTTCAAGAGGTACCAAACTGATATAGCAGAAAGTGAGCTTTGTGTACAGGCTGTTTTAGGTCAATGTGATGGGTGGTTTGGACTCCTTTGAATGTTTCTGATTTGTTGGTGAAGAGAAATGATGTGTTTGCTGGCTGGATAGTGAGATTCGAAGAGAACTGGTTCTGAGGGTGGGGAATGGTGAAGCTCAGGTCAGGCTTGTTTCAGGCTTGAACTTTGGTGGTTTCAGGTCTATGAAGTGTGGTGAGATGGTTGGTGAAGATGGTTCTTGTGTTTTTATATTGTGGAGGCAGATTCGAAGGCTTATGCAAAATGGAGTGTTTTTGTGAATGTGATGGTGTGTGATGTTTCAGGCTTGCATAGTGTATGAAATGGTTTGCAAATGGATAGTATAAACTAATCCAATTGGTCAGAGGATGTGACTTGTGCTTTATGGATAGGTGTAGCCACTTTTGCAAATATGTCAACTTCTTGTAAGATAGGGCATGGGCAACTTCTAGCCAAGTACAAAGGGCATGGTCTGCGCAGCAAAGTGAAGGGAAAGGCTAGGCTTGGTCCAACATTCAAGGCAGCAAGTTGGTGAAAGCATGATCATGAGTTTTGCAACTTGTTGTAACTTTGGTTCACATGTGAGAAAGTCTTGTTACACAAACCAAACCATGGGGAAACTTGGTCCAATTCTGATTTTTAAGGCTCATGGAATGTTTGTGTAATGGTTTCAAATGAATTAGAGGTCACATAATGCATTGGTTCATGACTTTGCAAAATTCTCACTTAGGGCATGCCTTGAAAATCAATGATTTTAGCCAACTTTGCATTGCCATAACTTTTGATCCAAGAAGAGTTTGATCATGTTCTTGTACTTTTTGAAAAGGGAAAAATGAGATCTACAACTTTCATGACCAAAGTTTTTCCATTTGAAACCTTTTTGGATCAAGAATCAAGGCTTGAAAAATGACCTAAAATGATGCATTCTTGAAAAGTCAACTATGCCCAAAAAGTCAACATTTGCAAAAACCCTAAATTCTTGATTTTTATGAACTTCAACTTTCTTCCATGATCAAATAAAGATCATATACTCTCAAAATGATGAAGATCACCCATTGGTTGGGTCATTGGGGGCCTCAGATGCCCTGATTTTGCACTGACTTGTCTGAAAAGTCAACCCTTGATCAGATGACTTCCCCATGGAATTTCTTCATGAAAATTGGTATGCATACTCCCTATACCATATAAAGAGCAATGGAAACAAGAATGACCAAAAAATTTGGAGTTATGGCCTCTGAAACCAAAACCCTAATTTTCAGTCAACTGTGCAGTTCATCCTGGCTCTGCATCCACTCAAACCCTAGTTCTTGTGATTCCTCTGCATTTTTGACTTTGAAGAGATGGAATATGACATATGAACACACATGGACCCCTTTGAGTTGATTGGTGGCCTTAGGAGTGGCTCAAGAAGCTCTTGGATTGCTCAGATCACAAACCCTAGGTGCAGATGCCTTAGAACCAATGCAGTGAATCAAAAATGAGATATGAGATGATATGATTGTGTTTATGCATACGAAATGATCACAAGCCATGGTGTGAGTGGGTGAGGGCAAATTTGGGGTGTTTACAGAACCAAGGTTGACCAAATTATTACTCATAATAAGATGCTTGAAACCCAGATCTCTCAGGTAGCGTTAAACCAAGCCCCACAGACTACACCTGGAGGAAAGTTCCCTGGACAACCTCAACAAAACCCGAAAGGGCAAGCAAATGCCATTACTCTACGAAGTGGAACCGCTTATAAGGAACCTTCTAACCCTAGATTAAGTGAGCCCGAAACTTCTGAGAGAAATGAGGAGAAAGAACCAGAGGAATCTGAAAACCCGGAAAGTCAAGAAAAAGGAGAAGAACCTAAAAATAAAACCTATGTACCACCACCGCCATACAAACCACCTATACCATACCCTCAAAGATTAAAGAAAACCCAAATCGATAATCAGTATCAAAAATTCGTTAAGGTTATAGAAAAAATTCACGTAGAAATCCCCTTTACAGAAGCCATCACCCAAATACCTTCTTACGCTAAGTTTCTCAAAGACATACTTACAAATAAACGTAGACTTGAAGATCCGAAACCCGTGGAATGTAATTCTATTTCCGAAAATAGGTTAGCAAAGAAAGATAAAGATCCCAGAAATTTTTCCATTCCTTGTATTTTGGGGAATCATGTCATCGAAAAAGCTTTTCTAGACTTAGGAGCTAGTGTGAGCTTAATGCCTTTAGCAGTTTGTGAGAGATTAAACTTAGGAGAATTACAACCTACTAAGATGTCACTTCAATTAGCCGATAGATCCGTTAAATACCCTATAGGCATACTTGAATACGTCCCTGTTAGGATAGGTCAGCTGTTTATACCTACTGATTTTGTTGTCATGGACATTAAAGAAGATGACGACATACCAATCCTCCTAGGTAGACCGTTCTTATCGACTGCTGGAGCCGTAATAGATGTTAAAAAGGGGAAATTAACCTTTGAGGTAGGTGACGAAAAGATAGAATTTGTCCTTTCGAAATTCCTTATGGCACCAGTAATAGGAGATGCTTGTTATGCCTTAGATATCATTGATGAATGCATTAGGGAATTAGAACAAGAAGAAGAAACTGAATCTATAAAATTTCCATCAACCCTTATTTTGGAAGATGACAATTATAAAAAACCCTACATTGATGATAACCTTCACGGATGTTTATCTCTTACCCCAGATCCTATGCCTTGCCCTATGAAACCGACCGTAAAACTTAAGGAACTGCCTAAAAACCTGAGATATGAATTTCTCGATGAAGAAATGAACCGTCCAGTTATAGTCAGTGCTACCTTAAACCAAGAGGAAACAAACCAATTATTAGATGTTTTACGAAGGTATCCCTCAGCCTTAGGATATAAGATCTCAGATCTAAAAGGAATAAGCCCAGCCATATGCATGCATCGGATTTTGCTTGAAGAAGATTCAAAACCATCCAGAGAACACCAACGAAGAATAAATCCTATGATGAGCAATGTAGTTAAGACTGAAGTTCTTAAGTTACTAGAGGCAGGTATAATATATCAGATCTCGGACAGTAAATGGGTGAGTCCTGTGCAGGTAGTACCTAAAAAGGGAGGCATCACAGTCGTGCAAAACGAGAAGGGCGAACCTGTAGCAAAAAGAACCGATGGAGGTTGGTGTATGTGCATAGACTATAGAAAATTAAATAAAGCAACTAGGAAGGACCATTTCCTATTACCATTCATAGACCAAATGTTGGAGCGCCTAGCCAGACACTCCTACTTTTGTTACCTAGATGGATATTCAGGATTCTTCCAAATACCTATTCACCCCGAAGATCAAGAAAAAACTACCTTTACATGCCCAGTTGGAACTTTTGCCTACAGAAGAATGCCTTTTGGACTCTGTAATGCCCCTGCCACTTTCCAACGCTGTATGATGTCTATCTTTATAGACTACTTAGATGGAATCATGGAAGTATTTATGGACGATTTCTCAATTTGTGGATCTGATTTCAAAAATTGTCTTATCAACCTTGAGAAAATCCTGGAAAGATGTGTGGAGGTAAACCTTGTGCTAAATTGGGAAAAGTGTCATTTTATGGTCACCGAAGGGATTGTTTTAGGACATATAGTTTCCGAAAAAGGTATAGAGGTAGATAAAGCTAAAATAGAAGTCATAGAGAATCTAAAACCGCCGAAGACTATCAGGGAGATAAGAAGTTTTCTTGGACATGCCGGATTTTACCGACGTTTTATCAAGGACTTCTCCAAAATAACAAAGCCCTTAACCGGTCTTTTAATGAAAGATGTTGAATTCATCTTTGATGAAAAATGTACTGAAGCATTTAATCTTCTGAAGCAAGCTCTGATTTCAGAACCTATAATGAAACCCCCTGATTGGTCAGAACCGTTTGAGATAATGTGTGACGCTAGTGACTATGCTGTTGGAGCCGTTCTAGGCCAGAGAAAAGATAAAAAGTTACACATAATTTATTATGCCAGTAGAACCCTAGACGCTGCACAGCTCAACTACGCAACAACCGAAAAAAAAGAGCTCTTAGCTGTAGTTTTCGCCATAGACAAATTTAGATCTTATCTAGTAGGAGCCAAAATTATAGTTTACATCGACCATGCTGCCATTCGTTACTTACTAAGTAAAAAGGATGCCAAACCTAGGTTACTTCGATGGATTCTATTACTGCAAGAGTTTGATTTAGATATCCGTGATAAGAAAGGCACAAATAATGTAGTAGTTGATCACCTTTCTAGGCTAGAATACCTGAAACCTGACTCAGTACCCATAAATGACGATTTTGCCTATGATAGACTGATAGCCCAACTAGAAACTATTGAAGATGATAACCCAGACCCACATGAGCATTCTCATAAATCCTTAGCTATAAGTAATGCACCTTGGTATGCAGACTTTGTTAATTACCTAGCCACTGCCATCATACCCCCTGATCTAAACTACCACCAGAAGAAGAAGTTCTATAGTGATGTGAGAAACTTCTATTGGGACGAACCATTTCTTTTCAAGAGAGGTAAAGATGGCATTTTTCGCCGTTGTGTTCTAGAAGAAGAGGTACATAATATAATTGAGCATTGTCACTCTGCACCTTATGGTGGACATGCAAGCACATCTAAGACCTACGCCAAGATTCTTCAAGCTGGCCTATTCTGGCCTACTATGTGGCGTGATGTCCATGCTTTCATTGTCAAGTGTGACAGATGCCAATGCACAGGAAATATTTCAAGACGTAATGAAATGCCTCTAAGAAATATCCATGAAGTAGAACTCTTCGACGTATGGGGTATAGACTTTATGGGACCGTTCCCACCATCTTTCGGAAATCAGTACATCTTAGTAGTTGTTGACTACGTGTATAAATGGATTGAAGTTATCGCCACACCCTCAAATGACACCAGAGTAGTCATCAAATTGTTCAAAAACTATATATTTCCCAGGTTTGGAACCCCCCGTTTAGTCATAAGTGATGGAGGATCACACTTCATATCGAGAATATTTGATAAACTTTTAAGCAAGTATGGAGTTAAGCATAGAGTAGCAACACCATACCACCCACAGACCAATGGACAAGTGGAATTATCTAATAGGGAGATCAAACAAATTCTTGAGAAGACTGTCTCTATATCTAGAAAAGATTGGTCGCAGAAACTTCAAGAGGCATTATGGGCCTATAGAACCGCTTTCAAAACCCCTATAGGAACAACCCCTTATCAACTGGTCTATGGAAAATCATGTTACTTACCTTTTGAGTTGGAGCATAAAGCCTATTGGGCCATCAAAACTTTGAATTTGGATTACTTAACTGCTGGTGAAAAACGTATCCTTGATATCCACAAATTAGAAGAGCTCAGACAATCTGCCTACGAAAATGCCATCATATACAAAGAAAGAACAAAAGCTTAGCATGACAAAAGAATCATAAGAAAAGACTTCACAATAGGAGATCCTGTTCTTTTGTTCGATTCTAGGTTACGACTTTTTCCAGGGAAGCTTCGTTCGAGATGGACTGGCCCTTTCAAAGTATCTAAGATCCTAAGATCTGGTGCTATTGAAATCAAGAACCAAACATGTAACCCGTTCATCGTCAATGGACAGAGGTTGAAGCCCTACGAAGGAGGTGACATCCCAACAACATACACATGCCATACTCTGAGTGATCCACCATATCCTTCAAATGATGTATAAAATTCGGTCGTCGAGCTAATGACATTAAACAAGCGCTGCATGGGAGGCAACCCATGGTTTTCTTATTTACGTACTTTTTATTTATTTTTACTTTATTTTAATTTGTTTACTTTATTATTATGTAAGGACTAACGATTGAATGTTTTATGTGATTTCAGGACTTGTTTGCTAACCTTGTGCAGAATGCAGAACCCCAATGACATGCACGTGGCCTTTAGAGACGACGCACAGAGAGAGCGTTACTATGTCCACATGAGACGCCCTATGGCTCCTACCAGGTACCCTGACCAAGACTGCATGGATTCCTTGGAGATAGAGCCAAGCGTCAGATTCTTATGCCACCAACTCCAGTGGGACCAGTTTGACGATATGAACAACACTTATAGGAACTTGACTCTAGAGTTCCTCAGCTCGTTTCATTATGATCCTTGGGCTGGACCCGATGGACATGCTGTTTTCAGGTTGTTCGGGATTGACTACTCCTTCTCTCACAAAGAGTTTGGTGATTTACTAGGTTTTCAGACTACTCCTGATGTTATTCTAGAGACACCGATGGGGTATTTTATGAGCAGAGAAGTGGAAAAGTTTTGGTCTAACATCTCAGGTGGAGGGAGCCAAGATCCTTCCACTCAGTTTTCTCAAGTAATCCACAACCCTGCGTTAAGGTACTTCCAGATGATTCTGGCACATTCTTTCCTCGGTTCGCCAGATACAAAGACTTTGCTAAGTGAAGAGGAGATTTTCCTACTATTTTGTGCGACTCAGTCACGCCCAGTTGCTTGTGGCAACTTCCTGTTGAAGGGCCTTGCCAGTGTCGCCAGATCATCTGTAGGCATTATACATGTCGGTGGGATTGTTACACAGATTGCTACTGCATTGGGTTTGTCTCGTAAATTATTGCACCTCAGGACCTTCTACTGCTACACCACCCTGGATGTCGACTTTTGTCTTGACAGAGGACTGATGAGGAGGGCTTCTTTTGAGCCCAACACTTTTAGATTACTGATAGACGGTGAAGTGATACATTACTTTACATTACCAGACCCGCTGATGACCAGTGTCCATGATCCTGCTAATTGGAGTTTTACTTTAGAGGGTTATGGAGAGACTGTCGAAGAGCCAAAATCACCTCCCGCCGCTGAGTACACTCCTACACCTCTTTCTCCCTGAATCACTGTTATGTCTAATAATATGTCTTTGCAACCGCCTGATCTCCAAACCCAGATTTATGACCTCCACAAGGAGACTGCCCTGCTCAAGCAGGAAATAGCGGACTTGGAATTACAGATTCAGGTATCTGATCTCACTCATGCCTCAGAGGCCGATTCTCTATATCAGGAGATTGAAGAGCTTCGGAGGGAGATAGCTGAGCTTCGTGGATCAAACCAGGAAGAGAAGCCTACCACATGATTCGTTTTACACTGACGTTATTACCCTAGTATTTAACTTCTTTTTCATGCTTTATTTTATTTCTCGCATCTCCAGACATATTTTATATTATTGCATCTATTACATTTTCTTTTTCATGTACTTTGATTTTATCTTATATATTATTGCATGCACTAATCTCATTTTTTCTCTTTTTTTAATTTATTTTATTTTTTTTTCGAATAAAATAAATATATATATAAATACAAAAATATTTTCATTTTTGTTTTCATAAAAAAAATATGCAAGCTTCATGCCTTAGAAGAGAGAAGAAAACGCTATCCAGACCCCCCAAAGACCGAAGGTGCAAGAGGGCCCAAAAGAGGAATTGAAAATCCAAGGCCCAGCAGGAAATGGCCTTGTTGCGGGCACCATACCCCCTGTGGCGGGCGCCACACCGTCCTCGTCAAATACGGGGCTGATTCCCCATTTCCTCCATTTTTACACCTTCCAACCTCAAAAACCCATTTTTACAACTTCCAAAAACCCCATTGAACCCCATTAAAGCTCCCTCATTTCCAAAATACTCACCATCTATAAAACCTATCCAAAATCCATTTTCATTTTCATCCACCACAAACCATAAAAATCAAACCTTTATCATTTCTCTCATAAACCATTTTTTCACCACTTTTCACTTCTCAAAGAGCAACAACAATGGAGTTCAATGGATATCTTCTTCGCGATGGAAGACTGGGTGATAGGCAAAGGAAAATTATTCAAAGGCTTCAGAGTCGAGAAATTCTATCGACTAGGTACGTCGATGATAACTGTCTTTATGCTTTGGGTCTGTATCATAGTGTTTTTCATTTATTAGATTTTTTAGGCTTGCATAATATTTTTGTTAACCAGGAACCTACCTATGAGAGGCTGACAGTTGAGTTTTTAAGTTCATTGATATACACTGTCAGTCCTAACACTGCTAGCACAGTCGGTACTGTTAATTTTAGATTGTTTGGAATTGAATACGAATATAGTACCGACGAACTAACAGGCTTGTTAGGAATCCCTCATAGGGAAGGTGCGATATGTGAGGCACCTTTGGATGCGGAATGGTCGGCCGAGGTATTTTCCTTCTGGCAGAGGCTGTCATGTACTTCAATAAATTCTTTTGAAGGAATACTTGCGTAGACCATTCATAACCCGACCATAAGAGTTTTTAGATATCTTTTGGCATGTACTATTTTTGGTCGGGAGAGTCCAAATAAGGTAAACGCTAGAGAACTCCTATTTTTGCAAGGATGCCTCACTAGTACCCATATCAATCCGGTCCCATTTATGCTTGCACACATGGCTTTAATTACTAATAAAACAGGACCGATTGTTTTTGGAGGACTTGTTACGTCTATTGCTCGGGCTCTTGACCTGAACAATGAGATAGCTACACTTGAACCACTACCTCCTCGCACAATTAATTTAAAATTTCTAAAAGACATGAAATTGTGCCGAATAAGGAGAGAAGGTGGTTATGAGTTGATGGTTCATGGGGTAGCTATCCCATCTGTTGCTTTACCTTGCAGTAGACGTACTGATGTACGTAATGAAAGGAACTAGACCTATGATCTGAATGCTCCACCTGTTTTGGGTCCACTTCCTCCTAATATTCCTGATGGGGAGGCACATGACACTGATGAAGAGTATGATCGGAGAGAGCAGTCTCCCATACCTCACATGTCCCCCTATCGTCCTTCACAGTCACACACCGCACCATCTTCCTCTAACCCTGTTGCAGGTGCTGCTCCTGGATTCTATCTCACTGAGGAGATGTGGCGTGATATGACAGCTAGAGAGGAAAAGCGATACAGCCTTCTCTCTACTATTTCACAACAACTGACGGACAACATGAGCTTCATGCAACAATCGCGATCGGTTTCGGACCGTGCTTACAGCAACGTTTGTCGTGCCCTGAATGATATCACATCAAAGTAGGCCCGTCAGCGAGAAGTCAACCGCCGGCACTACCAGCTTATGGAGGCCACTCAGGGTTCCATCTTAGGTAACCTTCGAGAGGTTCGGGGTGCCCAGGCTACCTTATCGGCACGACTTGACCGGAAGGACCAGCAGCGCAGTAGATCCCGTCGTTCCAGACCATCACAGCAGGACGGCGAGGGCACCAGTGCTCCTCCGCAGTAGTTTCTCAGGTTACCCTCCTTATCTTATTTCGAAACATTGGGGACAATGTTCGATTTAAGTGTGGGAGGGGATTTTATTGCTTTCTGTCATTTCCCTTTTTAGTTATTTATTTGCTTTCTATTATTTCCCTTTCCAGCAAGTTATTTAGTTTAATTTTCTTAGATAATGCATGAGTCTGACGAGTCACCAGTATAGTGTATTTTTAGTACATCCTCATTTTTTCCCATTTCCTTAGCCTTACCAAAAATATTTTAAAAAGAAAACAATGTTGTTTCACATGTTTTTTGGGCTTTGAGACAGGTTTAGATTAGGATATGGTGACTTTGGTCAACTTTTTGAAACATCAGCACCATTGTAGCACCATAGACCTCTTGAATATAGGAATCACTCCTAAACCCCACACCATGGCCTTTATTATCATTCAAAAAAATTGTCCGAAGTAGTTTATTCTAGCAGTCAGCTCCGGCCTAAGCATGCTTTACGTAGGGGGCCGATGAACATGAGTGAATGATCCAGTGCTAATAAAAAATAAAAAAGGAAAACTCTGGGATAGGTGACCCTCACAAAGTCATTTAAACCGGAAAAAAAAAAGAGAAGAAAAAAAAGATTTTGCCACAAAAAAAAAATTGCAGTCACCTATTGTTAGTTGGTTCAGAGGTATCTGGCACTGAACTTTGTAGGGTTGATTACGATCTGATCCCCCGCAGCAACATTTAGGCGAAATAAAAACAGGTTTACACATGCTTATGTGCCAGAAATCTTATGTTATGGATCAGAATCACTAACCGATCACTCTACTATGAAGCATGTACGGATAACGGGATTAATGTGATTGCGCCTGAATGAAAAGGACCCAAAAAGATGAGAAGATAGGCCTAGGTATTGTGGGATGACATGGGGTGGTTAATATAGGATTGAAGTTTGTGTCTGTGTTATTATGGTACCCTTGGTTACTTAGTTAGTACCTGTCATTGCATCCTGACTTGAACTTAGAAGCCCTTTAGCCCAAATCACGTGTCGACACCAGTTTTCTTCTTGAGCTTTAATGTTTGCTTGAGGACAAGCAAAGGTCTAAGTGTGGGAGAATTTCATAACACTAAACTTCACCGTATTTTTGACAATGATTTCGCATGCATTCTTAGCTTTTATTCTTTGTTTTCCTTTGTTTTCAGGTTTTTTTATGTAATCGGGGCCTAAATCGAGAAAAGGAGGGCGCCATGGGGTCTACCATGACGTGGCCACGTGTCAAGACCGCTCCACAACTACCAAGACCCACGATCCCCACTCTCTCATTCCACACTAGTCTCATGGCGGGCGCCACAAGGCAAAAACATTTCCCTCCACTTTTTAGTGGAGGGGGCATCCTGGTATTTTCCTGCTTTTTGTTTTCCTATAAATAGGGCCTTAGATTTTCGTTTTCAATCATCCAAACTTAGAATCTCTTAGGCATATATCAGTTTTAAAGCAGTTATCATTCCACATCGGGGTGTTACTACAATCGAGTGATCGAGTCTGTATCTGTCTGTGTGATCGAGTTTTGGAGCACTCTGGGAGGAAGTTAATCCTGCCGCCATTTTAATTCCATTTCGTATTTTACTTTTACGCATTGCTTTACTTTTATTTATTTCTCGCACTGCTTTACTTTATTTATTTCCCGCACTCGCTTTACTTTTATTTATTTCTCGCACTCGCACTACTTTTATTTACTTTCCGCACTCGCACTACTTTTATTTACTTTCCGCACTCGCACTAAATTACTTTTATGAAAAATTATAAAAAGAACTTTTACTTTACTATGTCTAACTAAATCCATAAAGGTTAGAATGTAAGGATCGTAATTGAACCTATAATCTGTACAATTGTTCGTGGAAACACTTCAGACGCGTTAAGAAGTTTAGAGTCTGGTTCGTGAGAACCTCTTTTTGCTAAGAAATCCAGGTTAAAGTACTTTTCAACTTAGTTAAGATACTATATTTCTTAAAAATAGGTTTACTACTCTAACGCAGTACGCACCTTTTTATCCGTGACAATAAGAGGGGTTGATTAGAGAGTACAACTCGGTTCTGAATACGCGAAAGCGACAGTTCTTGTTAAATTAGTTCTTTTCAAAGTGGAAAACATTGCCCATAAGTAGTTCTATTAACAAGTACCGGATTATTAATTGATTATGTGAATTACATTCGATCCTGTCTTTATTAATTGTTTAAAAATTATTATTTTATTTACCATTGCGCACTCCTTAAAACCATTATATTTAGTTTCCTTAGATACAAACCATAACAACAGGTACGATAGATTGACACTTGGTCTTTGTGGATTCGACAATGTTTTATATTACTCTGACGTGTTCGTGCACTTGCGAAAAACACGCATCACCCGTCAAGTACATATTTGAGAAGCCAACACTTACCGGAAGGGTTGCAAGATGGCAAATGATCCTAACAGAGTATGACATTCAGTACACATCTCAAAAGGCCATCAAGGGCAGTGTATTGTCTGACTATCTGGCTGAGCAACCCATTGATGATTACCAACCAATGAGGTTTGACTTCCCTGATGAAGACATCATGTTCCTGAAAGCAAAAGATCATGAAGAGCCTGTTCACACTGAAGGGCCTAACCCTGAAGAAGAATGGACTATGATGTTTGATGGGGCTGTTAATATGAATGGTCGTGAAGTTGGTGCAGTGCTCATTACACCTAAAGGAGTTCACATGCATTTCTCGGCAAAACTCACCTTTGCATGCACTAACAACGAAGCTGAATACGAAGCCTGTATCATGGGTCTTGAGGAAGCCATTGACCTCAGGATCAAGACTTTAACTTTATTTGAAGATTCAACTCTGGTAATCAATCAGACCAACGGTAAATGGTACACTCACCAAGAGCATCTGATTCCATACCGTGACTATACGAGAAGATTATTGACTTTCTTCACAACAGTCAAACTTGAGTACATCCCTCGAGACGAGAATCATTTTACAGATGCTTTGGATACCATTTCCTCCATGATCAAAGTTCAAGCTGCCAACTTTGTGCCTCGAATTTCAGTATCCAGACTTGACCGACCAACATACGTATTCTCTGTGGACATTACTAAAGATGACAAGCCTTGGTTCCACGACATCAAAAGCTTCTTAGAGGATCAGACATACCCACCTGGGGCATCATCCAATGATAAGAAGACATTGAGAAGGCTGGCTGGTAGTTTCTTCTTGAATGCTGATGGTTCATTATACAAGCGGAACTTTGCATGGTGCTTCTCAGATGTGTTGATAAGAAGGAAGCAGACTTACTGATGCACGAGGTGCATGAAGGATCTTTCGGTACCCATGCTGGAGGGCATGCAATGGCTAAGAAATTATTACGATCAGGCTACTACTGGATCACAATGGATGCAGACTGTTGTGCCTATGCCAAGAAGTGTTATAAATGTCAGATCTATGCAGACAAAGTGCATGTGCCTCCAAATCCCTTGAATTTAATGTCTTCACCTTGGCCCTTTGCCATGTGGGGAATTGACATGATCGGAAAGATTGAGCCGACTGCTTCAAATGGCCACAGATTCATCCTGGTAGCCATTCATCGTATGCAAATGTCACCAGGCAAGTGGTAGCCAAATTTCTAAAGAGAGACATCATATGTCAATATGGAGTACCCAAGCGAATCATTACTGATAATGGTTCTGACTTGAACAACAAAATGATGGCAGAACTGTGCCGATACTTCAAAATCCAACATCACAACTCTTCTCCTTACAGGCCAAAGATGAATGGCGTTGTTGAGGCAGCAAACAAGAACATTAAGAAGATTGTGCAGAAGATGGTGGTTACTTACAAAGACTAGCATGAAATGCTACCATTTTCCTTGCATGGGTATTGTACCTCAATCCGAACATCCACTAGGGCAACACCGTATCAGCTTGTGTATGGTATGGAGACAGTCCTACCTGTCGAAGTTGAATTACCCTCCTTACGGGTACTGATGGATGTCAAGCTGAATGAAGCAGAATGGGCCCGTTCTCGGTATAATCAACTGAATCTGATCGAAGAAAAGAGATTAGCTGCAATTTTTCATGGGCAGTTATATCAGAAAAGGATGAAGAAAGCCTTCGATCAGAAAGTCAGGCTTCGGGAATACCAAGTAGGAGATCTTGTGCTGAAAAGACTCCTTCCTCCTCATACAGACCACAAGGGCAAATGGACTCCGAACTACGACGGTCCTTTCATAGTAAAGAAGGTTTTCTCTGGTGGAGCACTGATGCTCACTACCATGGATGGCGAAGATTTCTTGTCCCCTGTGAATTCAGATGCAGTTAAAAATACTTCGCATAAAATGACCCGCTAGACATGAAAACAGAATGAAAGTCCAGGCAAAAATAGGGCATCCCGGCGAGTCAAAAAAAGAATAAAAGACTCGGGGAAAAATAAGGGAAAAGTTGAAAAAATGTACACCCGCTGAGTTGAAAAGCCGCATTGGACAACTTAGGCAAAAATGGGTATCCCGGTGGATTGAAAACCCGAAAGGGCGATTCACGCAAAATAAGGGAATAAGCGAACAACTGCATTCTGAATTCGTCTGTATCACTTACGACATGGTAAAATTCGAAAGGTCAAAGCATCGGTCAGAATCAACCTTCTTCAGAAAGCAAGATGAGAAGAACGTCAAGGTCATACGGGTCATAGCAAAGGAAGCTCAACGGAGCGTCGTCAACATTGCCAGCACTTTTACTTTTTCAATTTATAACAATCTCCTCATTCCGGGGGATTTGTTTCTTTGATTGTATTTGCCAATTCAGGGCACCCAAATTAATAAAATCAGAGCTTTCAGTCACACTCCGTCTTGTACATTTCTTTTTCGTTTGCAAAAATGTCCAACATCCATGATATAATGTTTGCATAAAACAGATGTGCCTTTCTAATTACATGCTTGCAGGAAATGCATTTAGTTCCAGGAATATCTAACTCATATGACGGAATCCGGTAAGGGATGCCTCGGGACACTTGTGTGTTTCTTTGTCTTAACAAGATTGCAGGTATTCAATACGCGACATGGGGCATGCCAAACATACTTCCTCCCCTAACAGTATCTGGAATGTTTTCCCCAGCGAAGTTGCCAAGGCATCACTTCTCCAGCACATCTTATTCAAACATCATCAGTAAATGCTCATTTCCCCAGCTGAGTTGTCAAGCATCCTCATCTCCAGCTATCTCCCAACAGAGCTCCAGCCTCTCCCAAGAAAAGAAATGTCAGAAATTCTCACACAACAAAGTGAAGGAAGCTCCTTCATCCCCAGTTGGGTTATCTCCTCAGTGGATAGGTCTATCAGTGATCTAGTCCCCAAGCAGAACCACACATCTTATCAGATCTACCAATGATCTCATCCACAGTAGGGATATCACTTCAAGCAGATCAGCCAGAGATCTTCACAACAGCGGGATCCGAATCCCGAACCGGTTTCTTTTGCATAATCATAGCATTCGCATCATTTTTCCCCAGAGCGTAGCATTCCGTCTAATACAGAGCATTACGGCAAAAATCAAACATATTGCATGATCACAAGTCAGGTTCGAACCAGTCACCTGTGAATACCAATAGTACCTCATCAGCAATATACAAAATGCATCCCTTGCACATAAAAGCCAAAGCGTCCCCTTTGCACTCTCGAAGTACAAATACATGCTCCTTTTGACACTCGTATGTGTCATCTTTCCCCAGTAAAGTAGCCAAAACACGTTCTACAAACAGATACTTATACATAACATGTTCTTCTCGACACTCGTCCGTGTCACCTCATAATTCCCCACAGAAAGCCAAAGCGTCCCCTTTGCCCTCTCACACACCAAACACAGGTTCATATATACTTTCGACACTCGTCTGTGTCATATCATCCCTTGCAGATATAAACCAAACCAATGATTATACACTCTCTTGACACCCGTCCGTGTCACCTATCCCCAACACAGTCGCCCAAACACTTGTTTATATTACTTCTTTTTTACACTTGTCTGTGTCATCCTATCCCCACAGTACACTTATACCTTTTTATTTTGGAAAGCGTAAGCACTCGTCCGTGTTTACCATTCCCCAGCAAATCGCCAGCAAAACAACTTTTTCTATCTGACATTCGTCCTATGGCATGATACTTTCGGCAGCCGTACCCTGCCAGGTGATCGTCCTTCACCTTTGGATGACCGTCCCTCGTCCTATTCCCCAGCGGAGTCTCCATAATTGGAACCCTTTTCTATCCGGCATTCGTCCTATGTCGTGATATTTAGCAGCCGTCCCCTGCTAGGTGATTGTCCTTCACCTTTTGATGATCGTCCTTCATCATTTTATCCGATGACCATCCCCATCGTCGATCTTGTTATCTGACATTCGTCCTATGTCATGATAAACCCCGAGAGCAGCCGTACCCTGCTAGGTGATCGTCCTTCACCTCTTGATGATCGTCCTTCATCATGTTTATCCGATGTCCGTCCCCATCGTCGACCTCTTCTATCCGGCATTCGCCCTATGTCGCGATACTTTCGGCAGCCGTACCCTGCCAAGTGATCGTCCTTCACCTTGGATGACCGTCCCTCATCCTTATCCCCAACAAGAGCAGTTGTCCCCTGCTAGGAGATCGTCCTTCACCTTTGATGACCTTCCCTCATCATTGTTTCATTTATTCTTTAACCCGATGGCCGTCCCCGTCTTGGTCCCTTTTCCTTTTCCTGATGATCGTCCTTTATCAGTTTGAACTGATGGCCGTCCCCGTCGTTGTTTACCTTTACTTTCCAAACCTGATGGTCGTCCCCATCATTGCCTTTACCTTTAATCCCTAGAGAACCTTGTCACTTTATTTGATGGCCGTCCCCATCATGATCTCTTTATATCCCCAGCATGTCGGCCGTCCCCGTCATTGCTTTATCCCCAGCAGTCGTCCTCTGCTCGATGGTCGTCCTCCATCGCCCGCACTTTATATTCATACTAAACTAACTTTTGAAATTTATATCCCTTTTCTTCTTCTCCCCAGTGAGTGCAAATTTCGGACTGTCTTTGGTATTCAACCACAAGTTATCTTATTCGTCTGTTAAGCCAGTCGCTTACATCCTGCACAGCTAACTCATGCTTGAATAGGGGCAGTTGTAAACACCCCAAATTTTCCCTCACTAAGTTCACACCATGGCTTGTGATATTTCATATTTTCATTAGTTCAAGCATATCATCTCATATTACATTTTTGTTTCTCTGCATTAGTTCAAGTTCATCTGCATCTAGGGTTTGTGATCTGAGCAATCCAAGATCCTTATGAGCCACTCCAAAGGCCACAATTCATTCCAAGAGGTTCCATGTATGTTCAATCATCATATTATATCCTCCAAAGATCAAGGAAGTCAAAGAATCACAAGAACTGGAAAAGCATGGAAGCAGAGCTAGGGTTTAACTGCATAGATGACCCGAAATTAGGGTTTTGGTTTCAGAGGCCATAACTCCAAATTTTTTGGTCATTCTTGTTTCTAAGGGTCTCAATATGTTATAAGGATCATGTGTACCAAGTTTGATGAAGAAATTAATTGTGGAAGTCATCTGATCACTGGGTAACTTCTTGAGTAAGTCAGAGCAAAATCAGGACATCTGAGGCCCCCAGCATGGAACCAAAGTGGATTTTTCATCAAATTGAAGTTATATGATCTTTATTTGATCATTGAAGTGCTTGGAAGTTCACAAAATTGAATAAAAGTTAGCTAAACCAAAAGATGCCAAAAATGGAAATGACTTGTAATGTAAACTTTCCATTTTGGGAAAGTTTTTCAACCTCCTCTTTCTCAACCAAAAATGCTTCAAATGAAAAATTGTTGGTCATGAAAGTTGTAGATTGGATCATTCCCTTTTCAAAAATTACAAGAACAAGTTCTAATTCATTATGGAACTCAAGTTATGGCTTGTCAATGTTGGCAAAAATCACATAATTTTCAAGAATGCACCAAAGAGGATTCTTTGCAAAACCACTTGCCAATTCATTTTGTGACTTCAAACACACTTCCAATCATCATACAAACATAACACATTGTATAAAAATCAGAATTTCCCAAAGAATTGTATCATTCCATGCCTTAAACATCAAGAAATTACAAAAGGACCAAAGCTTCATGAATTTGCAAAACACCACATAACTTTGTTCCCACTTGCTGAATGGCCTCAAAGTGAATTCTATGGACTTCCTTAATCCATGATGCACCTGGACAAGCCAATGAGCCAGCTACACCATTGCACATACCTCAAGTACAACACTTTTGACTTTTTGGCAAGAAGCACATACCAATCACCACAGTCCACCACCCACTCTCTGCCCAATCCAGACTCTACAAGCATGCCTCAAGGACCATTTTTCATAAGACACATAAGCTGAAACCTCCAAGAACTTAGCATAGCCAAAATCACCCCAACTTGCAAAAATCTTCGAATCTCTCAGCTCACACACTCAACTTTCAAACCAATTTCACCATTCATCTTAGAATCATTCACTGACCACAAAGCAACCATTAAAATAGCCTCAAAGCACCCATAGACAAAACACGATTCTTGGCCAGTTCAGTTGCTACAACACAAACCAGCCACTCTCAAAGCTTTTGAAGCATTCCATTAGTCTCAGGAGGTTCAAGGGAAGCTTTTTGCACAAAGGAAGTGGCCAGAAAGCTCAAGTTTGGAAAGCTTCATCTCAGGTAGTCATCTGAAATCATTTTTCCAGAACTCCTATTTTAAGTTCCAATGTGAAAGAGCATGCTTCACTGATCATTTTGTGCTTTGTAGTTTTGAAAATGGTTGCATATTGATCATTTACTGAACCTCTGATTTTTTTTTACCATTTTTAAGTTTCTCTTCGAATCATGAATTTGAGCCATAATAAATTTGATTTGAGTGTGGATTTAGGTTTAGGAGGTTGAGAGGAATTGATCTGGAGCTTTAGAGCTCCAGAAATGACCTAGGGAGAGAGTTTGAGATTCTCAGGGGAGAAGGCTGCCAGAGAAGACGACCGGAGCTCTTCTCCGGTGGCCTGAAAGTAATTAGTTGTGTTAATTAGGGTTAGGGCATCTTTTGAATCTGGGTGGTTTGATCTCTCCTTCCCGCGCGTGTTGAATGGTGTGGATCACTTCATTAATTATAAACCTGGATTAAATAATTAATTAATTAGGATTAGTTAAGTTTGAATTGTAGCCCTAGGATCTGGCGCGCAGTCAACACTTAAATCCTCAGAATCAATGTGAGCCTTCAGATCAGTTTACTTTTATTTTACTTCATTTTTAATTCATATTTTCTTATTTCTTTTGCATCAATTTATTAAAATAGCTAGAAAATTCAAAAAAATATTTTTCTTGTATTTACACTTCAAATAATTTTCTTAACCCAAAAATATTTTTATTTTTATTTTTTGCATAAAAAAACCATTTTTAAAACATTTAAATGTTTATTTTAATTAATTAATGGAGATTAATTAATTAAAATATCATTTAGGTTTCCAAAAATCCCAAAAAAATTCATATTGTATCTTAGGACATTTAGAAACATTGTCATACCATCCATACAAATTTCTTTTTGGTTTTGAATCATCTTTGACGATTTTCTTGAATTTAGGGTTCATAAAATTCTTATTTGGAACCCTAACTTCAAGAATTATTTTCTGCCTAACCAAGAATGGTATGACAATGATTCTTTTTTCATTGATCTTAATTTGGCATGTAGTATCTAACATAATTTTGTCACAAATTTCTTCTGCATTTTTTATTTGATTTGCATTTTTTCCCTTTAGGTACCTTAAAACCCTAGATAACTTAGAAAATTCATAACCTTCATTAAGTTAAGAGTCAGGTCTTCTCCTTTGGGGTGTGATATCATATGGGGTTAGGTTCCTTTGAGTGAATTTTCAATTTTTTATCTTATGATTTACTTCTGTTTTTGACTTTTGCATCTCATGTTGCATTAAAACCCTAATCTCTCATCTTCCTTTGCATACATCTTGCATATGCTTGCATTCATAAACTTACCATGACATTCCATACATTCACATGACTTCTAAGACATCTTAGGACAAATAAGAATCATTCTTGGTCATTTCTTCATCCATTTTCCATGTTATGCATTCATTTCATTCCATATACATTCATGAACTTTCATGTTTCCTTCATGCTTCATTTGCATTATCATCTCTTGTATGATCATCCATTGCACTTGACATACATTTGTATCATCTCTTAGCATCATTTACATCATAAATATGCTTCTGGTTTTGGTTTGCATCCTTGCATTCATTTCATTTTCATTTCATTTCATTCCTTTATGCTAACTTTTCAGGTGGTAAGTACTTTGAGAAGTGAATTGGCCTTCACTTCTCACTTCTCTTTTCATCTCTTATTTTATGCATCCTTGCTGCATTTTATCTTTGCTTTAGAGTGAGCTTGCTCATTCATGTTCCTCCTTCACTTTCTTTCTTCAAGTAACTTATCTTCTTAAGTGAAGTAAGTTAACTTGTTTCTTCTGCTTCTCCTTCTTTCTTCTGCTTCTTCCTTGGTGGTTTTTTCTTGGAGATCTCTTGCAAGCCTCATAAACCATAGGAACACCCAAGCATGATAACAATCAGGGTTTGATTATTCCCCCCTTAGTTTTACCTTTATGTCTTTTTTTGTGTCTCTCTTCTCATCTCTTAATCAGAGACTAAACCTTAAAGGTTTTAAGGCTTTGTGATTAAGGTTATGCCTGCATCCTTCTCTTAGGATGGAGTGTATAACTTTAATCCTAATTGTTAAACCCTTAATGTGTTTAAATCTCTTAATCAATCCATCTAATAATCACTAAGACAATAAGCTTGTAACTTGGGCCTTGCATTAGGGTTCTAATTCTTCATTAATTGGTTAAGAAGGACTAACCCTAGTGTTAATGGACAAGTCCCCCTCAAGTTGTCTTACAAACCATAAAATTCACTTCTTAATCTTATCATTAACTAAAATCCACTTTAATAAAAGTTTGTTTTGTCATGAGGTTAATCCCTAATCATGGATTAAGTTGAGGTATCTTCCTCAGCTTAAATGTTCTCATCCATTATCCTTCTATTAGGATGGTGTAATGAGTCCATTAAATCTTTGATTATGGCTTAAACTCATTACTTAACACTAAACAAAAACACCAAAAACATCTAAATAATCATAAGTAGGTTAATGATCTTAATCCTACATCATGGTAATTAAGTGTGAGGTGCTTACTTCATACTTAAAGTATTCTCATTACCCCTAATCAGAGGGAGGATGTGATGAGTTTACTAACCCTTGGTTTAGGCTTAAGCTCATTGACTTATGACAAACACAAAAAGTAATAAAAGACTAAAAACACAAAAAACAAATAATAATCGTATCCTCTGGGATTCTTTTCTCATCATCTTCACTCACAAACGAGAACTTGCTTCTTCTGTCTAATGCAAGACAGTTAGCACTCGAGTCAGACGAGTCATACACTTGAGCATAGACAAGTAAGCAGTTCACAAGTCATTTATCTTTCAATCTCTTTGAGTCGAACTACGGTGTTCTGACTTCCTCATTGCACGAGAGGATACGTAGGCATAACTTAACTGTTATCGAACAAAAGTCTCTTTCTCCCCCCCCCCTCTTCCAGCATTCTTTTTAAGCCTCATCCGTGAGCACTTCACTTCACTCTCTTGCACTGACACCTGTACATTCTTTTCCAGCTTTTGCACACAGATAGCACTGACACTACCCCTTTGAACACAAATCTTTTAGGCGTGGATCCCGTCGAGTACGACGGACAATCTGGGTGCTAATACCTTCCCAGGTTGTAACCAACCCCCTTTCTCAGTTTCTCTGGTTCGCGACCGTCTTATCCATATCTTTCCAGGTTTATGCAACATTACCTTTCCTTCGGGATAAAAATGCCTAGTTGGCGACTCTTTTCAGTTCATCTTCATGTTCTCTCTTTCGCCGACCATTCGCGTCTGTACCCCATCTGACCTGGTGTCATTTGGTGGGAGCGACATTCACAACCTGGAAACACTTGGCATTTTAAAAGCTGAGCTTTTACCTCGGCCAGAGGTGTTCGAACACTTGCAATATCATCAATCAGGATTGCTGGTTGTTCTTCCTCGATAGCATTAATCCTTGGCCCACCGTGGTTAGGTATTAGATTTTTGGTGACACTCGAAGGAGGTGCGAAGTTTACGGCTTTGGAATCAATCAGGTCTTGGACCTTCATATGCAGGTCCCTACACTTTTATGTGGCATGGACGGGAGCATTTGAGTGGAAGGCACATTTTGCATTGACATCATAATTTCTTGGAAGGTTGAGAGGATCTGGTGAAGCCAAAGTCCTCAGTTCAATTTAGTTGAGTTTCAACAATTGTGGGAGTAACACTGCATAGGGCAACGGAATGGGATCGATTACCCTGTTGATCTGAGAAGTCCTTTGTTGAAATGGACGCTGTTGTTGATTATTGTTGTTGTAAGGTCTTTGCGGCTGTTGTGGGAACTGTTGTTGTTGAGGTGCTGGAGTAGGAATGGTGACAGCAGCCACTAACCTTTGCAAATATTGAGGCCTATCTCTGCCAATATGCACTGAATTAGTTTTTCATGTCCTTTGGGGTCTGGAGAATGGTTTCTTTGTGTTGCTGGAGCTAGCGCCATTATCAGAAATCTTGCCCATCTTCAACAAACTTTAAATTCTCTCTCCCATTATGACCACATCAGTAAAGCTAGTGGAAGAGAAAGTAGCAAGTCTATAAATATAAGTTCCTTGCAGGGTATTCATGAACATGTCAGCCATCTCCCTTTCTGACATTGGAGGTTGGACAACAGCATTCAACTGTCTTCACCTCTGAGTGTACTCACGGAAACATTCCCTCGAAGATTGAGACATTCCCATTAGGAGTCTTGTTAGGTGCCATGTCCAAGTTGTATTGATACTGGCGCACAAAGGCTTCAGTCAAATCTTTCCAATTTCTGACGGTGGCCCTGGATAAGTGTGAGTACCATTCTCTGGATGCCCCGGTCAAGCTATCTTCAAAATAAAACATTCATAGCTTCTTATCCATAGTGTAAGCCTTCAACCTTCCCAGAAAGGACTGCAAATGAGTGCGAGGACAGTAAGTTCCATTGTACTTCTCAAAACACGGGGGATTGAATTTGTGGGGAATCCTTACCCCCTCAACCAGGCCCATGTCCATTACATCAAATCCCAAGGAGTTCTGGGATTCCAAGGATCTTAACTTTTCTGATATCTCGTCCAACCGACTGTCATAAGCTTCATCTGCCCCAACACCTAGCACTGTAAATTGCTCATTCCCAATAATATTAGCTTCAGGATTGTTGTCGGGTCCAAACACTACCGGAGTCGTTTGCGGCTGCTCGCGCTCATTGTTACTAGTACCTCCAGTGCCTACGTGGTTATTGAAATTCTGTGATCAGGTACGAGATGTCGAATGAGATGTTTAAACACTTGAAGACTTAACTAAAACTTAAAGTGCAGGAAAATTAAACAACACAGGAATTTGTTAACCCAGTTCAGTGTATAACCACACTTACATCTGGAGGCTACCAAGCCAGGAGGAAATCCACTATAAGTAATATTAATTCTAGACTTAAACCACCCAGTTTAATCTTTCACTTAATATCTACCCAATGCAATTTCTACCTAAGACACAACTTAGATATGAGTACCAACTCACTCCCCCTCAATCACACAGTGATCTTGTTTACAAGTTTAATAAAATTGAAGTCATACTTCAAACAAAACATCTTGATCTTACTTCACAGTTTCAATCAAGACACAAATACACTTTTGCTTAAAAGCTCATAAAGTGATACAATAAAAACAACCTGCTATTAAAACACAAAACACCCTATTTTGTCTTTTGAAATTCGTACTCTATTCTGAGAGTTTCTGTTGCTTAAATAGGTGTTTAGATTTTGGGCTTTCTGTAGTTTTATCCAATCCTGAAACGCATGCTGCTTCCACCTTGAATTAGGGTTTGTTAGTTCCTAGATTCTAGGTGATTCAGTTCTTCTGATTATGCTGAAGACATATAACAACACTCCCTACAGATGCGCCTTATTCTGTTTTATCCATCCATAATTAATTCCAGATAGCTTTCCTTAATTTACTCAGTTCTGTTAGTCATTAATTCTGGTAGCAGGTTTGAGATGTCACAACATCTGTTGGGACATCCTGAAAAACTGAACTTACTTCATTTACTGATACAATGTCACAACATCTGGTGTGACATCCTGAATTAAGTTCATTTACTTATACTCTGTTTGATAATGTCCCAACATCTGATAGGACATTCTGAACTGAATTCAACATTTCTTGTTGGTCAAAAATTCTGCCAATTCTAAACATCTACAAACTCCCCCTTTGGCTAATTTTTGGCTAACATACTTTTCTGGTTATCAGTGTGCAGCAGAAGTTCTTTTCTGTTGAGTCATGTGAGAGTTTACTCCCCCTCAATTCTACATTTGTTCAGACTTGTTGCAACAGAAATTTTTCATTAAAATCACAATTTTAGTTCAGAAGCAAACAGAAGTTTTTCATTAATCAGTAATCAGCATCATACATTGTTGTTGTTGTTCAGTTCTCCCCCTTGTTAGACATAAATTTGGGGCCAAAGTTACTAATTCAAAATTACAATGCAGAAGCAGTCATTACATATTCCTCACAAACAGGTTTTACTCAGACTCCTCATAATCAGTTTCTTCCTCTTCCTCAGTCTCCTCATCAGAAGCAGCAGTTTTCTGAGCACTTTCTTCAATCTCCAGCCTTTGGATAATCTCCTCAAGCTTCTGCTTCCTTGCATCCAGTTCTTTGCAAGTGATCTTCAGCTCAGCAATCAAGGCAGCTTTGGAGATTGGAGACTTTGCCTTTGAAGGACCAGCAGATGTCCCAGAGGGAGCTTCAACATCAGCTGTATGATGACTCAAGAACAGCTTGTAGTGGAAGGCCAGAGGGCTTTCTCTTTTGCAAATGGAGTCCTTCTCAGTGAGGATACCTGGATATTGATTAAGCATAATTCCACACAGCAGGGAAGGGAAGGCAATTGGCAGCTTAGTTGCAGATGATCCAGCATGCTTCAATGTCTGATCAAATATATAAGCCCCATAATCCAGCTTTGTTTGGGTGCCCACATCATATATGAACCTGCCCAATCCAGTTGCTATTGAGGAGGTATGGTTGGTAGGGACCCAGTTTGCAGTACCAATCCTATGCAGCATGGCATACTTCCTTGTCAGCATGCTAACAGAGAGCTTCCCCTTGACTGGCCAAGTCTTGACCTGATTAGCAGTGATAACCTTGCAAACCTGGTTATCAGTCTTCCCTAACTCATTTGGACCATCAGATTCTCTTCCAAGGTAGTGGTTGATAACCCTAGGAGAGAATTCCACACACCTCCCTCTTACATATACCTTTCTGAAGTCAGCAGACTTACCATCAGCACAATCTTCTTGGAGGTTGACTATGAATTCCTTGACTAGCAGCTCATAGCAAGGAGAGAAATTTGATACAGTTTTGAATAGGCCAGCAGAAGAAATGAGATCAATTACCTCAGTACACTCAAGTGCATTACTGCTCGGCTCTCTTTCAAGGGCTACCCTTCTTTGATAGAAAAACTTCCATCTGTTCACACTTAACACATGATGAAAAGAGATGTTGTCCAGAGGAGCTTCTGGAACAGCAGTTGATGACCTTGAAGGTGTTGGTTTCTTCTTTGGTGGGGATGTTGGGACATCCTCTTCAACATCTGAATCTGGAGAGGTGACAGCTTTCCTCTTCTGTGTTTGCACCTTGCTCCATTGTTTTGTGGGACCAAAGACAACTTTAGCTTTGTCCTTCTTTGGTGTAGCTTGCTTCTTCTCAGGAGTTGCATGTCCTGCATTTTTCTTTTCCTTCCTAGTTCTAAGCCTTTTGGCTATACTAGGGTTTACAGAAGCAATGATTTCTGTATCAGAATCATGCTCTAGATTTACCACAGGAGGAGGTTGAGCAGTCTCCTCTTCAGCAGGTGGATCAACAGAGGTTTGATCTTCAGTGGAGGCCTTGTGCTGGTCCTCAGATGTTTCTTCATCACTATCAGTGGAGGCCTTTTGCTGGTCCTCAGATGTTTCATCAGCAGTACCAGATGAGGCCTTTTGCTGGTCTTTAGATGTTTCAACATCTATTGGGACATCCTGTTGAGCAGGAGTGTCCTTTTCATCCTGATTTTGTTGTTCTTCTTGTGGAGCTGGCATGGTGTTCAGAGGGATAGATATGCCACTTACCACTCTTTGCTCAGATAATATCCTGTTTACCAGCTCCTTTATGGAATCATCCACATATACAGATGCTTTTGGAGTGGTGTTTGATGATGAAGGCATGCCTTTGGCCTTGCTGAAAACAGGGTCCTTTGCCCTTTTCACAGTAGGGGTTCTTGGCTTTTGAGCAAGAGGAACACTTCCTCTGATTTCGTCCATTGGAGTTGAATCCATGGGTACCACAGAGATGGGGGTTGCATGCACCACATCTTCCTTGTTGAGGATTTCTTCAGATATGTTAGGGTTTTGGTGATGAGCCATTTTAGAATGTGGTGATGAAAGAGATTGAGATTGGTTGAGTTTGATGATCTCTGAAGGTTAGCTATAGCAAGCAAGATGTTGCGAGATAATGATGAGAAGATGAATAGCTGAAAGTGAGCTGATATTCTTATAAGAGTCGTTACTTGGAGAATTTCTAGGAGTGGAATACACAAGGTGCTTGACCAGACTGGTGTTGCCATCTGGTGATCATGCCACACGATGTCATATGACATGTTGGCACATCTCCATAACTGCTAAATTTCACATAAGCAGATTCCCAATTTACCCCTTAGGTTTTCAAATTGGGTAGCATCCAAGGCTTTGGTAAATATATCAGCCAACTGCAGATTTGTAGCTACATGTTCCAATGAGATCACTTTCTCTTCCACAAGATCTCTGATGAAATGATGTCTGATATCAATATGCTTGGTCCTGCTATGTTGGATAGGATTCTTTGATATGTTAATAGCACTTAAGTTGTCACAGTACAATGTCATGACATCTTGTGGGACATTGTACTCAGTGAGCATTTGCTTCATCCAAACCAACTGTGAACAACTGCTTCCAGCTGCAATATATTCAGCTTCAGCAGTAGATAAGGATACACAATTTTGTTTCTTACTGAACCAAGAAATCAAATTGTTTCCTAGAAAGAAACATCCTCCTGAAGTGCTTTTTCTGTCATCAGCACTTCCAGCCCAATCAGCATCACAGAAGCCAGTGAGAATTGGTTTGCATCCATGAAAGTACATTATGCCATAGTCACAAGTACCATTGACATATTTCAGAATTCTCTTGACTTGGTTTAGATGACTGACTTTTGGATCAGCTTGATATCTTGCACAAACACCTACTGCAAAGGATATGTCTGGTCTGCTAGCAGTCAGATATAATAAGCTTCCAATCATACTTCTGTATAGACTTTGATCTACATTCTCACCCTTGTCATCTTTAGTCAGCTTTAAATGTGTGGGAGCAGGAGTTCTTTTATGAGTAGCATTGTCCATCCCAAATTTCTTGACAATGTTCTTAGCATACTTGCTTTGGGAAATGAACATGGAATCTTCCATTTGCTTTATTTGCAATCCAAGGAAATAGGTTAGTTCTCCTACTAGGCTCACCTCAAATTCAGATTCCATTTGAGTGACAAAATGTTTAACCATCCTGTCTGACATCCCACCAAAGACAATGTCATCTACATATATTTGAGCAATCATGACATTACCTTCATCATCCTTCACAAACAAGGTTTTGTCTATTCCACCTTTCATGTACCCTTGCTTGATAAGAAAAGTAGTCAGCCTTTCATACCATGCTCTTGGGGCTTGCTTCAGTCCATAAAGAGCTTTCCTTAGTTTGTACACATGATTTGGACAACTTGGATCAACAAATCCTTTAGGCTGTTCTACATATACTTCTTCATTAAGATATCCATTTAGAAAGGCACTTTTCACATCCATTTGAAATAGCTTGAACTTCAAGATACAAGCAATTCCTAAAAGTAGTCTGATTGATTCAAGCCTTGCTACTGGTGCAAAGGTTTCATCAAAGTCTACTCCCTCAATTTGTGTGTATCCTTGAGCTACAAGTCTAGCTTTGTTCTTTGTAACAACTCTCTGCTCATTTGACTTGTTCTTATACACCCATTTAGTGCCAATCACATTTATGTCATCAGGTCTAGGAACAAGATCCCACACTTCATTCCTTGTAAATTGACCTAATTCTTCTTGCATTGCACAAATCCAGTACTCATCAGTAAGAGCTTCCTTGATGTTTTTAGGTTCTATTTTTGAGACAAAACAGGAACCTGAAATCACCTCTCTTGATCTAGTGCTTACACCTCTGTTGGGATCCCCAATTATCAAATCTTTGGGATGATCCTTCTGGATTCTTATGGAGGGAGGTTTGCTGGATGGTTCTGTCCTTGCATTAGTTTGAGTGAAATCAGAATGATCATTCTTTTCTTCAGCTTCAGTTTGACAGTCAGCAGATGTTCCAACATCTTCTGTAACATCTACAGGGGCATCATCAATTATCACATTTATGGATTCCATGATAACTTTGGTTCTAGAGTTAAATACTCTATAGGCTCTGCTGTTTATGGAGTATCCAAGAAAAATCACTTCATCACTTTTAGGATCCATTTTTCTTCTTTGCTCCCTATCAGCCAGAATATAACAATTACTTCCAAACACATGGAAGTACTTAACTGTGGGTTTTATGCCCTTCCAGACTTCATAGATTGTGGTCAAAGTTCCTTTCCTTAGAGTGACTCTATTATGGATGTAACAAGCTGTGTTCATAGCTTCAGCCCAGAAGTACAAAGGTAACTTTTTAGCATGGATCATAGCTCTTGATGATTCTTGAATAGTTCTATTCTTTCTTTCAACAATCCCATTCTGTTGAGGAGTGATTGGTGAAGAGTATTCATGATTTATTCCTTCTGAAGAACGAAAATCTAAGAATTTTTGATTCTCAAACTCCTTTCCATGGTCACTTCTTATTCTGACCACACAGCTAGCTTTTTCTCTTTGTATTCTTTGGCATAAATATTTGAATACATCAAATACATCAGACTTCTCTTTGATAAAATTTATCCATGTATACCTTGAAAATTCATCAACCACCACATAGGCATACCTCTTACCACCAAGGCTCTCAACCTGCATAGGTCCCATAAGATCCATATGCAATAATTCCAAAACTTTGGAAGTTGTCAGATGTTGAAGCTTTGGATGGGACATCTTGGTTTGCTTGCCTATTTGACATTCACCACATATTTTGCCATCATCAATCTTCAGTTTAGGAATACCTCTCACAGCTTCCATAGATATGATTTTCTTTATGCCTCTGAAGTGAAGGTGACCCAGTCTTTGGTGCCATAGTTTCATTTCTTCTTCTTTGGCTAAAGAGCAAGTTGAAGTGGGATTGAAATCTTGAGGTTCCCACATATAACAGTTGTCTTTAGATCTGGCTCCTCTCATGACAACCTCTTGTTCTTTATTTGACACTATGCATTCAGTTTTGGTAAAGTTTACACTGTAACCTTGATCACATAATTGACTTATGCTGATCAAGTTAGCAGTCAATCCTTTTACTAGCAGCACATCATCTAGTCTTGGTACATCTGGACAATCCAAGGTCCCAACACCCTTGATTTCTCCTTTAGCTCCATCTCCAAATGTTACATATCTGGATGAATATGACTTTAAGTCTACTAGCAGATTCTTCAATCCAGTCATGTGTCTTGAACATCCACTGTCAAAGTACCAGTCTTCTTTAGCTGATACTCTTAGAGATGTATGAGCTATATATGCAACATTCTTCTTTGACCATTTGTATTGAGGTTTCTTTTGATGCCTCTGCCCTGTGTAGTGTCCATTAGAAGAGCTCCCAGGTTGTTTGTTGAACTTGTTTTTGGACATGTAGCTTTGATCAGCATGAAGACTAGCTTTAGGAACCCATACTTTCTTGATGTCCTCTATCTTCTGCTTAGGGGGTTGCTGATACATCTGATTTGGATATCCATGCAACTTGTAACAATGAGGTTTGATGTGTCCAAACCTTCCACAATGATGACATCTCCATCTTTGATACTTTTTCTTTATTATGTTCTTTTCATGATGTTGAGACATCTGTTGGAACATTATGTTTGACTGTATGGAATTTGAAGTAGGTTTGCTGGTGCTAGCTTCAGCCTTATAAGCTTTGTTAAATCCCAGTCCACTTCTATCCCCTGAATGTTTATTGTTGTTGAGAATAACATCCAGTGTGTTTGAGCTACTGTTCAGCATTCTAACAGATTTGGACATATGCTCCAACTTGGAATTGAGAAGGCTTACTTCACTTTTCAAGGTGTCAATGATTTCTAGATCACTTGTTTTTTCATCCTTTAGTGCCTTAATCTGCTTCTTCTGCTTTATATTCTCCATGCATACTTCAGTGCTCCTTTTAACCAGTTCTCTGTATGATTGCTCAAGCTCTTCAAAAGTAAGCTCCCCATCACTGGATTCACTTTCAGATTCATATAATCCAGTTAGAGCAGTGATATGCTTAACTGATTCTTCTTCTGAATCACCTCCTGAGTCTTCATCAGACCAGGTTACAGAGAGACCTTTCTTTTGCCTTTTTAAATAGGTAGGACATTCATTTCTGATGTGTCCATATCCTTCACATCCATGGCATTTAATCCCTTTTTCTTGACTGGTCTTTTCATCATAATTTGACCTTCTATTAGCATCATAAGGTCTTTTGTTCTCAGAAGAGTTTGTGTATCTTCCACTTGGTCTGGTCTTGTCTTCCATCTTTCTGAGGATCTTTTTGAATTGTCTTCCAAGCATAGCAATGTTTTCTGATAAATTTTCTTCAGTTTCTGATTCATCATTTTCTTCTTCTTTATCAGTATTTGACACCAAGGCTATGCTTTTGTTCTTCTTAACAATTGTGTCATTCATTCCCATCTCAAATGTTTGAAGGGAACCAATGAGCTCTTCAACTTTCATTGTGCATATGTCTTGAGCTTCTTCTATTGTTGTGACCTTCATGTCAAATCTTTTTGGCAAAGATCTGAGAATCTTTCTTACAAGCTTTTCATCAGTCATATTTTCTCCCAAAGCTCCAGAAGTATTGGCTATTTCTAAGATGTTCATGTAGAATTCATGAATTGTCTCATCTTCCTTCATTCTCAAGTTTTCAAACTTGGTGGTGAGAAGTTGAAGTCTTGACATCTTCACCTTTGATGTTCCTTCATGAGTTGTTTTGAGAGTGTCCCAAACATCTTTGGCCAGCTCACAGTGATGCACAAGTCTAAAGATGTTCCTATCAATGCCATTGAATAAAGCATTTAAGGCCTTGGAGTTGCCAAGTGCTGAATCTTCTTCCTCCTTACTCCATTCTTCTTCAGGTTTCAACACTTTTGCTCCATCTTTGGTGTCTTGGACAGGGTGCTCCCATCCATTGTTAACTGCTTTCCATGCCCTATTGTCAAGTGATCTTAAGAATGCAACCATTCTTGGCTTCCAGTAGTCATAATTATATCCATCCAATATAGGTGGTCTATTTACTGATCCTACATCTCTGTCCATGTTTCCAGAATTTGCAGTCCCTAGATCTCACCCAGTATAAACAGGCAGGGTGCCTGCTCTGATACCAATTGAAATTCTGTGATCAGGTACGAGATGTCGAATGAGATGTTTAAACACTTGAAGACTTAACTAAAACTTAAAGTGCAGGAAAATTAAACAACACAGGAATTTGTTAACCCAGTTCAGTGTATAACCACACTTACATCTGGAGGCTACCAAGCCAGGAGGAAATCCACTATAAGTAATATTAATTCTAGACTTAAACCACCCAGTCTAATCTTTCACTTAATATCTACCCAATGCAATTTCTACCTAAGACACAACTTAGATATGAGTACCAACTCACTCCCCCTCAATCACACAGTAATCTTGTTTACAAGTTTAATAAAATTGAAGTCATACTTCAAACAAAACAGCTTGATCTTACTTCACAGTTTCAATCAAGACACAAATACACTTTTGCTTAAAAGCTCATAAAGTGATACAATAAAAACAACCTGCTATTAAAACACAAAACACCCTATTTTGTCTTCTGAAATTCGTACTCTATTCTGAGAGTTTCTGTTGCTTAAATAGGTGTTTGGATTTTGGGCTTTCTGTAGTTTTATCCAATCCTGAAACGCATGCTGCTTCCACCTTGAATTAGGGTTTGTTACTTCCTAGATTCTAGGTGATTCAGTTCTTCTGATTATGCTGAAGACATATAACAACACTCCCTACAGATGCGCCTTATTCTGTTTTATCCATCCATAATTAATTCCAGATAGCTTTCCTTAATTTACTCAGTTCTGTTAGTCATTAATTAATTCTGGTAGCAGGTTTGAGATGTCACAACATCTATTGGGACATCCTGAAAAACTGAACTTACTTCATTTACTGATACAATGTCACAACATCTGGTGTGACATCCTGAATTAAGTTCATTTACTTATACTCTGTTTGATAATGTCCCAACATCTGATAGGACATTCTGAACTGAATTCAACATTTCTTGTTGGTCAAAAATTCTGCCAATTCTAAACATCTACAGTTATCTTCCGGGGTTATCCGCTCGACCAACTCCCTCAATCTTTCCTGGCCATGGGCTAGTCCAGTCATCACAACCATAAATTGATTCATTTGAGTCCTTACATCTATCCTCACATCTGTCATTTGAGTCCTCACATCTGTCAGTTCCTGCTGTAGCTGATCCATTTTTAGACTCGGAAGGTTGCGTCGAGTTGGATATCTGTGGACTCGGTTGACGGAAAAGACCCTTCTGCGAGCAATATTTCCTGAAACAATCAACAAAGTGAAAAAACAAAAACAAAACACCTGCAAAAAATAGGCATGTGGTTATAATGCAATGCAATATGCCTTTTTGTCTTTCGAGGGTATCCGGTTTGGTTCTTGGTTTTGACCTTCCAGACCCCTTAGAGGAGATGAAGATGTTGGAGCGAACGAAATCCACAAGAAGAACCAATAATACATAAACCATAGAATACAAGTGGCATTGCCAAAATACAACCAGTTCATGAATACAACAAAACAAAACAAAAACTCCCATGGTGAGTCGAAATACACCAATAATACATAAACCATAGAATACAAGTGACATTGCCAAAATACAATCAGTTCATGAATACAACAAAGTAAAACTCCTATGGTGAGTCGAAATACAACAAGTTCAAGAACAAAACAAAACCCCCATGGTGAGTCCAACACAAAAAAACAAGTACAAAGAAAATCAGACATCCAATCCATATGCATCCTCCCTGACTTCCTTCAGGAGAGCATCAGTCACAGGTCCAACTGGGTGCTCTGTGATGGTCCTGATGAGAAGGTTTCTGGTTGCGATGGCATTCATCATCTTCTGATACTTATCTTGCTCTTTGGATCTTTTTAACCCTGCCCGGAGTGTTAACTCTGAGATTTCCTTCTGAGCGGCTAGAAGTGCTTCTCGGCTTCTTCTCTCACTGGACTCCAACTGATCTATCTTGGCTTGCATCTTCTGGTCTTCTTTCAAAAGAGCCTTAGTTATTCTGACCCATCTACCCTGACTCTCTTCCAGATAATGCTCATCTCTTGCCTTCTGAATTTTTGCCTCCTTAAATACATTCTTCAACACAAGTTCCCCTGCTTGGGCCTTCCTGGTGAAGTCTTCAGTCTTCTCAATCTTGGCTATATGCTCGATGCGTAGTTTCTCTAACCTATCAATGTCTAAACGAGCATCATTCCTTTCCCAAAGAGTCTTATATAAAGCTTCGGCGAGCTAGGTATTGCTTTCCTTCAGCTTTTCAAACTCTTTCAGGCTCACTGTGGCTATGGGCTCAACTGTTGATGGCCCTGGTACATCCTCCAGGGTGAATGGCATACGAGTAATCTGTCCTCTGATGCGCGACCATTCAGTGTACTGAGTAGAGGCTATGTTATTGCACTTTCCCAGAATGGCGGTTCCTTTAGTCTGTATATTGTCCCAAGCCCAGGCTGCTTGTCGGACAGTGGCATGGTTGTTTTGAACAGCATAATAAAACGATTCTGCTAGGTCTTGCTCCCTAGGTGGATGTACCAAGGCATACCCCAACTGTCTTTTGAAAAGTAAGGGATTGTAGTTGATTCATCCCTTCACTCTAATGAGAGGCACATTTAGGTATTGACCACAGCTAGTTACTATATCTCGGCCCTTGGTGTTCTGAATACACCACCTGATATCTTCTGAAGTAAGGGCAATCATCCTCTTATCCCAACTCCTTTTCTGATGTGGGTTTTGTCGCTCCCAAAGATTTGCATCCTAGTACAAGCGCGAACGGTCGGTGAAGAGAGAAAATGAAGGTGAATAGAGTCGCCAGCTAGGTATTTTTATCCCGAAGGAAAGGTAATGCTGCATAAATCTAGAAAGATATGGATAAGACGATTGCGAACCAGAGAAACTGAGAAAAGGGGTTGGTTACAACCTGGGAAAGTATTAGCACGCAGATTGTCCGTCGTAATCGACGGGATCCACGCTTAAAAGATTGTGTTTAAAAGGGGTAAGTGTATGTGCTATCTGTGTGCAAAAGCTGGAAAAGAAATATACAGGTGTCATTGCAAAAGGGTGAATGCTCAGGAACTGAGGCTTAAAGGAGAATGCTGAAAGAGGGGGAAGACAAAGATACTTTTTTTCGATAACAGTTAATTTATGCCTACGTATCCTCTCGTGCAATGAGGAAGTCAGAACACTGTAGTTCGAATCAAAGAGACTGAAAAAAAAATTGAATGTGAACTGCTTGCTTGCCTATGCTCAAGTGTATGACTCGTCTGGCTCGAGTGCTAACTGTCTTGCATTAGACGAAAGAAGCAAGTTCTCGTTTGTGAATGAGTGTGATGAGAAAAGAATCCCGGAGTAGACAATTATTGTTTGTTTTTATGTTTTTAGTTTTGTTATTGTTTTTGGTGTTTTGCATAAGTTAATAAGCTTAAGCCTAAATCAAGGGCTTGTAAACTCATTATATCCTCCCTGCTTAGGGATAATGAGCCTACTTAAGTATGAGATAAGCATCTCAACTTAATTACCATGATGATGTAGGATTAAGATCATTAATCTATTTGTGATTATTTAGATGTTTTTGGATTTTTGTTTAGTGTTAAGTAATGAGTTTAATCTCTAATCACAAATTAGTGAACTCATTACACCATCCTAATAGAAGGATGGTAGATGAGAACACTTAAGCTGAGGAAGATACCTCAACTTAATCCATGGTTAGGGATTAAATTCATTATATAACAAGCCTTTATTAAGTGTATTTTAATTAAGGGATGCGATTAAGAAATGAGTTTTATGGTTTGTAAGACAACTTGAGGAAGACTTGTCCATTAAACATTAGTGTTAGTCCTTCTTAACCATAGAGGAAGAATTAGAACCCTAATGTAAGGCCCAAGTTACAAGATGAAGTCTTAGTGATTATTAAGATGATTTGATTAAGAGTTTTAAACAAATTAAAGGTTTAACACTTAGGATTAAAGTTATACACTCCATCCTAAGAGAAGGATGCAGGTATAACCCTAATTCCAAAGTCCTAAAACTTTAAGAGTTTACTCTTTGATTATTGAGATGAGAAGAGAGACTCAAGGAGACTCAAAGGTAAAAATCTAAGGGGGACTAATCACAACCCTAATTATTATAATGCTTGGATATTCCTATGGTTTGTGAGGCTTAACAAAGATCTTCAAGGAAGCCACCAATGGAAGAAGCAGATGAAAGAAGGAAGAAGCAGAAGAAATAAGTTACTTACTTCATTGAAGAAGATAAGTAACTTAAAGAAAGAGAGTGAGAAAGAATGAACACAAGTGAACAAGTTCACTTCAAAGAAACCAGAAAGATGCATATGAAAGAGATAAAGAGAAAGTGAGAAGTGAAGGCAAATCCACTTCTCAAAGTAACTTACCACCTGAAAACGTAAGCATGAATGCATAAAGTTCAAGGCATAAAGAAATGAAATGAAATGAGATGAAATGACCAAAGTCAGAAGTGTTTATGCAATGTTAATGTCATATGATATGAGGCAAAGGCATACAAAATGCATATGTATGGTCATACAAGAGTGAGATGTCTTGTAAGCATGCTTTGAAGTTTGAAAGTTCATGAAAGTTAATGAAATGAAATGAATGCAAATCATGGCAAATGAATGAAGAAATGATCAATCATGATTCTAACATGTCCTAAGATGTCTAAGATGACATATGAATGCAAGAAATGTCATGTAAAGTTCATGCATGGATGCATATGCAAGATGGATGCAAATGAACATGTAAAATTAGGGTTATATGGAAATATGAGATGCACATGAACAAAACAGAAGCATATGACATGATAAAAATTTGAAATCACACTCAAACAAACCCTAAACCCATACTAAGCCACACCCCAAAGGAGAAGTTCAGAAACCTTACCACTCAAAAGTTATGAATTTCCTAAGTTTCTAGGGTTTTTTGGGTGATCCTCAAAGAAAAATGAAAATCAATTCAAAAATGCAATATAAATTCATGAGATAAATGACCTATAAACTACATGCTATGCACAAAACAATGCAAAAATAATCATCTTCAAACTCTTCTTGGTTAGGAAGAAAAGATTTTTTCAAGTTAGGGTTCAAAAAAAGCAATTTAATGACCCTTAATTCGAAGAAAATTCTCAAGTTATGATCAAACCTAAAAATAAATTTGTGTGAAGAGTTTGAAAATGTTTCTAAATGCAATGGGATGATTCATGATTTTTTTGGTGATTTTTAGAAACCTAAATGTATTTTTAATTAATTAAAAGAATTTAATTAATTAAAAATAACATTTAAATATTTTAAAAATACTTTTTATATGCAAAAAATAAAATAAAAATCATTTTCTAATTTAGAAAAATATTTGAAACAAAAATGCAAAAGGAAATATTTTTTGAAAGCTTTTTGGTATTTTAAATAAAATGAGAAAGAAAAATACAAAGAAAATGAAATAAAAATAAAATAAAGGGAAGTAAGTTGATCTAAGGGCTGATATTTGAACTGGGGAATTGGGTGTTGACTAGCGCGTAATTCAAGGGTTGAGGTTCCATCTGGCTAATTTTAATTAATTAATTTAAATAATCAGGATTAGGGTTAAGTGGGTCAATCCTGGCCATTCGTACACGTGGCAAAACACATCCTACGACCATTATTCAAACTGATCATTAATTACAGGATTAGGGTTTAATGACCCTCAGGTGACCGGAACAGTGTTCCGGTCATCTTCTCCGGCAGCACCTTCATGCTATCTCACTCCCTAGGCTACCCTAACCCCTCTATGTCGCTCCCTGGATTTCCATCCTGGTACAAACGCGAAAGTGGCGCGGAAAAGAGTAGAGTCGCCAGCCAGGCATTTTTATCCCGAAGGAACGGGAATGGTAATGCTGCACAAACCAAAAGAAAAGAAAAGGAAGGACACGGGTCCTGCGAACCAAAGAGACTGAGTTCGGGAGTCGGTTACGACCTGAGAAGGTATTAGCACCCAGATCGTCCGCCGTACCCGACGGGATCTACGCTTGCAAAGAAAACTGCCTCAAAGGGTGAAGAAATGAAAGCTGTTGCGAAAGAAAAGGAACTGAACTGGATAAAAGAAAAGAAAAGGGAACTGAAAAAGAAATGAAAAGGAAAAATGTAGGGAAAATAAAGATTGTGCTCAAATGGGCCCTACCCCGCTGCCTACGTAACTCATCTGGACAATGAGGATCAGAGTCACCGTAGTTCCCCTAACTAGGGGTGGAAAGGATTGCTTGTGAATTAAGGCTTGAACTGCCTATGTCAATGCTCAGGTGTTGCAGACTCGGACGACGAGTGCGTAACCGTCTTGCAAAATGACAAGTAGGAGCAACTTCGCGGACGGAGCGAATGAGATAAGAAAAGAATTCCCGAAGGAAAGACGCTTATTGTTGGTTTGTGTTTTTTATGAGTTTTCTGCTTTGAAGTTTGCATAGGCAAGTGTACCTAAGTCTTACTCACTGGGATATGTACGTCTTACATCATCCCTAAATGGAATGCGCAAGAGGCACACCTATCTATGGAGGAAATCCCCAAATCTAGTCCCACAAGTGAAGGCTCAGACACACTGACCTACTGGCATTTATTAAGTGTTTTTGTGATTTTGGTTAAGAAGTGTTTTTTATGTTTTCTCTGTGAAGTAATCTCATGCTAAGACCTATCCACCACGAGGGATATCCTACACCTCGCCTCGAAACGGAACGCGTGCAAGTATCTCATAGCAAAGTCTCGTGTCACATGAGAAGACTCGTCATTTATTAAAGTGACTTAAAGTTAAGTTTGAAGAGGAGAAGAGAGAGCACCAAAAGGATCTCAAAGGTAAAATATAATGGGGAAGACTACTCCTAATGTTAACATGCATAGATAAGCCTAGGTTAGTGAGGTTTGAACCATCCTAAAGAAGATAAAGAGAAAAAAGAAGAAGAGGAAAGGAGAAGAAGATAGACGAAAGATGGCCTAAGCACATCTCAAACAAGATAAGAAAGCATAAAAAGAAATGGAGGAAGAAATCCGAGATGAAAAAGAAATAAGAAGAAGGAGAGGAGAATGCAGTATGAAGTAATCGAACAATGCACAAACAGAGCCTACACCAGTAGGACTTCCAGATGCAACAACATGCAATAAGTAAAATCGGGCCTCAGTGGTACCTAACGGAGAAGGTTCGTTGCCTCTTCAATGTGTACTTGTCAGAAATCCCCAACAAGAAATGGGATCCAGCAATTAAGCACAGGTATCAGTCATCAATTCTAAATAAATCAGAGTATCAAATATTGCGTCCAGCGTCCAAGCCAACCAACAAAGAGAACCAGAATTGGTAAGAGTATTTATCGAGACGAGTTCTTCCAGTCTAAGTCCACTATTCGTCACAATTAACAAAGAAAGTCCTTTACGATCAACAAGAATATTCTTCAAGATAAAACAGTCAAAGTCCAAGAAATAGTCTGACACATTGTCATCACCATGCTATATCCGCCATCATCAAAATCGAATAACGAATCTACAAAACATCAAACAAAAACTACAACCAAGATCAAACAAAATTAAACTTAACTAAACGAAATTAAATTGAATGACCCAATTCTAATCAAATTCTGAACTAAAAACTTAATATTAATTAAGAACTAATTAACTATTAAAATTCTAACAAAATAACTATTAATAAAATCCTAACTCAAAAATAAAAAAATAAGCAATTAACAAAATTCTAAACTATCTTAATATTAAATAAAATGAAACTGATTAACAACTAATTAAATAAAGTGATGGGAAAATTAGCTAAAAATAAATAATAAAAATTAGAAACAAAAATAACATAATATGAGGGAAAGGGGTGGGTGTTCGCTGGAATTGGTGTTGACAGCAAGAGTGAATGGGCTTATGGCTCAGGATCCAGAACACTAGCCCAAAGGAAAAACTTGGATCATGCAGTTGTGGCTTCAGTAGATCCACCATGGGGATGCAGTTTGGAGCGTTAGATGCTGATGAGAAACGAACAGATGGTGATGAGTGGGGGTGCACCGTAAGATTAATGAACAGACGCGCATGGAACTGAAAACCATTGACTTTTACATCAGACCAACAGCACATCGCAAGCCAAAAAAGCTGAATTAATATAAAAAATGGATTACAATAAAAATAAATTAAAGTAAAGAACTAAAACATAGTCAGATTTGTCAAAGAAAAAGGGAATCAAGACGCTCAGTCGGTACGATCTCCTTCTTCTTCAAATGAGAAAAACAAAACACGATGCCGTCAAACCATGCCGCCGCTAACAATAAATCGCGATCTCTTATTTTCACGGTGTCTCGGTCTTAAACTCGCGTTACTCCCTTTATGAAATCGTGTCACCAATGGAATCTTATTCAACATCAAATGGAGGCCACTCCGTCTCAAACCGCCGGCGATTATATCATCAAAACTCTCTCTCGATCTCGTTTCAAGCTTCGCCGTGATGTGCTCTTGCTACTCATGGAAGAAACACCGCCATCGTTGCAATTTCGTATCATTTGCTTTCGTCTCAGATCGCAGTCTTCTCATAATCCCGCAGTGGTTTCTATTTTATCGCGTTTTGCTCTCCTTTGTTTCCAGATCTACTCCATCTTTTTCTTCTTTTAATTTTGTGTTCTGTTTGTTGTTGTTGATGTTCAGAAGTTGGTTATCGGTGGTGAGACGGAAAAGAGTGAAGATGAGAGGTTTGGATTTGTGATTCGTTGTGTTTGAGAGTAGCAGAAGGTGGTTTGAAGATGATAGAGATTTTACGTTTTGAAGTGAGGAAAGGGTATGGAGATGAGGGTTTCGATTTTGGTGTCATTTTAAGGAAACAGAGGGTTTGTTTCGCAACTGAAGGGTATCAATGAAGGTTTAGTTTGATTTGAAGGAAATAGAGAAAGGATTGTTGTTGAAGATGATGATGAAGGAAACGTGATGAGGCCGTTTTAATGGAAGAGAGGGGTTGCTATGTTTGGTAATATTTGAAGAAAAGTTCTGGATGTTGAAAAGGTGAAGGAGGGTATTTGAAGGTTGGTTTTAGCAGGGTAATGAACAGCAGGTTGTGATGTTAATGGTCTAGGAAAAAACTGAAGGTGAGAGTTGAAGGTGGTTGGATTGACGAAATTTGTTGCTACGGTTTTGGATTATGCGTTGAAATTTTGCGTAAGGTATTGTGTGTTCTATTAGAATGATGGTGAGCGTAGATGTTTTGTAAAATGGTTGAGATGTATTTGAGGTGGGTCCGTTGTGATTTTGTGTAAAGAGAAATTTGTTCCTGAACTTTTATGAGTGTGTATGGTTTTTGCTGAAAGTTTGTTGAATTGTGTGTAGCAGGAAAGCTGTGAATTGTTATAATTACAGCTGTATTGGATGTGAAGATTTGTTGGAGGTGGGGCCTATACTGAAGAGTGGCGTGATGAAGCTTTTTCCATTGTGGTTCTCATGTGCATAATGCGTGTGTGTTGTAGTAAAAATGTAAATTTTGATGTGTGTAACGGTTGGTGTAGTGGCATGATAGTAAGAAAATGGCATTATCTTGACACAATTTCTGATCATTTTCTCCTCTTATCTTTTATGAATCAACAGCTTTTATTCCATAGGTCAACTCTCATCTCTATCAAAATTTGTGTAATGTGGGCTTTGCATTGAATGGGTCCTATCCTATTTATCATTTTTGGTATGTGATGGAAAAGGTTAATAATTATGATAGAAAAAAGGTGAATGAGTGTGAAATGGACTTGGAATTAGTTCAATTAAAAAATGGATGTTAATAAATGGAAATTGGGTTTTGAAATGTACAAAAAATATATGGATTTAAAATGGTATTAAAAAATGAAAATAACAAAAGGACATTGAGAGATTGAATTAAGAATAAGAAAATAATGAATTTAAGGATGATGAGTAATTGGATATTGAGTATGAATTAGAAACAAATGGATATGATGGATTAAAATGAAATGTGGATTAAATATTTAATATTGGATAAGAGAATGGTTTAACAATAATGGATGGGAAAAATGGATCAAATATGAAATGGATAGGTAAAACAATATGGACTTATGGATGTGGGAATAAATGAAATGGATATGAAATGCGGATATTAAAATGATAATGAAATAAAAACTTGGAATGAATTAATCCTTTATGGAATGGACCGACCATCACCAATATGCGCACAACCACACAACCTCGATTTTCATCATGAAACCAATCTCGCACCGCTTCCACGAAAACCAATGATTAATAATAACGCAGCTACCACTAAACAATTCAACATTGAAATAACAACTATCTCACACAAATCAACACTTGATCCCGAAGAAATCCACACACCACAATTAACAGAGAAGCATTTCCTGAGAAACAAATCAATGAGACAACTTTCACTTGAAGACATATCCTGAAAGTTGACCAAGATCAAATCAGACGTCCATCTGAACTGGATCATGAATGAACAACCATACTTGAACCGAAACCACAACTTTTGAGATATCGAGAAAGAAGAATATAGCCAGAGATGCTGAGAAAAGAAATAGCCTGGTAACTTGATGAAGAAGAGAATAGTTTGATGATGAGCCGAATGCATAGTGAATAATCCTTGCAGGCGGGAAATCCTTGAGAACCAAATAATCGGGGAAATAAACCCTAATTCTCAGATGACACTGATCTCATGTCTTATGCACATGATATGAATCCTAAATATTAATGATCTAAATGGAAATGCAGATGAGATGCAAACGAAAGGCAAACAAAGATAGAATAGCCAGAGGGAAAATTTAGGGTGTTACAGCTGCCCCTATTCAAGCAACTGTTAATCTGAAAAGGACGAGAGCAACGGCTATTAGACGTTCAAGATAAACAGTGGTTGAATACCAATAAGACCCTGAAAATTTGCACTCTGTGGGAGAATACAGGCAAATGGGAAATAAACCCAACCAAATGACGCTTCGGTGACTGAAGTGAGGAGAAAGCAGACGAGCTCCTTCCAAATTGAATTGTTATGCCAGACAGAAAAACTTAGACAGACGAGTCTTCTTCAAACAAAACCTGTTACGCCAGGTGCTGGACATACGGGCCCTCTTCATACATTTTACAACATATGACCTGAGACAGACGAATCTCCTTCGGATAAACCTGTTACGCCAGGTGCTGGACATACGAGCCCTCTTCATGCAGACCTGTTACGCCAGGAAATGGACATACGAGTCCTCACACATTTTGCAATATACGATTTGAGACAGACGAACCTCCTTCAGGTATACCTGTTACGCCAAGCACTGGTAACCAATTTGACTTTTAATCCCACTGTCAGAACTTCAAACCTCTTCAACACAGACGAGCATTGGATGATCATCAAGGGAACACAGACGAGTGCCATAAGTCAATGATACGAACGAATATCAGACACTGATCTAAGAAACACAGACGAGCGCTGCGGGCGATGATACAGACGAGTATCCAAACAATGCAGACGAGCTTCAAACGTGAAATTCTAGGATCAGGTACGTGATGTCGAATCATATGTTTAAACACTTGAAGACTTAAACAAAACTTAAAGTGCAGGTAAATTAAATAACATAGGAAATTGTTAACCCAGTTCAGTGTATCTCCACACTTACATCTGGGGGCTACCAAGCCAGGAAGGAAATCCAATATAAGTAATATTAATTCTGGAATTAAACCAACCAGTTTAATCCTTCACTTAATATCTACCCAAGGCAATTTCTACCTAAGACACAACTTAGATATGAGTACCTACTCACTCCCCCTCAATCACACAGTGATATTTTACAATGTATAATAAAACTGAAGTTACACTTCAAACACAATAGCTTGATTTTACTTAAAAGTTTCAATCAAGACACAATACACTTTTTGCTTAAAAGCTCATAAAGTGATACACAATTAAAACCTGCTATAAAACACAAACATCCTTTTGGTCTTCTGAAATTCGTACTCTATTCTGAGACTTTCTGTTCCTTAAATAGATGCTTGGTTTTTGGGATTTTTGTAAATTATCCAGTCCTGATAAATCCTACTGTCATCACCTTGAATTAGGGTTAGTTAGTTTGTTACTTCCTTGATTCAAGGTGAGTTAGTTGTTCTGTTACACTGAAATCAGATAATTAAGCTCCCTACAGATGCGCCTTGTATTGTTTATCTATTCACAATTAATTCCAGATAAATTCCCTGAATTTACTCAGTTCTGTTATGCATCATTTAAGTCTGGTAGCAGGTTTACGATGTCACAACATCTGGTGTGACATCCTGATGTCTGAACTAAATTCATTAACAGTTACTCTGTTTGTCAATGTCACAACATCTGGTGTGACATCCTGATATCTTGAACTAAATTCATTAATTGTTACTCTGTTTGACAATTTCACAACATCTGGTGTGACATCCTGTACTAAGTTCAACATTTCTTGTTTGTCAAAAATTCTGCCAATTCATAACATCTACAAACTCCCCCTTTGGCTAATTTTTGGCTAACACAATCTTCTGGTTTTATCAGAGTGCAACAGAGTTTTATTTATCAGAGTGCAGCAGAGTTCTTTTCTGTTGAATCATGTGAGAGTTATAATAATTTGCTCCCCCTCAAACCTGTATGTATACTGACTTGTTCAACAGAATTTTCTATTAAAAAAACTTAGTTCAGAAGCAGGCATTAAACAGACAAACAGCAGCAGGCATTGTTCATTACTTCTCCCCCTTGTTAGACAGAAATTGGGGCCAAATTTTACACAAGCAGAGAGAAAAAAACATTCAAAATTACAAAGCCAAAATTACAATGCTAGGCAGTACACTTTCTACACACATTTTCACTCAGATTCATCATATTCAGTATCTTCTTCATCCTCAGACTCAGCATCAGAACCATCAACATTCTGAGCACCCTCTTCCATCTCCAGCCTTTGAATTATTTCCTCAAGATTTTTCTTCCTGGCATCCAGCTCTTTGCAAGTGTTCTTGAGTTCTGCAATCAAGGCAGCTTTGGATATGGGAGTCTTGACATTTGATGGTCCAGCAGATGTCCCACTGGGAGCTTCAACATCTGCAGCATGATGGCTCAAGAACAATTTGTAGTGGAAGGCCAGTGGACTTTCTCTCTTGCAGACTGAATCCTTCTCAATAAGGATGCCTGGATATTGTTTGAGGATGATTCCACAAAGCAGAGAGGGAAAAGCTATTGGGAGTTTGGTTGCTGATGTTCCTGCATGCTTTAGGGTTTGATCAAAGATGTAAGCCCCAAAGTCCAACTTTATTTGGGTGCCTACATCACAGATGAATCTTCCCAATCCAGTAGCTATAGAAGAAGTATGGTTGGTAGGGACCCAGTTGACAATACCAATTCTACGCAGCATAGCATACTTCCTTGACCTGGTTGGCAGTGATGATCTTGCAGACTTGGTTGTCAGTTTTCCCCAGCTCATTAGGCCCATCAGATTCTCTCCCTAGGTAATGATTTATAACCCTAGGAGAGAATTCAACACATCTCCCTCTTACATAAACCTTTCTGAAATCTTCTGACTTTCCATCAGCACACCCTTCTTGCAGATTGACAATGAACTCCTTGAACAGCAGCTCATAGCAGGGTGAAAAATTTGAAACAGTCTTGAATAAACAAGCAGAGGATATTAAGTCTATTACCTCAGTGCACTCCAATGCATTGATGCCTAGTTCTCTTTCCAGAGCCACTCTTCTTTGGTAGACATACTTCCATTTGCTCACACTAGAGACATGATGGAAGGACACATTGTCAAGAGGAGCTTCAGGAACAGCAGAGGCAGGCCTGGGAGGTGCTGGCTTCTTCCTTGGTTGGGATGTTGGGACATCCTCCTCAACATCTGAGTCAGGTGGAGTTGCAGCTTTCCTCTTCTGGGTACTCACCTTGCTCCATTGCTTAGTAGGTCCAAATGCAACTTTGACCTTGTCTTTCTTTGGAGTTGATTGTTTCTTTTCAGGTGTTGCATGTGCAGTAGGCTTCTTCTCCTTCCTAGCCCTAATCCTTTTGGCTATGCTAGGGTTAACAGATGCAATAATCTTTGTGTCAGAGTCATCATCTATGGTTTCAACAGGAGGAGGTTGGGAGGCCTCCTTTTCAGCAGTTTGATCAACAGAAGCTTGATCATTAGTGGCTTCATCATCATCAGTTGAGGCCTTGTTCTGGTCCTCAGATGCTTCAACATTTATTGGGACATCCTGTTGAGCAGGAGTGTCCTCTTCAGCCTGATTGCATGGTTCTTCTTGTGGAGCAGGCATGCTGTTCAGGGGAACAGATACCCCACACACCACTCTTTGTTCAGATAGAATCCTGTTCACAAGATGCTTGATGGATGCATCCACATAGTCAGAAGCTTTGGGTGTGCTTGTAGATGAAGGAGTCCCCTTGCTTTTGCTGAACACAGGTTCCTTTGCTCTTCTTACATTGGGAGTTCTAGGTTTTTGAGCAATAGGGACACTTCCTCTGATTTCGTCTACAGGAGTAGTATCCATTGGCACTATAGAGATTGGGGTTGCATGCACCACATCTTCTTGGTTGAGACCCTCATCAATGAAGTTAGGGTTTTGATGTTGAGACATTTTTCGAATGTAGTGGAAGATGAGTTAGGTTTGATTGATTTTGAGGAGCTTAGAAAATCAGCTTTAGCATGCAAATCGTTTTGAGGAGATAGTGAGGAGATGAAGAGCTGAGAGCACGTTTGAGCTTTTATAAAATCTGTTACTAGTGGAATTCTTAAGAGTGGAATACACAGAGTTACTGACCAGACTGGTGCTGCCATCGGGTGATCATGCCACACGATGTCATAGGACATGTTGGCACTTCTCCATAACTGCTATATTTCACATAAGCAGATTCCCAATTTACCCCTTAGGTTTTCAAATTGGGTAGCATCCAAAGCTTTAGTAAATATGTCAGCCAATTGCAGATCTGTGGCTACATGTTCTAATGAGATCACCTTATCTTCCACAAGATCTCTGATGAAATGATGCCTGATATCAATGTGCTTAGTCCTGCTGTGTTAGATAGGATTTTTTGAGATGTTAATAGCACTTAAATTGTCACAGTACAATGTCATGACATCTTTTGGGACATTGTATTCTGTGAGCATTTGCTTCATCCATACCAACTGTGAACAACTGCTACCAGCTGCAATATATTCAGCTTCAGCAGTGGATAAGGATACACAATTTTGTTTCTTACTGAACCAAGAAATCAAATTGTTTCCTAAAAAGAAGCATCCTCCTGATGTGCTCTTTCTATCATCAGCACTTCCAGCCCAGTCAGCATCACAAAAACCAGTGAGAATTGGTTCACATCCATGAGAGTACATTATGCCATAGTCACAAGTACCATTGACATATTTCAAAATCCTCTTAACCTGGTTTAGATGGCTTACTTTTGGCTCAGCTTGATATCTTGCACATACACCTACTGCAAAAGCTATATCTGGTCTGCTAGCATTCAGATATAATAGGCTTCCAATCATGCTTCTGTATAAGCTTTGGTCCACATTCCCACCCTTGTCATCCTTTGTCAGCTTTAAATGAGTGGGGGCAGGTGTTCTTTTGTGACTTGCATTGTCCATCCCAAACTTCTTGACAGTGTTCTTTGCATACTTGCTTTGGGATATGAACATGGAGTTCTCCATCTGCTTGATTTGCAGTCCAAGAAAGTAGGTTAGTTCTCCTACTAGGCTCATCTCAAACTCAGATTCCATTTGAGTAACAAAATGTTTAACCATCCTGTCTGACATCCCACCAATGACTATGTCATCTACATATATTTGAGCAATCATGACATTTCCTTCTTCATCCTTCACAAACAAGGTTTTGTCTATTCCACCTTTCATGTACCCTTGTTTTATGAGAAAAGTGGTCAGTCTTTCATACCATACTCTTGGGGCTTGCTTCAGACCATAAAGAGCCTTCCTTAGTTTGTATACATGATCTGGACAGCTTGGATCAACAAATCCCTTAGGCTGCTCCACATATACTTCCTCATTAAGATATCCATTTAGAAAGGCACTTTTAACATCCATTTGAAATAACTTGAACTTTAGGATACAAGCAATTCCTAGAAGTAGTCTGATTGATTCAAGCCTTGCTACTGGTGCAAAGGTTTCATCAAAGTCTACTCCCTCAATTTGTGTGTATCCTTGAGCTACAAGTCTAGCCTTGTTCTTTGTAACAACTCCCTGCTCATTTGACTTGTTCTTGTACACCCACTTAGTGCCAATCACATTTATGTCATCAGGCCTAGGAACAAGATCCCACACTTCATTCCTTGTAAACTGGCCTAATTCTTCTTGCATAGCAGAGATCCAGTACTCATCATTCAGAGCTTCCTTGATGTTTTTAGGTTCTATCTTTGAAACAAAACAGGAGCCTAAAATCATTTCTCTTGATCTAGTGATTACACCACTGTTAGGATCACCAATTATCAGATCTTTAGGATGATCTTTCTGGATTTTGATGGAGGGAGGTTTGTTGGATTGTTTTGTCCTTGCCTCAGTTAGAGTGAAGTCAGGATTATCACTCTTTATTTCAACTCCAGTCTGATTGTCAGCAGATGTTCCAACATCATCTGCAACATCTGCAGACGCATCATCAATAATCACATTTATTGACTCCATTATAACCTTGGTTCTGGAGTTAAATACTCTATATGCTCTGCTATTTATGGAGTATCCAAGGAAAATCCCTTCATCACTTTTAGGGTCCATCTTCCTTCTTTGATCCCTATCAGCCAGAATGTAACATTTACTTCCAAACACATGAAAGTACTTGACTGTAGGTTTTCTGCCCTTCCAGACTTCATAGATGGTGGACAGAGTTCCCTTTCTTAGAGTGACTCTATTGTGAATGTAACAAGCTGTGTTCATAGCTTCAGCCCAAAAGTACAGTGGTAACTTTTTAGCATGAATCATAGCTCTTGCTGACTCTTGGATAGTTCTGTTTTTCCTCTCAACAATCCCATTTTGTTGAGGGGTGATAGGAGAAGAATACTCATGATTGATTCCTTCTGAAGAACAGAAATCTGAGAATTTTTTATTCTCAAACTCCTTTCCATGGTCACTTCTTATTCTGACCACACAGCTTGCTTTTTCTCTATGTATTCTTTGGCACAGATCTTTGAATACATCAAACACATCAGACTTTTCTTTGATGAAACTTATCCATGTATATCTTGAAAAGTCATCAACAACCACATATGCATATCTTTTTCCACCAAGACTCTAAACCTGCATTGGTCCCATAAGATCCATATGCAATAATTCCAAAACTTTGGAAGTTGTCAGATGTTGGAGCTTTGGATGTGACATCTTGGTTTGCTTGCCTATTTGACATTCACCACACACTTTACCTTCATCAATCTTCAGTCTTGGAATACCTCTTACAGCCTCCATAGATATGATCTTCTTTATTCCTCTGAGATGAAGATGACCCAGTCTTTGGTGCCACAGCTTCACTTCTTCTTCTTTGGCTAAGGAACAAGTTGAAGTAAGGCTGAAATCTTGAGGTTCCCACATATAGCAGTTGTCTTTTGATCTGGCTCCTCTCATGACAACCTTTTGTTCTTTGTCAGAGACTATGCATTCAGTTTTGGTAAAGTTTACACTGTAACCTTGGTCACATAATTGACTTATGCTGATCAAGTTAGCAGTTAATCCTTTTACCAGCAGCACATCATTTAGACTTGGTACACCTGGGCAGTCCAATGTCCCAACTCCCTTGATTTCTCCCTTTCCTCCATCTCCAAAGGTTACATATTTGGATGAGTGTGACTTTAAGTCTACCAGCAGTCATATGCCTTGAGCAGCCACTGTCAAAGTACCAGTCTTCCTTAGCAGATACTCTAAGAGATGTATGAGCTATATAGGCAACAACCTTCTTGGACCATTTGTGCTTGTTGTGAGGTTTCCTTTGATGCATATTCCCTGTGTGGTGTCCATCTTTAGAGTTCCAAGGTTGTCTGTTGAACTTGTTCTTGGGCATGTATTTATAGCTTTGATCAGCATGAAGACTAGCTTTAGGTACCCATACTTTCTTGATGACCTCTGTCTTCTGCTTAGGGGGTTGTTGATATCTCTAATTTTGATGTCCATGCAGCACTTTCTTGGTGACATCTGTTTGGAAATATTGTTTGACTTCATGGGATTTGAAGTTGTTTTGCTGGTGCTAGCCTCAAACTTTTGAGCTTTATTAAATCCCAGTCCAATCATATCCCCTGAGTGCTTGTTGTTGTTGAGAATGACATCCAGTGTGTTTGAGCTACTGTTCAGCATTCTGACAGATTTGGACATATGCTCCAATTTGGAGTTGAGTAGGCTTACTTCACTTTTCAAAGTGTCAATGATCTCTAGATTACTTGTCTTTTCAGCCTTTAATTCCTCAATCTGCTTCTTCTGCTGTATATTCTCCATGCATACTTCAGTGCTCCTTTTACACAGCATCTTTTATGATTCTTCAAGCTCTTCAAATGTCAGCTCCTCATCACTGGATCCCCCTTCAGTTTCACATACTCCAGCTAGAGCAGTGATGTGCTTTGCAGATTCTTCTTCTGACTCACATCCTGAGTCTTCATCTGACCAGGTCACAGAGAGACCTTTCTTCTGCTTCTTTAGATAGGTTGGGCATTCACTTCTGATGTGTCCATATCCTTCACATCCATGACATTGAATCCCTTTTCCTTGGTTGGTCTTCTCATCATAATTTGACCTTCTATTAGAATCATAAGGTCTTTTATTCTCAGAAGAGGTTGAGTTTCTTCCACTTGGTATGGACCTGTTTTCCATTCTTTTGAGAATTTTGTTGAATTGTCTTCCAAGCATAGCAATTGTTTCTGATAAATTTTCCTCAGAGTCTGCTTCATGACTTTCTTCTTCTTTATCAGTATTTGAGACCAAGGCTATGCTTTTGTTTTTCTTCACAATTGTATCATTCATTCCCATCTCAAATGTTTGAAGGGAACCAATGAGCTCTTCAACCTTCATTGTGCATATGTCCTGAGCTTCTTCTATAGCAGTAACCTTCATGTCAAATCTTTTTGGTAGTGATCTGAGAATCTTTCTTACCAACTTTTCATCACTCATCTTCTCTCCCAAAGCACCAGAAGTATTAGCTATTTCCAGGATGTTCATGTAAAACTCATGAATGGTCTTATCTTCCTTCATTCTCAAGTTTTCAAACTTGGTGGTGAGAAGTTGAAGTCTTGACATCTTCACCTTTGATGTTCCTTCATGAGTGGTTTTGAGAGTGTCCCAAACATCCTTGGCCAGCTCACAGTGATGCACAAGTCTAAATATGTTCCTATCAATGCCATTGAATAAGGCATTTAGGGCTTTGGAATTTCCAAGTGCTGAATCTTCTTCCTCCTTGCTCCACTCTTCTTCAGGCTTCAACACTTTTGCCCCATCCTTATTGTCTTGGACAGGGTGCTCCCATCCTTTGTTGACTGCTTTCCAAGCCCTGCTATCAAGTGATTTTAAGAATGCTACCATTCTTGGCTTCCAGTAGTCATAGTTGGATCCATCCAATATAGGTGGTCTATTCACAGATCCTACATCTCTGTCCATGTTCCCAAAACTTGCAGTCCCTAGATCTCACCCAGTTAAACAGGCAGGGTGCCTGCTCTGATGCCAATTGAAATTCTGGGATCAGGCACGTGATGTCGAATCAAATGTTTAAACACTTGAAGACTTAAACAAAACTTAAAGTGCAGGTAAATTAAATAACACAGGAAATTGTTAACCCAGTTCAGTGTATCTCCACACTTACATCTGGGGGCTACCAAGCCAGGAAGGAAATCCAATATAAGTAATATTAATTCTGGAATTAAACCAACCAGTTTAATCCTTCACTTAATATCTACCAAAGGCAATTTCTACCTAAGACACAACTTAGATATGAGTACCTACTCACTCCCCCTCAATCACACAGTGATATTTTACAATGTATAATAAAACTGAAGTTACACTTCAAACACAACAGCTTGATTTTACTTAAAAGTTTCAATCAAGACACAATACACTTTTTGCTTAAAAGCTCATAAAGTGATACACAATTAAAACCTGCTATAAAACACAAACACCCTTTTGGTCTTCTGAAATTCGTACTCTATTCTGAGACTTTCTGTTCCATAAATAGATGCTTGGTTTTTGGGCTTTCTGTAAATTATCCAGTCCTGATAAATCCTACTGTCATCACCTTGAATTAGGGTTAGTTAGTTTGTTACTTCCTTGATTCAAGGTGAGTTAGTTGTTCTGTTACACTAAAATCAGATAACTAAGCTCCCTACAGATGCGCCTTGTATTGTTTATCTATTCACAATTAATTCCAGATAAATTCCCTGAATTTACTCAGTTCTATTATGCATCATTTAAGTCTGGTAGCAGGTTTACGATGTCACAACATCTGGTGTGACATCCTGATGTCTGAACTAAATTCATTAACAGTTACTCTGTTTGTCAATGTCACAACATCTGGTGTGACATCCTGATATCTTGAACTAAATTCATTAACTGTTACTCTGTTTGACAATGTCACAACATCTGGTGTGACATCCTGTACTAAGTTCAACATTTCTTGTTTGTCAAAAATTCTACCAATTCTTAACATCTACAAAACGGATAACAAACACAGACGAGTGTTGGGGAATGCGGACGAGCAATAAGCGAATATCAAACACGGACGAGTGTCGAGAAGTGCAGACGAGCAACAACAATTACAACCATGGGTAACTGCTGGGGAAGGCAAACGAGCAGTACCAAAGTGAGAGCATAGACGATTGTCGGGAAATGCAGACGAGCAATAATAAGGCGTTTACACAGACGGGTGTTGGGGAATGCAGACGAGCAATAATAAGGCGTGAACACAGATGAGTGTTTGGAAATGCAGACGAGCAACAACAATTATCAAACACAGACGAGTGCTGGGGAATGCATACGAGCAATAACAAAGTGCCTGATTGGCAGCAAGAATCTCAATTCTGCAGGGGAGAACCAGGTTAAGATGCTTGACACTTAACTCTGGTTTGGGGGATGAACAACTGGCTGTATCATTACATTGGCAAAAAATAAATTGGCGACCTCTCTGGGGGAATATTCCAATGATGGAAATTCCAAACATGCAACTTTGTGGGGAATTGACGATCTTCAGACTCGGCTGGGGAAGATGCTTCGTCAAACTCTTGCTGAGGAGGGAATTTTGGAAATTCTAACTCTGCGGGGAAGCCAGGCTTTCAATTGCCTGCTGAGAATACTTCACTGTGGAAAGGTAACTCCGCTTGGGGATGAGAACGATTCAGTTAGCTTTGAAGTTCCGTTGGAGATATCATCTGCTCTAACTCAGCTGGGGAAATGTCAACCCTCTGGCTTAGCTGGGAAAAAGATTTGGCAATGCTCTGCTGAGGAGAGACTCTGCTGGAGAATCAGAGATCAAGATAAGCCAAATTATGCCCCAAGTATAGTATAACAACTGTGTTGGGAAGATATGCCAATGAAAATTGGACTTTTACTGTGGAGAATACCAATTCCTCATCAGGAAACCTTGTCGGCTGAAGGAAGATCTTATGCTCGGGGAAGAAATAAACTTCCAATGCCCTGCTGGTAAAATAAATACCAGACATTTCCTGAGAATTAACTCGGTGCCTCAAGCTTCTGAGCTCAACTGTTGCATACTGATTATCATGAGTGCACAAGCATTCCTTACTCCTCAATTGTGTCATACTGCATCGTCTATGAAAAAGATTGTCTCTAGAGGATTTTACAGAAGACATGGCATCCAGAATTGCCCCAGTGTCTTCAAACTCTCGCAGAAGTCAAACGGATCCTGAGATAACTGCCCCAGGCTGCACCTTGTAACGATTCTGCCCCACACCAGAGAGAAAACAGAAACCATGCGGTATGAAAATGCAATGAAAATGATGCAAGATGTATACGTACGCTCATGATGTTGTGGATATGATGATATGCAAGCTACGGGTGATGAAACAAGGATGGTTAGGCGGTCGGGGCCAGGTTGATAGAGATTTTTGGTATTTTCTTTTTTGGTTGCCAAGAAATTGGACTTTGAAGGTGATTTACCAGACGAGAACCGGTTTATTGAAAGCAGGCCAACAGACGAGGACTGATGGGCAAAGAAATAAGTTGTCAGACGAGAACTAACTCCTTGGGGGTTCATTGTCAAACGCGAATTGACTCTGAAAAAGAATGACTACCAGACGAGAACTGGCGTTCAACAGGTTAATGAAAAGGTGACCAGACGAGAACTGGTTAAAAGATTCGCCTACCAGACGAGAACTGGTATTTGAAGTTGTTTGCCAGACGACAACTGGACTTTGGAAAGTTTGCCAGACGAGAACTGGACTTTGAAATGGCTTGCCAGATGAGAACTGGACTTTGAATGGTTTGCCAGACGAGAACTGGACTTTGAATGGTTTGCCAGACGAGAACTGGACTTTGAAGTGGTTGAGAAGTTGGGTTACGAGACCCTGTGGTGTGAGTCTGATGTGGCAGGGTATGCTGAATGAAATTATGATGCATATGCTCTACATGCTCGAGCGAAACGACATGAATAATGTATGCAAATGATTAATGCAATGCTTATGAAAAGCTATAAATTCTCCCAAGGATGGGAAGAAAGGTCCCCTGTGACAAGGCTTCTAGTTGAGAAGGGTGACACGGCTATGGTGGATAGCATGATTTCCCGACACTCGTCTTGAACTCGGAGATTGCTGATATGACTTGCTCTATATAGCTAAACTTTGCCCCTGGTTGGGTGAGTCTCTGAACAGACTTCCTTTGACTATCCAATTCTTGGAACGACAGGCCTGGATGTCCTCTCGTGAAGAGTTGCACTTAGTAAGATCTGGAAGCGTCCTGCCCTGGTATGAGCGTGGAAGCGACTTGACTCATTCTTACTGAGCATTGGAAGAATCCATCCTTGGTCAATAGAAAATCCGGGTGGCCTGCCCCTGTTTGGTAATTTCAGCTCTGATCAACTGATTCTTGAATGACGTCCCTTCATCAACTGATGCTTAGGAACTTGCTTTACCCTGACAGATTTCTTGGTCGACAAAACCACTAGCTAACATGCCCCTGATTCATAGGCCTACAAGATGCTTTTGATTCTAGTCATACTTGTTGAATGATCAAGTTTCCTCGTGATTTCTCTTTGTAGGAACTTTCCTGGTGACACAAGCTGACTTGCAATTCAAACTGTTCATTTACAAATGGTAATTTTAATGCAGTGCAAGTTTTGAAAATTTATTTGTTTTAATGATGTGACAGTGTGTGACAAATGGACGATTAGTCCAAATGTAATGTTGAGTTAGCAAATCGTTAGGAGTCAGCTTACGCAACCTTGTCGTAGTATGCTTTCAGAAATGACCCTGATTCAATTAGGACTTTCAAGGGTTATGACGTGGTCTGGTTCACGGTTTTAGAAAGAAGGATTTATGGCTCAAAGTTTATTTGTGCCCACCCATTCTCCTTGATGTTCTCCAGTCCTACGTTCAGTTAATTTTCCCTAAGCGCTCGCCTCTCGAAAGGGTTTTGTAATGGTTGAGGAACCAATGACGTTGACGGTTTAAGCACTAATGAGGTTTTTGGAGTAACAGTCACCCCTTTTGTCTCTGTGTCTGTAGCTACACGACTTTGATCTTACAAAAGATTTTTCTTTCTGATTTTTTTTTACTCCCTAATTTTTTCCTGGACTGATTCTTTTTGAATGTTTTTCGATTTTGAAGTCCAGCGGGATGCCCTAACTTTTGCCTAAGCCATTTTTTTTTACTTTTTTTTTCCGACTTAGCGGGCTTTCTTTTCTTTTTTTTCCTTTTGAATTTTGTTGAACAAATCATGTGACACTGGTTATCTTTCTTGCTGAAAGGTTTGTGATTGTCTCATTCCTTTGTTGTTGAGGGATAACCAATGTGGTTTACGTCCCTTGACCTCTTGAGGTGTAATGGATCCTCGGATGCACACTCCTTTGGAAATTTGAACGCTCGGTCAAATTAACTGATAACTACCCTGCCTCAGGTTAAATGTGAGGGTTTTTTCGTTTAGAAAAGAAACTCCTACTTCTAGGCTCAAAGGGGGTTGACGAAGGTCTATCTCCCTTATATCTCCGGTGTTTGGGAATTGAAGCAATGCCTGTACATCGTCAGCAGGTTCTAAACCAAAAGCATACCTTCAACAATTATGGGTATTCAGTTGTCATCGTCCTCCCTCAAATATTTGCCAATCAACAGTGAAATAAATGGGAGGTAAATGGATGCAATTTTTGTTTTTGTTTTTTTCAATGCAAGTAAAGAAAAATGAGCGTATGCGACATAATTGATTCAAACAGTGCAAGATCACTTCATTAACATTACCATTTAAAACAACAATGTTTAAAAGACAAGTAGCTGCTAACAGGAAAGAAACTACAATGCAAATGATAAAAAGGATACAATAATCACCAACTCTGATGACATCTTCTTGCCTGGACCACTGAAATCAGGAGACGCTCCCTCGAAGTCCTTGAACTTAACCAGGCGAGAGGTGGACGTGCACAACCAAGCTTCCTTCTGGAAAGGATATGTTCCCCTTGTCGATCAACTGTTGTACTTTGGCTTGAAAAGCTTTGCAATATTCAGTTGAATGTCTGATTGATCCATCGTGATACCCACACTGCTCATGAGGATTGTACCCTGGCGAGTACGGCTCTGGCAATGGCTTGAGAGGCTTAGGAACCACCAATGAGCTCTGAATTAGATGTGGCAAAAGTTTGTTGTACGCCATGGGAACTGGATGAAGAGGAGCATTCCTTCTTTCCAGATTGTTGCGAGGCCTAGGCTAGCTCTGATGTTGATTATGAGGTCTTCGATCATGAGCTTGCAGATTTGGACAAGGGGGAGTCCAGGGTTTCTGATATGGTGCTCTGAGCATCTCTTGTTGTCCGTAAGAGTCACCAGACCTAGGAAAAGATGATCTCCGAGAAGATGTTGGTCCAAAATATTCAATATTTGCCATGACTGCATTGATGTCATACCCTTCTTCCCCTTGGGAGCTACTAGCATATTCATCTTCACTAGCTGGGATGTTCAAAAAGTCTTGAATCTTTCCAATTTTGAGTAAACTTCCAATGCGTACTCCAACTATCATCAAATCAGAGAAGTTTGATGTCCCAATGCTACTCATTCTTTCCAAGTACGGACCTTGCAAGGTGCCCACGAACAGGTCAACTAATTCTCTGTCTGAAAGTGGTGGTTGCACTTGGGCTGCCAATTCTCTCCACCGTTGTGCATATTCTCTGAAAGATTCACCAGTTCTCTGAGATAGGCTCTGCAAGTGCATGCGACTGGGCGCCATGTCCACATTGTACTGGTATTTCTTTACGAAAGCTCTGGATAAATCATTCCAAGATCGGATGCGACTGCTTTCCAAATCCATATACCAACTTAAGGATGCCCCGCTTAAACTGTCCTGAAAACAGTGAATCATCAACTCATCGTTGCGTGCATAAGAAGTCATTTTTCTGCAGAACATCACAAAATGACGCTTTGGGCAACTGACACCAGTGTACTTCTCAAACTTTGGTGCTTTGAAATCTGGAGGAATGACAAGACCAGGCACCAAACACAGGTTTAGAGCATCAAAACCAAAGGCATCAGGATCCACTAAGGCTTTGAGTTGCTCATCCAACTTACGAAACCTTTCAGCAGGATCAATAGTTGGTGGATCCTTGGTTTTCACAAGAGGGATTGCCCCTTGGAAGTTCTGCATAGGGAAAGCAAAGCTCTGATAATCCGTAGAATCAGAAGAAGATGAAGGTCCACCTCGGACAACAGATGGTTCAGGTACACTCTGATTCACGATTAGGGTCTGCACAGGCTGAGCTTGAGTAAGGTTGTTCACTTACAGAAGATCCTCATCAGGAGAAATACCATACAAAGGATTGGTAATCGAAGTGAAACCAGGTGGAGGATCAACATGCTGACGGTTATTCTCTGACATAGCTACTGACGGCTTCTAAACTGACCTTTTTAACTCTTGACACTGTTCAGTCTGGCTTCAAACACTCTGTCGTCTTCCAACGGTTAACACTTGTTCAAACTAAGTACCGGGAAATCAGCTGGCTGGTCATGTACAAAAGAGGAAGGATGAGCTCTCTGGAAAAAGGATATGCAATGCTGATGCCAATGCAAAATGCAATATGATGATGCTAAAGATGCGAAGACATGGGATCAAAACTGGAAACTGTCTGGAATCTGGAATACTGAGCCAAGAATCGAGTGTCTGTAACCACAAGATCTCTGTATAATAACCCGAAATAGTAACCGAAAACCAAAGGACCAAGAACTTCAGGATCATAGAGATCGGATCAAACACAAGATTGCATTGGAAATGAGGGTATGTTGAGGTCATGGGTTCCTGCAAACCTATAAACCCCTCCCAATATCACGGGTGTGCTCCGAGTCAAACATCACGGACTCTCAAAGCCGAATAGCAATAATACTTTCACCATTTCCAAGAAATGGCTCATGACCAAATCAGGGAATCGGTTTGGCATTATATACTACGCAGGGAGGCCTCAGTTGAGTCCGGGAAAACAAGCATCCCTTATAAGTCCTCAGCCTCGAGCACTGAAATCGAGAAACGATAGTACATTCAGCCCGTAGGATACAATACTATTGTCATACGACCAGATGCTTTGACTGAGTTCCTATAAGAGAACCAGGCCATCCTATGCGAGTCCCCAGTGGACCCTCGGGTGCGAATGGGTTTGCCACGGAATGTGGTCTGCCACAGTCACCACTGGAGAGGGTTGTTTCCACAAGGTTCTCAATGATCGGTCCCCAGATGCACATAACTATCAAGGTCCTATCCCGAAGTGGAGGAAATCCCCACACAAGATATTTCCAAGACGGTCGCAGTCTGGGTGTGAAACACATCGCCACTCATCATGTCACATGTGAGTACAACATGTCCACTCTAATCCTATGGTGCACTCAAGCCGGGTATTTGGCTTCTCTCTCAGTAACAGTATCACCCGAGTCCCACCAAACAGAAGAGATCCAGTCCAGACAGTCCAGTATAATATATGATGCAAAAAATAAATACTGAAAACTGTAAATAAAGCTGTAAATAAACTGTAAATAAACAACAGGAAAATACACACAACAGCAAACAATCAACACCCTGCGAAACAGAAACAAACAAGCGCTAGGAGAGACTCTCAAGGGAACCAGAGACTCTGGGTTCGTTCCCCAGCAGAGTCGCCAGCTGTCGCTCCCTGGATTTCCATCCTGGTACAAACGCGAAAGTGGCGCGGAAAAGAGTAGAGTCGCCAGCCAGGCATTTTTATCCCGAAGGAACGGGAATGGTAATGTTGCACAAACCATAAGATAAGAAAAGGAAGGACACGGGTCCTGCAAACCAAAGAGACTGAGTTCGGGAGTCGGTTACAACCTGGGAAGGTATTAGCACCCAGATCGTTTGCCGTACCCGACGGGATCCACGCTTGCAAAGAAAACTGCCTCAAAGGGTGAAGAAATGAAAGCTGCTGCGGAAGAAAAGGAACTGAACTGGATAAAAAAAAAGAAAAGGGAACTGAAAAAGAAATGAAAAGGAAAAATGTAGGGAAAATAAAGATTGTGCTCGAACGGGCCCTACCCCGCTGCCTACGTACCTCATCTGGACAATAAGGATCAGAGTCGTCGTAGTTCCCCTAACTAAGGGTGGAAAGGATTGCTTGTGAATTAAGGCTTGAACTACCTATGTCAATGCTCAGGTGTTGCAGACTCGGACGACGAGTGCGTAACCGTCTTGCAAAATGACAAGTAGGAGAAACTTCGCGGACGGAGCGAAGGAGATAAGAAAAGAATTCTCGAAGGAAAGACGCTTATTGTTGGTTTGTGTTTTTTATGAGTTTTCTGCTTTGAAGTTTGCATAGGCAAGTGTACCCAAGTCTTACTCACTGGGATATGTACGTCTTACATCATCCCGAAATGGAATGCGCAAGAGGCACACCTATCTATGGAGTAAATCCCCAAATCTAGTCCCACAAGTGAAGGCTTAGACACACTAACCTACTGGCATTTATTAAGTGTTTTTGTGATTTTGGTTAAGAAGTGTTTTTTATGTTTTCTCTGTGAAGTAATCTCATGCTAAGACCTATCCACCACGAGGGATATCCTACACCTCGCCCCGAAACGAAACGCGTGCAAGTATCTTATAGCAAAGTCTCGTGTCACATGAGAAGACTCGTCATTTATTAAAGTGACTTAAAGTTAAGTTTCAAGAGGAGAAGAGAGAGCACCAAAAGGATCTCAAAGGTAAAATCTAATGGGGAAGACTACTCCTAATGTTAACATGCATAGATAAGCCTAGGTTAGTGAGGTTTGAACCATCCTAAAGAAGAGAAAGAGAAAAAAGAAGAAGAGGAAAGGAGAAGAAGCTAAACGAAAGATGGCCTAAGCACATCTCAAACAAGATAAGAAAGCATAAAAAAAAATGGAAGAAGAAATCCGAGATGAAAAAGAAATAAGAAGAAGGAGAGGATAATGCAGTATGAAGTAATTGAACAATGCACAAACAGAGCCTACACCAGTAGGACTTCCAGATGCAACAACATGCAATAAGTAAAATCGGGCCTCAGTGGTACCTAACAGAGAAGGTCCGTTGCCTCTTCAATGTGTACTTTTCAAAAATCCACAACAAGAAATGGGATCCAGCAATTAAGCACAGGTATCAGTCATCAAGTCTAAATAAATCAAAGTATCAAATATCGCGTCTAGCGTCCAAGCCGACTAACAAAGAGAACCCAAGATAAAACAGTCAAAGTCTAAGAAATAGTCTGATACATTGTCATCACCATGCTATATCCGCCATCATCAAAATCGAATAACGAACCTACAAAACATCAAACAAAAACTACAACCAAGATCAAACAAAATTAAACTTAACTAAACGAAATTAAATTGAATGATCCAATTCTAATCAAATTCTGAACTAAAAACTTAATATTAATTAAGAACTAATTAACTATTAAAATTCTAACAAAATAACTATTAATAAAATCCTAACTCAAAAATAAAAAAATAAGCAATTAACAAAATTCTAAACTATCTTAATATTAAATAAAATGAAAATGATTAACAACTAATTAAATAAAGTGATGGGAAAATTAGCTGAAAATAAATAATAAAAATTAGAAACAAAAATAACATAATATAAGGGAAAGGGGGGGTGTTCGCTGGAATTGGTGTTGACAGCAAGAGTGAATGGGCTTATGGCTCAGGATCCAGAACACTAGCCCAAAGGAAAAACTTAGATCCTGCAATTGTGGCTTCAGTAGATCCACCATGGGGATGCAGTTTGGAGCGTTAGATGCTGATGAGAAACGAACGGATGTTGATGAGTGGGGGTGCACCGTAGGATTAATGAACAGACGCGCATGGAACTGAAAACCATGAACTTTTACATCATACCAACATCACATCGCAAGCCAAAAAACCTGAATTAATATAAAAAATGGATTACAATAAAAATAAATTAAAGTAAAGAACTAAAACATAGTCAGATTTGTCAAAGAAAAAGGGAATCAAGACGCTCAGTCGGTACGATCTCCTTCTTCTTCAAATGAGAAAAACAAAACACGATGTCGTCAAACCACGCCGCCGGCACCAACAAATCACGATCTTTTCTTTTCACGGTGTCTCGGTCTTAAACTCGCGTTACTCCCTTTGTGAAATCACGTCACCAGTGGAATCTTATTCAACATCAAATGGAGGCCACTCCGTCTCAAACCGCCGGTGATTATATCATCAAAACTCTCTCTCGGTCTCGTTTCAAGCTTCTCCGTGATGTGCTCTTGCTACTCATGGAAGAAAAACCGCCATCGTTGCAATTTCGGACCATTCACTTTCGTCTCAGATCGCAGTCTTCTCACAATCCCGCAGTGGTTTCTATTTTATCGCGTTATTCTATCCTTTGTTTCCAGATCTACTCCATCTTTTTCTTCTTTTAATTCTGTGTTCTGTTTGTTGTTGTTGATGTTCAGAAGTTGGTTATCGGTGGTGAGACGGAAAAGAGTGAAGATGAGAGGTTTGGATTTGTGATTCGTTGTGTTTGAGAGTAGCAGAAGGTGGTTTGAAGATGATAGGGATTTTACGTTTTGAAGTGAGGAAAGGGTATGGAGATGTGACGCGAAGAGGCGTCCGCTTCGGGTGAAGCCTCTGCCTCCCCCGACATTATCCACCTGTGAGGTAGGAACTGAAGAATTAAGAAGGACTTTTTCTCCGTTGCAGTAAAGGTCTGCACCATAATGCCATGGTACAACATTGTCTTTGTCATATGGAATAGGCGGGGGCACCGTGATGGTGACTGGGCTCACTGCAGCTGAGGTTGGGACCGTTATTGTATGTGGATCATAGAAGATGGTGACAGGACTTCTGGTGGATGTTAGTGGTGATGAATTGAAGCTTGGTTGTTGCTGAAACTGTTGTTGAGATTGTTGAAAGTTGCTGGAGTTTGGGACCGTTGTAGGGTCATAATAAATAGTAACTGTGGAGACATCATTGTTAGTGATTGCTGAAGTTGTAGAAGCAGGTGCAAATGAATTGTTGTGTGTTTAAGTGATGGAAGAAGTGGTTGCTGGAGTTGTAGACGAGTCGGTAGGAACAATTGTTGTTGCAGTTGTAGAAGAATCATTTGTCTTTGTAAAAGGAGTTGATGGTGTTGTAGAAGCTGTTGTGGTTATTTGCAGAATGCCTTCTTTAATTAAGCCATTGATTCCATTCCTCAAGCTCGCACACCCATTCTTGGAAAGCTTGCAAGATTCACAACAGGCCTCACAACCTGGAAACACTTGGCATTTCAAAAGTTGAGCCTTAACCTCTGCCAGAGGTGTTTGAATACTTGCAATATCTTCAATCAAACTCATGGGTGAGCCTTCCTCTATAGCATTAATCCTTGGCCCACTGTAGCTTGGCATAGGATTTTTCATGACATTGGAAGGTGGTGCAAAGTTCAGGGCCTTTGAATCTACCAGATCCTGGACCTTCATATGCAGAGCCCTGCATTTTTCCGTGGAGTGACCAGGTGCGTTAGAATGAAAAGCACACCTAGCATTGACGTCGTAATTTCTCGGAAGGTTCTGAGGATCAGGTGGAGCCAATGTCCTCAACTCAACAATATTGAGCTTTAGGATTTGTGGTAGCAATGTGGCATATGGCATTGGAATAGGGTCAATCACCCTGTTGATCTGAGATGGCCGCTGTTGGAAAGGGCATTGTTGTTGATTGTTGTTATTGTTATTGTAGGATCTCTGTTGAGGAAACTGTGGTTGTTGAGGAAAGTGTTGTGGTTGTTGAGTATACTGAGGAGGTGGAGTAGGAATAGTGATGGCAGCAACTGATCTGGGCAGATATTGGGGTCTTCCTCTTCCCACATGTACAAAATTTGTTTCACCAGATCTACGGGGCCCAGAAAATGGCTTCCTTGCACTGCTTGAACTGGCACCGTTGTCAGAAATCTTTCCCATCTTTAGTAAGCTCACAATTCTTTCCCCAGCTATCACCACGTCTGCAAAGCTGGTGGAAGAAAATGCAGCCAATCTGTCAATATAGGTACCCTGAAGAGTATTCATGAACATATCTGCCATCTCCCTCTCTGACATCGGGGGTTGAACGGCAGTAGCCAGTTGCCTCCACCTTTGGGCATACTCTCTAAATCTTTCACGGGAAGATTGTGACATTCCCATCAGAAGGGTTCTATTTGGAGCCATGTCCAGATTATACTGATATTGACGAATGAAAGCCTCAGCCAAGTCTTTCCAATTCCTTACTGTGGCTCTAGTCAAGTGGGAGTACCATTCTCGGGATGCCCCTGTCAAGCTATCCTCAAAGTAAAACATCCATAGTTTCTTATACATGGTGTAGGCTTTCAATCTCCCCAGGAAAGATTGGAGATGGGTACGTGGGCAGGATGTGTCGTTGTATCTTTCAAAACAAGGAGGTTTGAACTTATGAGGAATTCTAACCCCATCCACTAATCCCATGTCCATGACGTCGAAACCTAGAGAGTTTTGGGATTCAAGAGACCTTAGCTTTTCTGCTATTTCATCCAATCGACGATCATAAACTTCGTCTCCAGCCCCAACCACAAGAAACTGTTCTTCCTGAGGGTCTTCCTGCAAGGCCCTCCCTCTAGTGTTACCTTGGGTGTTTCTTATAGCATTGTTGTCTGGGTTCAGATGAGGTCCAAACTCTGGGGGATCAGTACGAGGTTGTACGTGATCATTGTTACTGGTACCCCCTGTACCTGGATGGTTTTCTTCGGGAGTTTTCCGCTCGACCAACTCTCTCAAGCTTTCCTGGCTCTGAGCTAAGTTAGTCATCACTGCCATAAATCGATTCATTTGGGCCCTCATATATGTACTTTCATTGGCCATTTGGGTCCTCACATCAGTCAAGTCTTGTTGAACCTGATCTATTTGTAATCCCGGAAGGTTGCTTCTTGTCGGATAACGGTGCACTCTATTGACGGGGAACACTCTTCTACGAGCAATATTTCTTGAAACCACAACAAAGTGAGAAACAACAAAAACAAAAACCTACAAAACAAAGAAATGATGTTAGTATGCAATGCAGGATGCCTATTTGTCTTCCAAGGGTATCCGGTTTGGTTCTTTGGTTTTGACCTTTCCAGACCTCGAGGAACTGATGATGTTGCAAAGAGATTAAGCCCACAAAAATAATACAAACCATATATTACAAAGAGCGAAAATACATAGTTTGATTACAACAAAGCCCCCATGGTGGGTCAAAATACAACAACAAAACCAAAATTACAAACAAAAGAGCAATACAAGTACAAGGAAATCAAACATCCAGTCCAAAATCATCCTCTCTGACTTCCTTCTGGAGAGCCTCAATCACTGGACCAACCGGGTGCTTTGTGATAGTCCTGATGAGGAGGTTCCTGGTGGAAATGGCACTGGTCAACTTCTTGTGCTTATCCTGGTCCTTTGATATCTTTAACCCCGCCCGGAGTTTCAACTCAGAGATCTCCTTCTGTGCTGCTAACAAAGCTGCCTGGTTCTTCTTTTCACTAGCCTCCAGTTGCTCTATCCTAGCTTGGGTTCTCTGATCTTCCTGTGCACGGGCCTCAGTAATCCTGATCCACCTAGCCTGACTCTCCTCTAAGTAATGCTCAGCTCTGGCCTTCTGATTCTTAGCTTCCTTGCAAGCATTCTTCAGCACTAACTCTCCTGCTCTAGCCTTTCTGATGTAGTCCTTCGTCTTCTCAATCTTGGTCAAGTTCTCAATCCGGAGCTTCTCTAACCTTTCATTATCCAGACGGCTGTCATTCCTCTCCCAGAGGGTCTTCTTAAAAGCTTCAGAGAGATGAGTATTCCTTTCCTTCAATTTCTCAAACTCCTCTAAACTGACAGTAGCTACAGGCTCCACTGCTGATGGACCAGGTACATCTTCTAAGGTGAATGGCATCCATGTGATCTGTCCCTTGGTACGAGACCAATCAAGATACTAAGCTGAAGCAATGTTGTTGCACTTGCCAAGAATAGTTGTCCCCTTAGTCTGAATGTTGTCCCAAGCCCAGGCAGCTTGTCTAACAATGGTAAGGTTGTGCTGGATGTCACAATAGAGGGTTTCTGTCAAATCTTGCCCTCTTGGGGGATGTACCAAAGCATATCCTAATTGTCGCTTGAAAAGAAAAGGGTTGTAGTTGATGCAACCTTTTACTCCAATCAAGGGTACATTGGGATATTGCCCACATCTAGTAATGATATTTTTGCCCTTGGTGCTCTGAGTACATCATCTGATGTCTTCTGATGTAAGGGAAATCAATCTCTTAGCCCAATTCCTTGGTTGATGAGGATTCATGAAAGTGTCCGACTTCGGCAAATGTCTTAACAACCAACAGTAGAAGAAGGGTGCACAACATCTGACCAATCTTCCCCTTTGCTTCTCATTCCTTTGGTGCACTGAGTAGTAAAAGTCTCCAAGCAAGGTAGGAACTGGGTTCCACAATAAGAACAGGTGAATAGCACTCTTGCTTACAAGCTTTGGCTCGTCTGCAAACAAGATAACTCCATATATGCTGAGGGCTAGGAGAGCACAAACAGTATCCCACTTCCCTGTTGCAGCATGCAGGGTGGCCTGAGAGATCAAGAAGTCCAAGTGAAGGCCTGGGATTCCAGCCTTGGTGGTCATGCTCTGATCAATGAGGGTAGGCTCCAAGTGCAAGGCCTTAGCTATATCTTCATTCTTAGGAGCAACCATCTCAAGATTGAAAGGAATCCCTCTCTTGATGGGGACACCTAACAACATGGAAAATTCTTCTAGCAAAGGTCCCAACTGAAAATCAGGGAATGTGAAGCATCTGAGAGGAGGGTCATAAAACTGTAAGCAAGTGTGGATCATGCTCCTCTGGGATGCATCCAGGTCCATGATCATGTCCATAATTCCTCCATAATGTTCCCTGAATAAAGGGACATGATCAGGAATGATGAGAGGCTGGATCTGTCTGATGCCTGTCAAAGTGGGCTCAAATAAATGATAGGTGATGTTGCTCTTCCTGGAGGTGTCCATGCTGACAATGGATGCTGGTCAGGAAGACTGGGAGTAACTGCTGATGAAGGTCACTGAAAAAGATGCTGAAGAAGAGTCTCTGATGAAGACAACTGGAGAAGAGTCTCTGATGAAGACAAACTGATGAAGGTGCTGGCAGGATTCTCTGATGAAGATGGCTGGAGGAATCTGAGCAGTAGAACAGGTTAAAACCAAACCAAAGATAAGATGTGGATACCCTGTAAAACAAATAGACAAATGTTAAATTATGCAAAATGATGTATGCAAAATGATATGCAAAAGGGTTTGTGATCAAGTGTTGGATCTGTTATCTGCCTTGATAGGGTCCATGTGTGTTCATAAGTCCGGATAAAGGCTTAGAAAACCAATAACCAGGTGGGGGACTCAAAATAAAGAGTCACAAATCCAGGGTTTCATAAGAACTATCCAAAATGATACAATCTTAAAACAACATTAGTAACAAGGGTATGTTGAGGCCAAGGGTTCCTGCAAACCTGTAAACATCCCAACCCCCTCACATGTATTGTTCTAGAACAAGGATCCTCAGACTTGGATCAGTTATGAGAAGTGTAAACACTTCTAACCCGGAGGTACAGTGTTTACAATAACCATAAAGGATCCTCCTCTAATTCACCTCAGATGCTGAAGGTCATAAAAAGGTCATCTTGACTTAGCAGGCTTCCTAGATAGCCCTAGTACTACAAGAAATCCGTAGCACAGAGTTCTCAAGAAGAAACCCATGTCTGAACCGTGTTTCATATTCCCGCACCAGACCGAAATGGAATGGGAAAGAATATGAAGCCACTATATCCTGTGTCACTCAGGTCCCTGGCATGGAACCTTAATCACTTAACAATCCCACCCACCAAAGCAGATAGGAGATCCAGCACCAATGATATGATAATAACAGTATGAAATGCATAAAACTGTAAATGAAAGCAATCAATAAAGCTGTACAGAAAGCAATAAATAAAGAAATAAATAACAAGCACAAGTAGCACATAACACCCTTATAAACACAAATAAAACAAGCGCTAGGAGGAACCCACAAAAAGAACCAGAAGCCCTGGTTGCAATATAAGGATAGCGTCCCCAGTAGAGTCGCCAAGTTGTCGCTCCCAAAGATTTTCATCCCGGTACAAGCGCGAACGGTCGGCGAAGAGAGAAAATGAAGGTGAATAGAGTCGCCAGCTAGGCATTTTTATCCCAAAGGAAAGGTAATGCTGCATAAACCTAGAAAGATATGGAAAAGACGGTTGCGAACCAGAGAAACTGAGAAAGGGGGTTGGTTACAACCTGGGAAGGTATTAGCACCCAGATTGTCCGTCGTACTCGACGGGATCCACACTTAAAAGATTGTGTTTAAAAGGGGTAAGTGTATGTGCTATCTGTGTGCAAAAGCTGGAAAAGAAATATACAGGTGTCAGTGCAAAAGGGTGAATGCTTAAGAACTGAGGCTTAAAGGAGAATGCTGAAAGAGGGGGAAGACAAAGGGACTTTTGTTAGATAATAGTTAAGTTATGCCTACGTATCCTCTCGTGCAATGAGGAATTCAGAACACCTTAGTTCGACTCAAAGAGACTTGAAAAAAAATTGACTGTGAACTACTTGCTTGCCTATGCTCAAGTGTATGACTCGTCTGGCTCGAGTGCTAACTGTCTTGCATTAGAAGGAAGAAGCAAGTTCTCGTTTGTGAATGAGTGTGATGAGAAAAGAATCCCGGAGGAGACGATTATTGTTTGTTTTTATGTTTTCAGTTTTGTTATTGTTTTTGGAGTTTTGCATAAGTTAATGAGCTTAAGCCTAAATCAAGGGCTTGTAAACTCATTATATCCTCCCTGCTTAGGGATAATGAGCCTACTTAAGTATGAGATAAGCATCTCAACTTAATTACCATGATGATGTAGGATTAAGATCATTAACCTACTTGTGATTATTTAGATGTTTTTGGATTTTTGTTTAGTGTTAAGTAATGAGTTTAATCTCTAATCGCAAATTAGTGAACTCATTACACCATCCTAATAGAAGGATGATAGATGAGAACACTTAAGCTGAGGAAGATACCTCAACTTAATCCATGGTTAGGGATTAAATTCATTATATAACAAGCCTTTATTAAGTGGATTTTAATTAAGGGATGAGATTCAAGGAAGCCACCAATGGAAGAAGCAGATGAAAAGAGGAAGAAGCGGAAGAAATAAGTTACTTACTTCATTGAAGAAGATAAGTAACTTAAAGAAAGAGAGTGAGAAAGAATGAACACAAGTGAACAAGTTCACTTCAAAGAAACCAGCAAGATGCATATGAAAGAGATAAAGAGAAAGTGAGAAGTGAAGGCAAATCCACTTCTCAAAGTAACTTACCGCCTGAAAATGTTAGCATGAATGCATAAAGTTCAAGGCATAAAGAAATGAAATGAAATGAGATGAAATGACCAAATTCAGAAGTGTTTATGCAATGTTAATGTCATATGAGATGAGGCAAAGGCATACAAAATGCATATGTATGGTCATACAAGAGTGAGATGTCATGTAAGCATGCTTTGAAGTTTGAAAGTTCATGAAAGTTAATGAAATGAAATGAATGCAAATCATGGCAAATGAATGAAGAAATGCTCTATCATGATTCTAACATGTCCTAAGATGTCTAAGATGACATATGAATGCAAGAAATGTCATGGAAAGTTCATGTATGGATGCATATGTAAGATGAATGCAAATGAACATGTAAAATTAGGGTTATATGGAAATATGAGATGCACATGAACAAAACAGAAGCATATGACATGATAAAAATTTGAAATCACACTCAAACAAACCCTAAACCCGTACTAAGCCACACCCCAAAGGAGAAGGTCAGAAGCCTTACCACTCAAAAGTTATGAATTTCCTAAGTGTCTAGGGTTTTTTGGGTGATCCTCAAAGAAAAATGCAAATCAATTCAAACATGCAAGATAAATTCATGAGATAAATGACCTATAAACTAGATGATATGCACAAAACAATGCAAAAAGAATCATCTTCAAACTCTTCTTGGTTATGCAGAGAAAAAAAAATTCAAGTTAGGGTTCAAAAAAAGCAATTTAATGACCCTTAATTCGAAGAAAATTCTCAAGTTATGATCAAACCTAAAAAGAAATTTGTGTGAAGAGTGTGAAAATGTTTCTAAATGCAATGGGATGATTCATGATTTTTTTTGGTGATTTTTAGAAACCTAAATGTATTTTTAATTAATTAAAAGACTTTAATTAATTAAAAATAACATTTAAATATTTTAAAAATACTTTTTATATGCAAAAAATAAAATAAAAATCATTTTCTGATTAAGAAAAATATTTGAAACAAAAATGCAAAAGGAAATATTTTTGAAAGCTTTTTGGTATTTTAAATAAAATGAGAAAGAAAAATACAAAGTAAATGAAAAAAAAATAAAATAAAGGGAAGTAAACTGATCTAAGGGCTGATATTTGAACTGGGGAATTGGGTGTTGACTAGCGCGTAATCCAAGGGCTGAGGTTCCATCTGGATAATTTTAATTAATTAATTTAAATAATCAGGATTAGGGTTAAGTGGGTCAATCTTGGCCATTCGTACACGCTGCAAAACACATCCTACGGCCATTATTCAAACTGATCATTAATTACAGGATTAAGGTTTAATGACCCTCAAGTGACCGGAACAGTGTTTCAGTCATCTTCTCCGGCAGCACCTTCATGTTATCTCACTCCCTAGGCTACCCCAACCCCTCTAAAGCTCCGGAATCAATCCCCTAACACCCCTAAGCAAGAATCAGCCATCAAAACATATTTATCATGCATCAAAAACAAGATTCGAATCAAATCGTAAAACTGAACAAAACTTTCAGAAGTTCAATACATGCTTAATACTCAACCATTTTCAAAACAAATTACATCAGGATGATCAGTGAAGCATGAAGATTCATTTAGAAACTTAAAATGCAAGTTCTGGAAAAAATGTTCTTGAGGTTACCTGAGATTGAGCTTTCAGTTCTTGAGCTTTCTAGACCTTTCTTTGGTGCAAACCAACCCCAATGAGCTTCCTTAGAATGCTTTGATTATTTGGCCTCTTTCTGAAGTTCAGTTTTGAGAAGTGAAAAATCGTATATGTTGTGTGATGTGTTTCAGACCATTTTAATGGTTGGGATTGGTTCCTTAGGTGATGTTGAGTTGAATGGTGAGGAATGTTTGAAGTTTTTGTGGTTGTGCTATGAATTTCGAAGAGATGAAGGTATGAGGTGATTTTTGGCAATCTGAGTCTTGAGATATTTTCAGGCTTGAATGTTATGTGTTTTGTGTTGCTTTTGGTTTGTATAATGTGTTGTGATTGGTCAGAAAGTTGGTAATGGCACAGCTTGATTGGTATGGCTTGTTTTGCAAAAAAGTCAAAAGTTTGTACCACAAGCATGGGCTCGGGTCAGAGGAAATCTAAAGGGTGGATTGGCCTCAGCTGAGTTTGTGGAGGTCCCTTGGATCAGATTACATGAGCTGTGATGATTGAATGGTGAGATTGAAGAGGTTTTGCAAATTTCCCTCTTTGAAATTTTTGTGAAAATTAATCATAGAAACTTGTGTTCCAAGGCATGATTTTGGGCTTGCAATGTTACATTGTCATGTAATGAAGTTTAAAAGTGAATTAGAGGTCATTAGAATACCTGAACATGTCATTTTGCAAAACCCCTCTTTGTCATGAAACTTGAAATTTTAGGATTTTTGCCAATTTTGAAAGGCCATATCTTGAGTTCTAGGATGAATCAAGACATGTTCTTGTACCTTTTGAAAAGGGAAAGACCTAATCTACAACTTTCATGACCAATAATTTTTCATTTGAAGCATTTTTGGTTGAGAAAGAGGAGGTTGAAAAACTTTCCCAAAATGGAAAGTTTCCATTACAAGTCATTTCCATTTTTGGTAAGTTTGCAAATGGCTCAAAATTCTTCAATCTTGTGAACTTCTAACCTCTTATAAGATCAAATAAAGATCATAGAACTTCAATTTGATGAAAATACCCCTTTGGTTCCATTGTTGGGGGCCTCAGATGCCCTGATTTTGACTTAACTTGCTCAAGAAGTTACCCAGTGAACAGATGACTTCCATAATGAATTTATTCATCAAACTTGGTACACATGATCCTTATAACATCTTAAGAACATTAGAAACAAGAATGGCCCAAAAATTTGGAGTTAAGGCCCCTGAAACCAAAACCCTAATTTTGGCCATCTGTGTAGTGAAAACCCTAGCTCTGCTTCCATGCCTTGCCAGTTCTTGTGATCTCTTGACTTCCATAAACCTTGAGGGACATAATATGATGATAGAACACACATGGACCATATTGGAAAGCTTTGAGGCCTTTGGGATGGCTCAGATGGAATCTTGGATCGCTCAGATCACAAACCCTAGATGCAGATGAACTTGAACTATGCAGATGAAACAAATATGCAATATGAGGTGTGATGCTTATGTAAATGCAAAAATGAAATATCACAAGCCATGGTGTGATAAAGAGTGAGGGAAAATTTGGGGTGTTTACAGGTTTAAGAAAGCTTTCATCTTTGGCATATGTTTCATCAACCAACTGTAGAAAAGAGGTACACAACATCCTACCAGTCTTCCTCTCTGTTTCTCATTCCTCTGATGAACTGAGTAATAAAAGTTTCCTAACAAGGTGGGAACCGGGTTCTTTAGCATGAAGATATGGATGGCATTTTTTCTTACAAAATAAGGCTCGTCTGCAAACAAAATGATACCATAAATGCTGAGAGCTAGGAGAGCATATACAGTTTCCCAATTCCCTTTTGCAGCGTGCTTCGAAGCCTGAGTAATAAAGAAATCCAAATGAAGGCCTGGGATTCCAGCTTTGGAAGTCATGTGTTCATCAATGGTGGTTACTTCCTGTCTCTCCCACTAAATGAGACCAGGTCAGATAGGGTACAGACGCGAACGGTCGGCGAGAGAGGAGAACACAAGGGTGAACTGAAAAGAGTCGCCAGCTAGGCATTTTTATCCCGAAGGAAAGGCAATGTTGCATAGACCTAAGAAAAGATAGATAAGACAGTCGAGAACCAGAGAAACTGAGAAAGGGGGTTGGTTACAACCTGGGAAGGTGTTAGCACCCATATTGTCCGCCGTACTCGACGGGATCCACGCTTGAAAGATTTGTGTTTTAAAGGGGTAGTGTCAGTGCTATTTTGTGTACAAAAGCTGGATAAAGAATGCAAGTGTCAGTGTAAAAGAAATGTGAAGTGAAATGAAAAAGTGTCAGTGTAAGGAAAGGATGAAATGCTCAAGACTAAGAGGCTTAAAGAATAATGCTGGAAGGAGGGGGAATATACAGAGACTTTTGTTCGATAACAGTTAAGTTATGCCTACGTATCCTCTCGTGCAATGAGGAAGTCAGAACACCGTAGTTTGACTCAAAGAGACTGAAAGATAAATTGACTTGTGAACTGCTTACTTGTCTAAGCTCAAGTGTATGACCTGTCT